>CAMQGK010000552.1:3770000-4370000 GCA_947000775.1 Pterois miles
GGCTGAGCACCACAAGAAAAGGGCTTAGCACCCAGCTTTGCCATTCTGTTTCAATAGCCACTGAGTCGCTCTCACAAACACATGCCCTCTCTCTCTCTCTCCCTCCCTCCTTCCCTCCCTCTCTCTCTCTCCCTCTCTCTCTGCCATTGTTTCTCTTAATACAGTCCCTCCTAATACAGTCATATGCCAACATATCAGATCACTTTACAATGCACTTCCAGTGTGCAGCATGTAATGATCGCGTTGAATCTAATTAAAGATAGCTACTTCCTGTTCCGCCCGGAACAGCTGTCCGTGCGTCTGCAGCGAGGGGCAAAGCCCCGATGCGGTCCGCATTTTCCGCATGCCAGTGGCTTCCAATTACTTTAAAACAGTTTAAAGAATACTGCGGTGGTAAGAGACCAAAAGCCTTTGAGGTTTGCTTGTTTCTTTTCTGCTTCTCCTCGGAAACTTGCACAGACTGGATAAACAAAAAACAGAACCAAAATAGGAGCCGGGGACTACCCTATTAGCATGGACTCGGGCTAGACGCACTAAAAGCCGTCTTTCGGCTCATTGTGCAGCAGCTCATGATTTATGAAGATGTTGCAGGGTAATTATCAAGTCAATTATCACCGCCAGTCATGTTAATTTCCCAGGTATGCCCTCATTTACCTGTGAGGGAGAAAAAAAAAGGGTGGGAAAAAAGAAAAAGGAGGGAAAATGGCATATGGGGAATTTTAGCAGATGAGTAATTATTCTCTACCCCCACCGCCGTCACACATACACATCATCGCAACCCCACTCCCCTGTCCTGTCTTTTCAAAAGGAAGGATAAGGAGGACCAGGTGGCGAGCAGACCCTGCAGGCAGACTGATGCTTCTCACATCAGCTTGTTAAGAAGACAGAGGGCTTGTTACAGTTTACCTGCTTGCCCAGTCATTAGCCAGTCAGGTCAAAGACGCAGAGAACAAAAGGGAGGTTAGGGCAGTTAAAGTCAGGAATGCAGCCCGCCGGGTCAGGGCTCTGTGGGCCTGTGTGACTGAGACACCGTCGCACGCACACACCCTTTCAGTTAGAGCCATGCAAATCCACATCCACAAAGATCACAGAAAAAGAACAGAACTCACTTTCTGTGTGAAGAAGTTTGGGAGTGGCGCTTTATGTAAAACGATTAAATGTAACATGCGACAATGCAAATACAAACAGGAAGAGGAACGGTGGCCCAGACACACACCAGACGCTGTTTATAAAAAACACCGGGCAAGGTAAACTGGGCAGGTCGTCTGGTTTTGTCATTTCTCTTTCGCTCACTAATCCGTCCTTCCTTCCTTCCTCTCTCTACTGCCTCTGCCATTATGGCGGAGTCTCCTTCACTACCACTCCCATTCCTCTCTGTCATTTTCTCCTACCCAGGTGTGTTTGCTGGCTGTTTAACAAACCAGCTTTGGAGGGTAGTTTCCATGCCTCAAAACCTTGGCAGCAGCGTTGCTCTCCTGCATGAGATAGCTGGATACGACGTCATTTCTTTTTTTCATACTTTGCACAACAGTTAATGGTCTATGATGACTAACAGCTGCGGATTGATTACCAAAAAGGATTTATTTTGGGGACTGGGCTTTTGCAGCGACGGGCGGAGCCAGATAAATTAGTTTGTTTGTTATTTGGCATCATTAACTTAAAGTAAGAGGTGTAGGGCCGAGATCATTATTATTTATGGCTATTTTGTTTTTTCGATGCCACATACCCACAAATGGGCTGGGGGAGATTAATCACGTTGATCCGTGTCAGAGTGGAAGCTCCCTCTCACGCTATCTGTGCATCTCTACCCTCCCCTCGCCGCCGAGATTCTCGTCGGACCCGCATTCTTAATCGCCACTGAGTTAATTAATCTCACACTTGGCTGCTGTAATAACTTGACTCGTTAGACCTCCTCTGTGCAAATGGACTTCGCCTCTTTAGCGGCTAAAAGCACCGGTAATGAGCCAGCCAGGAGAGAAAGAGATCCATAAAAAGCTTCAAGCATGGTCATGTCAATGCCAATATCTGCTCGACCTTACATACATTACATTTACATTTTAGCCATTTAAATAACCTGCAAAGTGGCATCTTGTAAGCTCCAGTTTCTAGTTTACAATACGATTTGAGAAAATGCAAACATCCGTTCTGCATGCAGCATTCTGACAACAGATGCAACACACCTTCATGTGACTCTAGAGGCATGATGCAATTTGAAGGAAATAAATAAGAGTAGAGGAGAGGGACAACAAGTTGTTGTATTGTATTAATAATTTATTACAGTACCATGTTTATTTAAGGCACTGCAACAATTGCCCTAATTAACAAAATCACTGCTGTGAAGATTGGCAGCCTCCAACCTCCAAAATACACATCTCAGTTCGTACCACACAGATTCCAGGAACCTGGCTGTATAACTTTATAGCACCCAGAGTGATTGACTTTATGATGCAAAACAATAACTACATTTATATTGCAAACAATACAAAACTTTATTCTAGTTCTACAATTTCAGCAGTGGGATCTGACAAGGGCTTGTTTTAGGTTTGTATTCTCATGTTTGTTATTAAAGGCAAATCAAGAGAGTGAAATGGCGTGGTGGCACATACTTTGGTAGTTTTTATTCATTATATACTATTTATATTAGTCTATTCCTCATTATATACTGTTGTCAGGTTATTAAATAAGCATTATCAGTTGCTAGAAGAACCATAGATATGAGTCAATAGGGGCCTACTACACCCACTAGTAGGTTTTTTCATCTATTCCCACGGTAGACCACCGAAAGAGGGCAGAAAGGAACACAGAGGACAGCAACCATAGTAATTATGACAGAAGCAGACGCTGAAGTCAGGTGGTGTAGTACAGTAGTGAAACTCCATGAGGGGTGGAGGTCGAGGAAGATGGATTAGACACAAAACACAGGACTTTCATTCAGGAGACCAGAGTTCCCATCCTGTGTGAAAACAACAATATGTAGTTGTCTTTCTGTTCATACTTATTTTAACCCAAAACATTGTTTTTCCTTGAACTTGTGTTTTTTTTTTTGCCTAAACCTAAAGAAGTTATAGTTTTATTGCCTAAACCTAGCTGTTTTTGTTGCCTAAACCTAAAGACGTCTTTTCGTTTGTGTCCAAAATGTGACATTTCATTCAGTTTTATGTTAGTTTCAGTTTCACTTTACAAAGTAGTAGGTGTAGTAGGCCCCTACTGACCCACATCTATGGTGCTTTTTGTGATTGATAATGCCTATTTAATAGCCTGGTAACTGTGAAATCGGGTGCACCTTTATATAAAAAAATAAAGGGGTGGTAGAATATTTGGGATGTAAATAAAAATGGAGATAACAATGACTGAGAAAGGTAGAGCCTGTGGCATCCACGCTCAGCCCAGCTCAACATTATCTGGTCAATATCATGGTCAGGGATCGGTGAGGTCCCACGGCTTATTACTTATTAATGTATTTAACCTATGGAGAAACCACTCGATAGATGGCCACGGCACAGAATCCGGGCTCTGGGCAATTAAAAAGAAATTGATGGACGGACGAACAGACATACAAGGCTGCTGGGGTCCATATGGCGGGAGGCTTTCAGAGGCCCACTTCAATTACATAAAGACCTCTGTGCATTGGCATGACACACAGGGCCCCACACAGCAACGCCAGCGAAAGAAGGAATAAATCATACAGCGGCTAGCAGTACGCACACATGGACACACATATATGCAAGTCTGGCAAGGACGCAAGTCCCAAAATGTAGAGGCTTCACACCGACACTTTCTCTAACTCCCAAACACAAACTCATCCTGTCATCATCCTATGAAGATGGATGTCTAAATAATCATGCCATGATTACAGAACCGCTTGCATCACCGATCCACGCTCAAGGACCCTCACATACTCCAGCAGGTCCAGTTTATGCCTGGACTCCTCTTTCATCTGAAGGTGTCCTGTTGTCCTTAAAGTACCTAAACAGCAGCATAAATCTAAGAGACAGAGGCCAGCCATACATCAGGACAGGGGAGGAGGAGAGGGACACTATCTAAACAGGAAGTGAGGAAGGTTGAAGTCTCATGGTTTGGCTGAATGATGTGGATGACAGATGAGGTTCGGGAGGAATCGGGGAGCTCTGGGTTGAAAATCTAGCTTGTTTTTCCTCTATGGAAGATATATAGCATAGATATTTCTCATTTTGTCATCTGTCTACCTCTCCATCCCTCTGCCTTTCTCTTGGGATACGTAGGAGGAATATAGGCTACCCTAGATAATGTATTATTCACCCTTCATTGATGTGTAACTAAAGCTGGCAGTTAGGAGGGAGCGGGGTGTCACCAATAACCCCCACATCGCCTCTACACACACACACACACACACACACACACACACACACACACACACACAGTAGGGCTAGCCACAAGGCCGCCAGGCACCCATTGATTTATGTGCTGACACACGTTTGTGCACATATACATATGCACGCACGCACACACATTTTACTGGATCTAAAACATGGATTTCCATCTTGATTGGTTATGTGTGTATGTGTGTGTTTGTGTGTGTGTGTGTGTGCGTGCGTGCGTGTATGTGTGTGTGTGTGAGAACAAGGACACAGAAGGTCATCTGGGAATTGCAGTAGGACCACAGAAGTATTCTAGAGGTGCCATATTATCACTGGCAGCCACCAGCAGCTGTGTGTGTGTGTGTGTGTGTGTGTGTGTGTGTGTGTGTGTGTGTGTGTGTGTGTGTACTGTGGTGTGCCAAACATTCTAGAAAACCAAATGTGGGGTCTGGTGGCTGGGGAGACAGAAAGGAAATAAATAAAAAATGCTATTTACCTAAACAGAAGGGGGAGATGCTAAGTAGATTAAAAGGACAGGGATTGTGTTTGTATATTTGCAGGGGTCATTGATTAAAAAGGTCAAGTTATATGGACAGTCAGTGTATACATTAACCTTTGCTGTTTTAATAGCCCACTCAGTTTTTAAATTATATTATCTGGATAATGTGATTACCAGAGAGGCTGATGGGATAAATTGTGCCACAGTGAAAATGCTACAATCAGGGTAGCAACATGTGTTTTTAGCGCACATCCAGGTAAATGAGAATAATCATGTTTGGCACCAGGGGCCAAGAGGGGCAATAGTTAACTTTTTTCACAATTCGCCCAAAAGTTTCCCCACCTACCCACCTGCCTCATTGTGATCCTTATAACACAGCCTCTGGCGAAGTTAGCTAGTTAAAAAATAACAACCTCAATGTTTATGCCTAAGCTCGCCCATTAGCACAAGTGTTCAGCTGGGTTCACTTCTGTTGTGGCCCGTGGCGATGCAATCTGAAGGGAATACACAACAACGAGGTGCAAGTTTGCTTTTCTCCCCGGCGACTGGGGACACGGGAAATGAGATGCGCCAAAAATATCAGTATGTTTCCATGCAGCTCATGTATGTGTTCCATCTACCTTCGGCACACAAATACACGAGCCAGACCTCTTGGTGGTCCATGTTAGCTAGGTGGAGTTGGTAACGCTCCAACCGCAGGGTGTGGATCAGCACTGACCTGATTAGTCATCGTCCTGACCCTGAACCAGCCAAAGTGGGTTGAATACAAATGAATCCCCACGCAGGGCCGCTGGCCAGTAAATCTGACTCTGAGTCGGGACCGGTGTTTATGGCATCCAGACCGCACCACACAAGGCCACAGCGTATGGGCTCACTGACCCTGAACAGTGACTTCATTGGATGGAAGGGAAAAAGGCTTTTGGGCAGGGTGTTTGCAGGACTGATTGGTAGTTACAGTAATTATAAGTTATAGTACTGTCATGCTACTGCCGCACTTCATTCAAAAAGGTGTTATAGTCAACAGTATACATCTGTTGTTTTTCCTGTCCCTGTTTAACAGGCAATACACATATCAATAAATCATGGTGGAGTTAAAACTGCAAAGCCCTCACTGCTCTGGGAAAACGTTAATATTTCACTAACATGAAGCCTCTCGTTCTGCTCCTTCTGGTTCTCTTCTCCATCTAATAACTGCCGAGGCTCAACACATCCGAGCTGCTCTTTTCTTGGGTTAATGAACAGGTGAGAAATTACTTAGACAGACGGAGATGGAAATTGATTTTTTTTAAGTGTTGCCTCATTATCCCATGTGGAGCACTTTATCCAGTACCGCAGAAACACAACACCAGACAACATCAGTGGGTTGTGTAACGTCAAGGTCATATATGGGTGTTATGGGTCCGTGTGGGTGCATTGATAGAATGGGGTGGTCTGGATTGAGATTGTATGGATTGTCTGGAAAGCAGGGCCATTAGTGAGGGACTAATTAGGGGAGACCAAGTGGTCTCCAGCACCGGTCGAAGCCAAGATTCATAAATAAGTAAGTGCAGGGGCAGCTTGGTCGCTTAATTAACAAAGCGTGAAAAAAGGGCGTGATTCCCAAGAGGCACAAACCCAATCTGGTTGCAGGGGTGGGCTATCGGCAGCGATCCTGCCGATCTTGGTGACATTGATTGATGATGAGCCAAATTGAATCTCTAATCATCACCACCGTTTTAGCTCCTGTACCCCTGAGGGTTTACAGAGGCCAAAAGTGGCAAATGCGCTTGTATCCCATTCCTGACCCCCCCCCCCCCCCCACACACACACACACACACACACACACACACACACACACACACACACACACACACTCAACCTTTCCCTCCTGCTTACTTGACCATCCCCATCTGCCCAGAGGTTATCTGACCCCACTGTGTGTTCTCGCTCACGCTTTCATGTCTCTGTCGATTGTTTTCACACTCTAAGCTGTTTGGCTGAGGTATTTAAAACCCAGACACCTCACACGACTCCCACTTAGACACCCTCTACTCGCCCACCTAAAGCAGCATATTGCATTACAGCCCACTGAGGCACTCTTGTCTGTCTTTTTTGTAGCCGTTCCTTGCTGTGCTAATCTTTTTTTATTGTCCAAGCTGACAGGCAAGGAGCATGTTTTGTGGGAAAAAGCCGAGGGCGACATGTTGAAAGAAAAGCGCGTGTCAGACCTGTCATGTCAGGGAAACAATTTCGGTCAGTGGAACGAGGGGAGATGACGTGCATTTGAAATGCCTTTCAACTGCAGACTTTCCTCTCTCCATACACAATAGGGGAAGTCCTCTTGACAGTCAAGACCTTATCAAGTAAGGGGCAACAAGAAAGGGTCTCTGGGCAGTAAATAGCATCTGTCTCCCAGCTGCTTACTGTCACTGTTGGGAGTTTGATATCTGAAGGGGCGTGAGATAACAGGGAAAGGAAAATAATACTGCAATTAGGACCTTACTGTAACTGTGATAAGCTGTAGTCACAGAGGAGGGAAGTGAAGAGGGGCAGAGGGCAGAACGGTGGACAAAAAGGATGGGATGGAAGAACAAAGGGCTGGAATGACAGTTAAAAAGACGGGGCGGAGGATCATAGACTGAGAGCAAGGCTGGGAAAGGGACAAGGCCAAAGAGAGTGACAGGGAGGTGAAGAAAGGGAAGGTAAACAGCATTTAAAAGGAAGCTTTGTCTGTAGAGGGTTTTGCTTAATGCACCTTTTTTTGCGAGAAAGCCTTTAGCCTTTCGGTTCTTCCTCTTTGGCAGACCACAGCGCCAAGTTGTCTGGCAGGCACAAAACATACAGGGACCTTGAAGTTGGTTGTACCTGATAAACCACCACTGCAGTTATAAAACCCCAGACTTCCTCTAATACAATGGCAATAAAATATATTGGTCTGTATAAATCAATGGCCATGTGAGCCAAAGGTAAACACTGCCACTCCATAAAAAGAAACCAAATGCAGAAAAGTGACACCACGCTTTGTTTCTGTTGATAACCTCATTTAACAAGGCTTTGAATTTAACCGTGAGCAGGTAATAAAACCCCAATGTTCGGCTGTTGGTAAGCTTGTAATCACAGCTCATATTATTAAATTTGTGTTTACTCGCTCGCCTTCTGTTCACCCTCTGCCTTTTGTTCAACTCTAATTATTTCGTTACATCTGCCACTGACTCAACTGCTCTGACGCTATCGGAGATTGCATCTTGAAATCGTCGCACAGTGTTTCCATTGATCTGCAGTGGCTCACTTGTCAGATTCATTAAAAAAAATGCTGGCAGATTCTTTCCAGACTCCATCAAAAACCTAGAGACCTTTCATCTGGGACCAGTGTTAGTGTGTGTAAGATACAGAGACTGAGGGTAAAGGACAGTGAAAGGTACTGGTGGAAAGTCTTCCCAGGCACAGTCCTGTATCTGGGAGGAAGCTGCATGGTGTGAAAGTGGAGATGTGTTTGGTGGGCAAGCGTCCAAGTCAGGAGATTACACTCTCTGCTCAGATGGATCTCCCAATCTCAGGACCTACTGCTGCTCTGTTCCTCCGCTCCTCACACTCCTTCCTCCTCTTCTTCCGCCTCCTACCTGTTCTCCTCCACTCCTAAACAAAATTGACCTTGGCTCCCTGCAACCTCTGGCCTGCATAGTTGCTTCTCTCAACACCTTTTGAAATGAACTGGCCGGCCAATAAACAGAACTAAGTGGCTTTTGAAAATGAAAACCCCTCTCTCTCTCTCTCGCATCCTTCTCTCTCACTCAGCATGGCCTCACACACACACACACACACACACACACACACACACACACACACACACACTGTAGCTCCAACTTTGAGGGGCTTTAATAACTGATAACCTTTCTGACTTTGACTCAGTATGTGGGGGAGCGGAGCGTGGCGAGAGTTGGACGCCACCACACACATCGCTCACCTTAGCCAAGCTAGAGGCTCAAACGCCAGAGTGTGTTGGGGCGGTTTATTATACCTCACGGCCAAGAAGGGGCATCCCTGGAAGTGAAATGAGCTTTCACCTGGCTGAAATCCGGCCTTCCTGTGATGTTGGAATCCACAGTGCTAACACGCTAGCCTCGCTAAGGTAAAAAGAAGGTCAGATGCCACGTCTAAACTCTAGGAGAAGACTTCTTGTCTTCTTGATCTTTCTTTAATCCCTTCTCTCTTTCATTTCACACACACGCGTTCACACGGCTGCTACACACCATCAAAACGCCATATTTCTCGGGAACCAAAGAAGGATAAGAAATGAGGAGTCTTTGAACTGCCTGGATGTTTCAAGCCCCTTCTTCTCCTCTCGATCTCTGAGCTCCCCCGCTGCTCTGTTGGGATGGGGAGGAAGGGGGCTGATCGATGGGGTCTGACAGCAATGAAATGAATGGAACCAGCTGATTGATTCATTAGCAGCGGAGTGAGTGGCTTTGGATGTGCATGTGTGCGCTGCATGACCCTAAGAAGCATGCGTGTGTGAAGACTTTGCAGGGGCTTGTGTGCATGTGTATTGGGCGGAGGTAATGTGTGCATGCGTGTGTGTATGGCTGCGAGATTAAGCAACTGTCACCATTCATGTGTTAAGTGTGTGTGTGTAAGTTGGGAGGTCAGAAGGGATTTCCATAGGGTGTGAGAGGGGAAAGCGAAGCTGTTTATGGCCTGACTTGGCACAGAGGGAGGGGGTCAGCCTATATTGTCCGGTGCTTTTATCTGGCTCATTGCAATTAGTCTTTCACAGCACTTGTTGTCAAATCCTTGTTAAAATCACAGCTAACAACCACCATGTCACACAGGCATGCGCACACTAAATATTTGTAACATATTTGAAATTGCATGATGTACAGTATATAAGTCAGGGGTGTCAATCAATTCAAATATTTTTGATTGTCCATGATTACTCGTGATTAATCACAAATTAATCACACCTTTTGTTATCTGTTCAAAACTGGAAATCAATTAATAACACAAAACAATGAAAATAAGACACAAATATTGTCCAGAACCTCTCACAGGTTCTGCATTTAGCATAAATAATATACTCAGATCATAACATGGCAAACTGCAGCCCAACAGGCAACAACAGCTGTCGGTGTGTCAGTGTGTTGACTTGACTATGACTTGCCCCAAACTGTTTATGATTATCATAAAGTGGGCATGTCTGTAAAGGGGAACCCATTTACATTCACATATCTTGAGGTCAGAGGTCAATGCAAACTCTTTGAAAATGCCCATAGCAGCTTTTCCTTGTTTGGAGCATTTTAGCCGTCAGGACAAGCTAGCATGACGTTGTTGGTGCCAAATGATTCCTTAGGTTTTCTAGTTTAATATGATGCATATGATGTATCTTCAGTCTAGCTTTATAACTGAGCCCCCTCCAACCTAAAAATTTGCAAGTTGGTCATAGACCGGTCATAGATTTTATGAACAGTTGCGTCTGCAGAGATGTAAACATACAATATTAAAGAACAGTGTTATGAGGACTTAATGAAAAAAAAAAAAATTACGTGTAAAATAGAACTTAAAAAATTAATATGCTCAACCGGTTGCAGTTGATTGCATCTTACCATCAAAAGGAAGAAACTCTGCTCTCTGAGTGAAGCTGATGGCAAACCCACAGGGTGGCCTCGCTTCCCTTCCTCTGTCTGCGGCTGAAAACACACATCGCGAGTGTATCTGTGTCACACTCACACACACACACGTACCACTTTATAGCCTTCTGCCACCTACCGCTCCACCAAATGGACAGGTGTTGAGGCCGTCTGAGTAACAAAAGACCAAAAGCAACACATCCACATTTGCTAGATTGGCCCTGTGAAATGCTCGCCTTAATAATAGCCGGCGAGGCTTTTTGACCTTCCTTTCCGTTGCCCTCTAAATATTGTGCTCACTTAAACATAAAGTCACTGTGCCATTCCAACTTGAGCTGAGGTTAAATAAATGCTCCTCCTCACAGCTGGCAGTGCCTCCAGGAGGCTGCAGCATGGAACCATGGGGGATTATGTAAATATCTTGACAAAAGGTCACATGTGATTGGCGCCGCTGCCACTGTTGGATTCTCTGTGTGTGTGAGCTGTGCGAGAGAAGAGGGTGGGTTTAAGATGTTCAGAGTGAATTTGGTGCACTGTTGATAAGGGAGAGCAGGGGTCTGGTTAAACCTGCTGCTGTTCTCAAGGAGACAAAAAGGGAAGAGGAGAAATATTTAATAGAAGTGGGGGAGCCCTCCTCTTGCCTGCGGGTCTTTTGAAGTGTAGATGAAGTGCAGGTGGCGAGTGTTTTTGACACCGAGGATGAGAAGTGGGGCGGAATAAGGTGTAATAACAGCCATCTGCAACACTGTGAGCAGGAACACTCACACACAGACCCCTTACCAAGTAAAATATACACTGTTCAAACACTCTTGTCCTCACATGCATTATGGGTCATTATAATGGACATTTGAGCCCATCACATCATTCATGAACTCAGCTTTTCCCTTGAAGCCGTTTCTATCATCACATAGACTCACTACGATATTTGAAAATTAGCAAAAGCTGTTTCCCTGAAGGCCTGGAGCTTGTCTCACCATCAACCACCCAGCTACAGTTAAACTCAACAAAGAAATCTCTCTGTTCTTCTTATAGTTAACAAGATCCGCAACGGCTAAAGCCAGGTGATGTGGCCTTTCTCCACCCTTAAGGCACACTATTTTACAGCGGCGTCCAATCTCCACACAGATGGCTATTTTTTTTTTTTTTTTATTTTAAATATCAAAGATGTCTTTCTGCTCCATTGGCAAAAAAATTGTAACAAGAGTCTGTAGCTTGTAAAGAAATGGTTGGAGGAGGCCCTGAAGTCTACTCCCCCCAAACTCCACCCCATGTTCCTTTGAACATCCATCCTCCCTCTGTGCTCGCCAAGTGACGAGTAGCATAATGTGACTCCAAGTCATCTCTCATAACTGCCCTGATCTGCAGACTGGCCACGCTGACAAAAAGAAGTCAAGCGAACACCTCTGACCCAGTCTCCAACTGTGCTGTTGACCTGCTGTGTTTGTGTGAATGTTTATGTGTGTCAACGAGCCGTGGAAAGTTGCCCTCTAAATATACACATCCTCTTTCAGAGTATTTTTATTCGCTGCTGGAAAAGGATAACCCCTGGAGCTTGATTGTGTTACAAACTGCTATTGTTGAGAAGGAACAAGACTAGCCTTCAAAAGCCTCCAAATTCACCCCCCACCACCCCATGCCCTCTGGATAGGGGTCACAGGACGTGGGTGGAAAGCACAGCAGGTCTCTAACTCACTTTATAATCTGGACATTTTGACACGTGGTAATTTCAGCTGCACTTTATGGACATCCGGTGCAGACAGCGCCAATAAAACGCCATCTCTGTCGGCCATTAATATTATGTCAAACATTTCATCAGTATTTTGAAAGCCATTAATATCATTCGGTAAGGACCAAAGAGGGGGGGAACATCCCTGTCTGTGTCAGCTGAGCAATGTGAAACACCCATTATATATCCGCATAGGCACACACGCTATGAAACTTCCATATGCTATGCTTTCCCATTCCAAAAAAAAAAAAAAAAAAATGAACAGGTTCTGAATAAGACATTTAGGTGGTACTGTAGTTGTACTGGGGCATGAAAATGGTCTGCAAAAGGTTTTAAGTTAAAGGTTTAACCTTAGCTCTTATTAACCGCATACCTCCGGCCAGTACGCTACAAGGACACCAACTGCGCATGTGTGGAACTCGTCCTCCAATCGGACTTTGCGGTGTCTGCAGCTGTCCGTGTACACGTCCGCTTGGGAGTATATCAGGGGCGTTAGTTAGAGGAGTAGGCATACCATGACATACGGCACCCCCAGCAATACACACCCAAACAATCCCTCTGTAACCTGCCAAACATGCATGTACACATCCTATACCCCCTACATGTACCACCCATCTTGTGCTCCATGCGAGTGCAAAACCTCTCTCTCTCTCACTCCCTGTGTGTGTGTGTGTGTGTGTGTGTGTGTGTGTGTGTGTGTGTGTGTGTGTGTGTGTGTGTGTGTGTGTGTGTGTGCGTGGGTGTGGGTGTATGGGTGTGTGTGTCTCCCTCGTTCTGCTCGGCTGACTCCAGACACCAGCAGTGTGTCTGTGCAGTGAGCGGGCCCAGACACATTCGCCCTCCCCTGCTCGCTCTCGACAGTGGGTGTCAAAGACCTGCCATCCCACAAGGCCCCTCTGTCGGATGCCAGGATGGACTGCACACACAAATGCCATATTGAAAAACAGCGACACACGCAAGCTCCCGACATACGCACATACAGATTTAGAAATTGTCCGGAAAGTATACAACTGTCATAAAGCCAACAGCACCTGCTGTACATTAATTTTACTTCATGAATTAGCAGAGACAAGTTCTAACTTACATTCTCCTCAAACACATTTCTTTAACTGTGATCATAGTTATGTCACGTAATTGGTGTCACTTTACAGCGTCATATGAAAGGCAGTTAAACTATTTGGAGTATTAGAGACTTAGAGTTGATGCTATTATGTACATACTGTAAATACATAGCCATTGACATTTATATCAACTGGGAAAGACTGTAAACTAACACTAATAACCTACAAAACATATTGTATTACCATAATAATAATATGCTTGCACTCATATTTCTCCAACAGTATCATTTTGCTGCTGGTTTTATATTCTGCTCATGTTGATCCTGTTTTGCAAGCTCCAAAGCTAAGCAAGAAACTGCCTTGTACATTGTGAAGCCCTAAACAAAGCCAGTAAAATGGACGTGACTTGTCGACATCTCCGGTCTCAGATTTTGTCTCATCTTCAATAACGACGCCACAGTACCAAGTTCACAACATCCCTGTTTTCACTGGTCATCCGGCTTCGTCCACTTCCTGCCGTGTGAAGGCCCCAGCAGGCCTGACATGACTGTTTGCTTCCCTACATGTGAAATTCCAGCTCGGTGAATCTTTCCCCGCCGCCATATGAGCCGTGAACCATCAGTCGGTGCACATGAGCGCTCCCGCAGGCCCGTTGCATCTGTAAAGTCTGTCAGCTCTGCTTCTTTCTGGGTCTCTGATCCAAATCTGCCCCATATCCCAACCACCGCCTCGCAGCTAACCCCCCCATACCGTCCCAACCCGACTCCCAACGTGTCGTCATCCGCTCCCCCCTTGTTCCTGAGCGCCTTACGCCAATCTGAACCTAAGTCAGTGTGCATCTGTTCAACATGGCCGCTGCCTAGCATATGACCTACCGACTGGCTGTGTTCCCTGTCGAGGTCAATACACCAGGACGCTGCTGAGGGGGATGGACGACTTCTTCGTGGTTTCCTTTATTCATTTAAATAAATGCTTAGCTGTGAATGTTGAGATGGATCTGCGTTGTTTTGTATTAGAAATTCTAATGTACTATCAGAAGGGCAGTTTAGTGAATTATTTATTGGATTTACTTATAAATGTGTACACACTTTATAATAGGTTGACCAATAATAATAATTATTATTGTTATTATTATATTATTTGTATTATTAGCAGTATTATTATTTTATTTTTACTTTTTTGTTATTCTTTGTGAATAATTTACAGTTCCCCACTAATAAATTGAATTACTTTATTTTAAAATCTAAATTCTTAGTTTTGGGAAATAATAATAATAATACAAATTTTATTATTATTATTATTCATCAGAAATGTATACATGTATTTAGTTATAATATCATTACTAATAATAATAACAATAATAATAATAATAAGAAGAAGAAGAAGAAGAAGGAGAAAATATATGATAAAATTGTTGTAAACCCTCTGTACTCAATGTGTATTATTGGCTCACATGAGAAATAAAGTCATCCCTCACCCAGCCAATTGATTGGAGCAGCATTGATAAATATCCTTATGAATTGGCAATTGCTCCTAGCAGGAAGACAGCTAGTCAGTCTCTCTCTTCACACCTGATTCTGCAGTTTTAAAAGGCTGAGCAGCGCTGATTCGCTCCATCAATAAGTCCACGTCATCAATTCACACTTTAAACACTCCTGGTGTGTTGTGAGCGTGCGTCTAACCGCACCAGCAGTATCTTATCTAACAGTATATTAGCCATTTTTATAGATAGATAGATAGATAGATAGATAGATAGATAGATAGATAGATAGATAGATAGCCAGTCCTCCAGAATGATCCATTAGTAGAATTGCCAAAATGACTTTGCTTTTATTTTGCAAATTCCCTTTCACGCCTCTTCAGCTCGTTTCCACTCAGCCCGTGAATGAGCCGTGTGATAGCCACCACAGAGCCACTAACAGTTCCCATTGTCACTTCAATTGTGACACTAAATACATTTGTTCAGTCATTTGCTTTTGAATGTTATGTAGAGGAGGAAAGTTTAACATGGACGCTTCACTGCGGGTCCTGCTCGGGGCAGGCCACACATGACTGATGCTCCTGCGCTCTTAAATGAAGCCTGGTGAATGAGGGAAGGCCCTCGGACACCGAGTGTGCCGGACAAAATGGCCCCATTACTCCCGTCATTAGTCATGTTCATTGAGTTTTAGCGAGACGCAGCTGTCCGAAACTTATAAAACGGCCGACATTAGACTTTATGCGTTTTGTAAATATAAAAAGAACAAATATTAAACAAGCGCCATAATGAATGTTTCTTTAAAAGTCAGTAAGGGTGAAAAACACGTAAGTTGAGCATTTACTAGTATTACCTTAAGATAACGTATAATCACCTCACTTAAATTGTAGTTTATGCACGTTTATATTTGGGGGAATGTAGTTTTACGCATATTTTCACTTCTGAGGAAATATTGCCCTTTGCGTCCTTATTTTGTATTCTTAAATTAACATATGGTTGTAAGGGTCTGTTTGTCCAAATACTTTATAAAGTAAGTAAGTTCCCCCATCACCACCACACATATTTTACGATTTGTCACTGCTTCACTGTCAATGACGATATGATAATATTAATAAAATAATGATATGGTGAGGGGACCTCCTCTGCTAATGAAAGATCAGGGGAGAATAAATCATGGGGAGAGGTAGATGAGAAAATGTGCCAACTGCAAACAGGCACAGGAAAGCTCCTGTGGAGGTGTGATCTCACCCACATAAAAACATAAACATGTGCGCTTCAAAAGGTCCTCGTTGTGCGTAATCCCTCCACGAAATGCACCGCCATAAATAGAAAAAAACACATGGTGGGGAACCCTGAGCTGCCTCCATAAAAGCCCATTTGTCTTTCGTTTAGACTGAAAATTATTCCAGGTAAGAGCTGATCAACTGGAAGTCGCCGTAAGAGGTTTGGGTTTTTGGGTTAAGTGCAAGCACAACGGGGCTGACGTTCTTGTCACAATAAATACGCGCGGAACTTTTTCCAAGTCTATTCAACTGTGGTACTTAAAATGGGACCTGAAACCCCCTACATGCTGCTAGAGTCTATACAATAAGACACAGTAATATATCTTCTGTCAACAACAGGGATGCGTGAAGACGATAAACAGCATCGAAGTGGGTGTAGCCTCCTGCCCGCTGGCCAGGCCTGCGTGTCATTAAGGTGCCCGTTTTCGTGCGTTTTTTTCTATGCTTCCTCCCTCCACAAGTAATTTACACCGAGGAGTAACCACACCGTCTGTTCGCTACACAGGACTGTCATCGACGCAATTTGTCTCCCCAGCTCACTGATAGCTGCACTTCAACAGCCAAGGCCTTTCCACCCACTGAGGTCCTCTGAATATTCTGACCTCACCAGCGTCGCATCGATCCACTTCTCTTTTTGGCAAAAAAGAACATAATTAATTGCACATTTTTTAGGGAAATAACTGAAGTGGAATTAAGATGTCCTGATTCTCAGACAATTAACACATTAAATACGTTTGACTACCCAGAATCCAAATTCTATCAGACTGAGATTTTAGCATTGATGTTTGCTGCCACTGAGAGCTCAGAAACGGGCGAAGCGCTGGGTTTAATGGGTCCAGAATTAAATAATTAAAAGCAAACTAAATTTACAAGATTGAAAGCGTTGGGTTTAGCCATTATATGTCAATTTAAGGACAAATTGCAAAGAAAAAGGAAGGAGAGGGAACACATGAATTCATTATAAGGAGCTCTTCTCCGGGCTGTGTGACCCCGGCGGGGACCCGGAGAGACGCACGGCTGGGCCGAGGAAACTTCCCCACCAGGCCGCTTGTTTCTCCCTAAATCGCCCGATATCCCAGAAAAGAAGTCCCAGCAGTGGCCATAAATCACCCAGCTGCATTAAAAGCTTTGGTAAAGCACCCGGCCAGGTCAGTCGGGTACAATTTATGGAATCACTTACGTAGGGAATATATTGTCTTAACGAAATACATCAACTTCAAGCCAGTGCGCAACCAACTCGTTACCATTGTCAGGAAAATCTCTCTCTCTCTCTCTCTCTCTCTCTCTCTCTCTCTCTCTCTCTCTCTCTCTCTCTCTCTCTCTATCTATCTCTCTCTTTATCTCTCTAACTCCCTCTCTCTGTGTCTGTATCTACCTCTGCAGCTCCAAACTTGTGTACAATAAGAATCCACTCATCCAGTCAAGCCATGTGTTTTAAGTTCCCAGCTGAGGTCGGGTGACCTATAGGGGTCACAGAGAAAAGTCCAGGGGGGTCCCTGGCAAAATAAAGAACTACAATTTCAAAATAATTTTGCTCAGGATAAGCTGGTGTTGGAAAATTGCAATGAATCCAGTCCTTTATTTAGCATTTAACTTTGATTGGTGGTTCAAATATAAGATCATTGGAGTCTTATCACAAGCTGCCTCACGCAGCTCTGTTATTTAATGGTAGTCTACCAACAAAACAGCAGATCCTATCAGATAAGCTTCACACGGTTTCAGCATGTTTTTTATGCCTGGTTTTGACAGAGGAAGCAGTAAGATATGAAAAGCTAATTAGTCAGAATGGTGAATGCATGTAGAGCGCAATAAGCAGCGTGTAATGTTTTCTCAACACCGACAGACCATAGTGTTTTCTCAAATTAAGGTCAATACACTGAAAAGGAAGTTGAGAAATAGACTTGAATGAAACGCAGGTAAAGTGCGCAAACATAATCTTCATTTTTATTTATTTAATTTAGTGGATGTTGAATGAGTGACACGACCTTCGGGTGAATTAAATTAACGTTTCCTTTCAGCGCAATACTGTGTGTACTTTAGTCGTTTCAGTCCATATATAACTCCCATGTATACATGTGTATGCTGTCTTTTCACTGTATAGCTGGCGCTTTATTTCAAAGCATTGACGTAAAATAGAAAACTGTCGACACAAGTAAAAGTTGGCATGAAAAAATAACTGGTTTATTAACTGTCGTGACAGGCTTGTTTTAATGAAGAAAATAGAAGTGAAGATATAGTGTGGACAGGTCGAGAAACAAGCCGAGAGAGAGAAAAGCGATAAGTGAGCCAGTGGCCCACTGTCCTACTTTCTTACTGGCACCACGAGCCAACCGGGAGCCTCGCCGGAGCCTCGCCTGCCTGTTCTCCAGCGTTCACAGTTCAAGCTTTAGGCCCCTTTCAACCTTATTTCCACTGTTGCTACTCTTGAGCCCCCAAACAGAGCAGAGTGAGACATTCCATACTGTAGGAAAGAAAGGAAAAGCAGGAGAGTGGGACACCACCTCGCTGGGGGTAAAAAAAAAGACAGCTAGAATTTCCCATCGATTTTACGCACGGCGAAACATCAACACTCAGCGAAAACAGATGACTTTGTTAATGGAAGCAACTTTTAGAAAATAAATACTAAATTGATGCCAGTTTAGGAAAAATCATTAAACGAAAAATGAAATGATCGAGAGAGCAATTAATTTGGCTTCATTAACTAAATGACATTTTGCGTTTCAGGGCGATTTAAATTTGAAAGATCACATAACAGAGATCAAAATAGACAATTATTATTATTATTTTTGTTGTTGTTGTTTTTTTGAGTGTATACTTTGACCTCAAACATGTCAAAAGGCCACACACTCACACAGCCCTAAAATACACGCAGCCGACCTGAGGGAAAGTGTCTGGAGGGGAGGGGGCGACTCCCCGATGAGATACAGTGTGGAGCTAATTTCCTTTAAGTGACGAAGAAAGCACCAGCAGTCGGCAATAGCTGGTGTAACAAAAAAAAAAAACAATCCACAACTACCATTTGAAATGGATGAGCTTTCATTGAGGGGCATTACAATTGTGTATTGAAAGCTGCACCGGCCACAGCGCTCAGCTGCGTAAAGCCAGTAATGCCATTAGTGATCTCTTAAAACAAGCCAGATGGCCACTTAGAAAATGAAACGTTAGTTTTAATTCTGAGATGGCTGAAAGAAAATGAAAATTTGGGTATGAAGTACTACATGAGCCTCACCCGCTGCGGTGCCCAGCCTCTGAGAGGGGGTGCTGGTTCGGAAAAATACGCTTTAAGCGTCCTGCAACACCAAACTATCAACTGAAAATCAGATTCCTTACCTTCAACGGCGGACACCACAGGCAGCAAGAGGCTGCATAAAAGCAGAAAGTAATCCATTGTCATAAAGCAGTCAGGTCGGACATGTAAATAGAATCCTGGGTGATCCGACGCTCCGCACACCCAGTCCTGTCCCTGTCCCAGTCCCAGTCCTAGTCCCAGCGGTGTCAAGCCTCCAGGACCAGAGTTACCCCCATTCACCAAAACACGTAAAGGTGAGTGTTGGGAGGAAATAACACCCTCGGTGTAAAACGTGCGAATACAGCAGCCCTTCTCGATTTTCAGTGATCTCCAACGTGCCTTATTATTAAACCAGAAGACAGGCAGCAAGTCTTCCAGTCCCTTCCCCTCGTATTGAGCTGAAAACAGGTAGTCCAGTCCGCGGGCACCATCCGGAGAATATTCCCAGCAATATTTCGTTGTTAGTCAGTAAGGGGGAAGAAAAAGAGATATAACAACGAGGAGATCCAAAAGACTTTCTCTGTGGTCAGAGGAGCCGGACTTGTGTCAGAGCCATGGTGTCCTACAGTCCCAGCCAGGCATGTGCGCGCTCACATGCGTCCACGATCACGAAGTGGTATTCCTGCGAAGAAACAGCCGCGCGGTTAATAGATAGATGTTTATTCCCTGAGCGAATTTATCAGCTTTGGCTGCTGGGTGGACCGTCTGCTTCGCTCGGCTCGTGCGCTGGAATGAAGAGCACGAGCTGGTGGAGGAAAAACGGCAAAGAGAGAGAGAGAGAGCGGAGAGAGAGAGAGAGAGAGAGAGAGAGAGAGAGAGAGCAGGGGGGCACCAGGAGGAGGAGGGGTTACTGTTGGAGCAGCTGCATTGAAAAAACGTCTACCTTGACAATCATTTAGTCTCACATTTATTATCAGAATAAAATCACCAAAACGAAGGTGAATTCACAACATTTTTACTTCTTCCCAGATCTGTCTTTGTTTCACACTGCACACCAAGCCATCTTTTCTTCCACACATTTGATTTACAACATTTCTGTGACAAAAAATAGACTATTTGTGGTATACTTTGTGCAACATTTGGCATTATATCTTCTCGTGATTTGTTCAAGGATATTGGAATCCAAGCCGTAAATTAAAGCGTTTCTTCTATGATACATATAAATATATGTGTATTTTTAAAGCAGCGTGTCACTGTGCCTTTCCCTTGCTGGGACTCCCAGCAGCTCCATGTAGCGCACAGACATGGACGCACAGCGCCTCCCTGCGGGTCGCTCCGTTTCGATGCAAAGGAGATAAAGGAAGTTTCCGCTTCGATTAAAACTGTTTCTCTTAAAACTACTTGACTTCAAGATATTAAAGCATTTCGGACAAAAAGAAAAGCTCCGGTGGACACTCTGGACCCTCCGGATTAAAAAAAGCGCATCGTCTATTTTGAAATCTTCTGTGAGTATGATGGTGACATCATCGCATCCATTGCGTTTATACTGTAGATTTCATTTCGAAAAATGAATACTCGGATAAATAAAAGAGCAATTCATGACTAAAACTTATTTGAGAAATATCATTTTTTTCCATTATTCTCGATTTAAGAATCCGTGTGGCATCGAAGTTTGTAACAAAGATGCAAAACTTTCCTGGACGCGACGCGGAACGTGTAACTGCAGTTATTTCAGTCGCTCGTTTGTGTTTGAGATATTTAACTTAGTTTGTCGGGAAAAAGGAGCAGACTGTTTTTTTTTTCCCTGTAGAATTACAGACCTGCAATTTACTTTTCCTGTTCCCTGGATATGTTGAGGAAGGGGTTATCTGTCACGACTCACGACCGGCTTTTACAGCATGAATCCTCAGTCTCTTTGCCTTTACAGCTGTTTTATTGTATCACTAAGTGCTTCGATTTTCTTCAAACTGCAGTTTAGAAAATCTGTCAAGAATTATGCATTTCAGTCCACATAGCAACTCTTCATATTATAACTTACTTTTTACTTTTGCTTCATGCGTATTTTCTCAGTTGCAGGGCTTATTATGGTGCTTTTAAATGGACAGAAATAGCCATTTAGTCACTCAAATAAAATCCTGTAATGTGTGTGTGTGGGGGGGATCACAGGGCTGCTGACAAAACAAAAGTTTATAGGCGCCCTGATGTATAGGGAATATTTCAATAATATTCACACTTACTTTAATAACGTGTCCAATTTGTTTAGTTTAATTTAGTGATAACCAAGTGCTGCACTTCATTAAGTCAGTCATACAGTATATAACAGAGCCAGAGGTGACAGGCTGAACTTGGCACAGTCAGCATTAATACCAGGCTAATACATAGCAGGAGTCGACTCCATTATTAATCATGTTGAATATTGATGTGTTCACTGGTGTATTTGAAGATAAGAAAGTTCACACAAAGTTATTAGTGCTAAAGTTAATGTAAGGGATTTGCAGTATATTGTCAGGCTGCTTCCACTTTATTCTGTGTGCAAGGAATAACAATTATGTTGATGAATGGGAATTTGCCGCCTGTTCTGCACATATATGAAGAAACGTGTTTCGGTGTTGTGAGGAAACTGGACCTGTGAAATGTCAGAGTGGAGCCAAATGACTGGTCTGTTAGTGTAAAGTTGGAAGGTGATTGGATGCCATTTCCTGAGAGGTGCAAGCAGACAGATGGACTCTGCTGTGTTTTATGGGTCAGAGTTGGCTGGTAATAAATAGTTTTAAAAAGATAATCTTGAACCTTTTGGCTAATTTGTGTGAATTCTGTTCAGTATTACAGTGATCGGCAAAGTTGTAGCTTTTGTCAACACCTAAACTCTCCACTGGGCTCCTTAATTAGATTTAGAGTCAAATCATTTAAAATCATTTATGCTAGTTAATGTGAAAACTGCTGAGTTTGAAATATTTACATTTCTTTGATTGTACTTTGTTCAAAAACAGACGTTTGAATTAGACTCTGAAAATACTGCCACATGAGTAAAACAGAAATTTTACTTTTAAAGAGTTGTGTTGATTTGTTGAAATGCTGCTTGTGTTGGAACAATTCAGCCAACTGAATCCATAACATATTATTATATATATTTATATATATATAGTTTATATATGTTGTATATAGTAGGGGTGTTGCAATATACCATGTTAATAATGATCATCATTATCACTAATCATTTTAATAATTCACATATGATAATATTGTTTAAATATGCAAAAGCCTCTTAAATAATGTTATATATACAGTTATAGTTACATACTCTCTGTCCACCTCGCTACACTCGTATTTTCAGCATAATTGATTTGCCAAAAAAGACACACAATAAACAAAGTTTAAGATAAATTTAACTGATAGCATTATTATTATTATTATTATTATTATTATTATTATTAAATTTTCTGTAGATATTGCAACAATAACATTATTGTGAAAGTTTATGGCCACAATAATCAGGCAGTAAAAATCTGATATTGTGCCATAATTGGAAAAAAAATTTGATGTGAAAAAAATCCTAATTCTTGGTGGTTTTCATTGTGTTTTCTATGATTATTATTTTAGCATTTTGGCCTTGATGAGCTAAAATATATGGAAACTAGCAATAGAGAAAAAATAAAAACAAAGTTATTAACAGCACGCTTAGACTTAGTCAGCATAGTTTAGTGGGAAGGTCTCACTGACACCAAATTTGTCAGATTCCCATGAATTCCCGTGTAACTCACAACGACATAGTCTGTTTGAAAGGAAAATCATTTTAGAAGTGAGGAGACGTGGGTAAGAGGATCTGCGGGGGCTTCAAAGTAGACTGTCCCCCTTGTTGCCAAAACCACCGAAGCCCCGGCTCTCCTACCCGGTTGCCATTAAAGGGCAACCAGAAGCACACGGAGTTCACAACAGCCACCCCTGTTACTTCTAGACGCTTATGGCTGCTCTTAAAAGGAAATGAGGTAGAAAGACTTTAGAGCAACTTTGCTAAGAAAAGAAAAACAATGTTTTTTTGTCGGGGGTCTGTTTCACCTTTGAAGGGTTCTTCCAGAAGATCAGAAAGCAAAAGTCTTGGTCTATGATAAACAAAAGATTACCAGGATTAAGTCTCAGAGAATTGTTGAACCCCCAACTGTTTGCCAATGTAAAAGATAAGTGTGTCAACCCATAAATATGGGCTTGGTATAAACCAACACCCTGGGGGGGTGGGGGATATTTTCCAATGACTGGAACGTCCACATTAATAAATCAACAGTTCTGTGCTTCATAGCTATGCTTGGGTTTTACAAAACTTTTGGAGCGGGTTTATTTTTCTATGTTTATAGTATGTGTCATTTGGGTCCAGTTTGAGAGTTTTCTCATCTATGAATGGCAGCAGTAAAACTGTATATACAGCCGTGGTTGTTATAGTGTAGCAGGTCAAGATTAGTGTTGAAAACACCCACCAACACACACTCAGATCGCCTATTTCTGGAGACGATACTTTGATATTTTTTCTTTTTCTCCTGGAGGTTTACTGTAACCATTACCCATAACCAAAACATGCCTAACCATTGCCCTTACCTTTACCCTATAATCTCCCCAATGAGGACAAGAGGATATTTTAGTTTAGTTTCTCCTTGCAACTGCTTTGAAACCAAATTGTGGACATCAATTTTGTCCCGAAGCAGCGGCAGATCTGGTTCGGAGTCCGCAATTTGTGTCCAAATGTGACTTTAAAACAAACACACATTATACAGTACACAGACACAGAGGAACAGTCCGCTAAGTGTAAGTGAGAAGCACCTGGCACACATTAGAAACTCAATAAGCAAAGTGGCAGATATTTTACTGCCATATGGAAATTTCTCAAGCTTACACCTACTGCACCCTCGCCAGAACCTCACTAACCTCATCCATCCTTCCTCCCACTCTTCTCATGTCAGGATATCAGTGTCTCTACTTTCTCTCTTTAAATGCAACACGTACACACACACACACACACACACACACACACACACACACACACACACACACACACACACACACACAAACAGGCCTGAGACCTTTTCTGACACACACTTAACTTCTCTTTCCCTTCTTCTCTCACAAATCACATGCCCGGACGCAAACACACACACCCCCCCTCTAGCATGCATAAAACGCTGGCAGATTTCACACGCACACTCTCAAACACACACACACACACACACACACACACACACACACACACACACATACACATACACACACACACACACCCTGTAGCCCTTATGTCTGGGTATGGTCTAATAGCAGCACTAATGTGATGTGAGTGTGAGGGGATCGCTTTACTCTGGTAATATTAGGGGAATGGTGAGCCGTTGAGTGTCTTTTTTGTGTGTGTGTGTGTGTGTGTGTGTGTGTGTGTGTGTGTGTGTGTGTGTGTGTGTGTGTGTGTGTGTGTGTGTGTGTGTGTGTGTGTGTGTGAATAGGCAAACAGTACTGGTAGTACTGGTGGAGGAGGAGTTGGTGGTGGGAGGGTCTGGAGAATCTCACAAGGGCTCAAAGCTGGAGTCCAGGCAGAGAAGAGGTGTGTGTGTGTGTGTGTGACAGAGGGGGGCTGTTTACAAGAGTTTTAGGGGGTGGGGAGGGATGGGGGGGTCTAATCCTAAAGGCCTTCACCACTGACCGAGCACTTAACACAGGATCACAAACGCAGCCTCAACTGAACCCCCTCAAGACCACCATCATCCACCCCCCCCCCCCCGACACACCCAACACCAAATCCACTGTCTCGCCTCCAGCTGTAAATCAGCACCTCCTTGCCAACCCCCCCACCTCCTTACCACCACCAACACTCCCAACTTCTGCCACAACCCGCTACTGTCTGTCTCTGGTGAGTATCTATCACCTTTCAGCACCTTAACAGAAAAGATATACTTCGCTGTCTGAGGCGACTGCAGATTTATGACTCAACCTCCCATCACCCTGACCCCGCTGTCTTTGTGCCGACAGTACAGACAGACAGGCATTTAGGCAGACAGGCAGTCATAGATAGATGCAGTCATTCACATGTGAGGAGGTGTCACAGAGGCACACATGCTGACAAACGGCAAATTACACGCTGCGTGGCCAAAAAGTGAGAGAAATCACCTTTCAGCACTATGACAGGATACATGGACGTGCAACAGGAACAGACTGTAGTATGACAGGGCGCACACATGCTGGAAAATTCAGGTATTGAGGTTGGTTTGGTGTATAAGTGATCACATTTGCCTCTAGCTCTGGCAACTCTGGCGGTTCAGTTCCTTGCTTCAGGGGAAGCCTGTAACTATAAATGGAGATTTTAAAACCACAAGAAAAGCCTCATCCTAACCTCAACCAGGGTTTCAGTTGCACAACCTTAAAGGAGAACACCACCCAAATTAAAAATTCCAATATGCAATTTCTATGGACGAGGAACGTTCAATCAATATTTGTGAACATGAGCCACTCTCTGTCAAAGGCAGAAACCACAGAAGTAAGTCTCAAACTTGTAATGTCATTGGGTATAAAGTCTAGAGCTGCTCCATAAAAAATGAATGGGAGATGTTTGGATTTTTGTTTTCTTTTTATGCCCAAATGAGCTATCAGTTGATTAAAACAGTTAACTATGATTAATTTCATGATTGTCTGTAATTAACTGCAATAAATCACAACTTAATCATACTTTTTGTGTCCATTCAAAATGTTTTTATTTTTATTTTTAGTATTTATTACAGGAGTGGGCAAATATGCCTCTTTATGCAAATGTATGTATATATTTATTATTGGAAATCACCTAACAACACAAAACAATGACAAATATTGTACAGAAACCCACTTTAGTATAAACTATATGCTCAAATCCTAACATGGCAAACTGAAGCCCAACAGACAACAACAGCTGTCGGGGTGCTGACTTGACTAGGACTTGGCCCAAACTGCTGATCGTGGGTACCCACAGAACCCATTTTCATTCACATATCATGATGTCAGAGGTCAAGGGACCCCTATGAAAATGGCCATGCGAATTTTTCCTTCAATTTAGCGAAAATTTGAAACATTATTTAACCTCCTTCTCGACAAGCTAGTATGACCTGGACAATGGATTCCTTAGGTTTTCTAGTTCAATATGATACTGGTAACTTAAGATAAGATAAGTCTGTGAAGGTTCTCATTCATCCAGGTCATATTCATAAAGATAAGATAAGATAAGATATTCCTTTATTCGTCCCACAGTGGAGAAATTCACAAACTTCACTCTAACTTTCACATTTAGCATGTTATAACCTCCAACCTTAAGTTGTGTTCATGTATAAAAGAAATTAGGGTCAGTTGTGAAACAGAAAATGGACCCATATACTGAGGACATTCCCTCGGGTGCCTTCAGTGTCATCTATAACATCTCTCCGAATTCATTTTGTATGGAGCAGTTCCACACTTTATATCTGTGACGTCACATATTTGCTTTAAGCTCTCTAGTTTTTGGATTTGGGAGAGTGTTCATGGTTACTCATATTTTTTCACTACCCATATAAATAACATGTATGCCTGTTAACTTTAACTGTTGCACAATGTGCTTAAACTCAATTATCTAATATTTACACATGACTAGAAATTAGCACGTCCAGTTTGTCACACATTGCTGTCACAACATTTGTGTCTACATTCATAATCACAATCATAATTGGTCAAGTATACTGTATGTGTGTATGCATACAAGGAATCTGACAACAGTAACAATGGCATTTATATACAGTAAGACAATAGTGCAGCGGTGCAGAGAGCAAAGGGTGCTGTATCACTTGTGTGTCAGACAATTTCAAATCAAACCATTTCTAGTGTATACGAAGGCTGAACAGGATATAGGGTGTACCATAATTGTAACCTGTAAAGGAAAATATAGGAAGATTGACATTTAAAGTCCCCATCCATTGTTTTTTTTCCACTTGAATGTTTGACCTTGAAAGGGGCCAAAGGAGCAGATTTTTTAACTCTGCACTTGAACTTTTTTGTGTAAAAACTACGAGACTCAAATTATAATCCCAAGCAGTATATTTTGGGGTTTTAAAGGGTAACTGAACTATTTTTCAAACTAGACGTTATTTTTAGTTTTTGTGTCTGATAGTTAATAGAGACAGCAATTTCTGAAACTGGTCCAGTATTGAGGGAGAGCACTGTAGACGACAGCTGCTCGCTGGCAGCAGTATGGTGCTGTTGGGGCAAGCTGGCCCCGTCGTTCATGTCCACTTACAGTATTTGTTTTTCCCATGACAGGCTCTGATTATTATTGTAAGTGTCTGACATTATGGAAAGAGTCTCACTCAAGGAGAAGTCTTGTTCTTAAATCTGGCGAGGAGACATGTTGCCAGTAGAAAAGCGTGCAACAGTTGAATATATTCATGGTGGAAAAGCTGGAGTGCCAGCCTGGCAGTTTGTCGTGTTGGTGTACAGAAACTGCAGCTTAGTGTTACCTAAAACATTTTCAATGTCATGGATGAATACTAGACAATGTGGAGGAGGTCTTTGAATTCGATGGCAGCCCGTGTATTCGAGTCATAGTATTAAGATATATTCAGATTTCACAATGAGACTTTTCCTTGAGCGAGACTTGGGAACAATAACAAATAGAACGGATCAAGTGATAGGTTAAGAAAAACATTTTATTTCTCTGTAGGGTCCTTTCCACAATGTTGTCAGTTACTGGCAGTGGCAGAAAGAAGCACTTTAAATGCACTGCTCACTTGCCCTTGCAGCTTATTTCAATGCTGCCGGTTACAGCAGTCTCCCTCAATACTGGACCTTAGAAACTAAAACATGGAGAAATAGGGTCCAAGTTGAAAAATACCAAATTTACCCTTTAAAACATGTCTGGAGGGATCCGTTAATCATCATATTTAACCAGCATGTTTCCAAAATGGATATGGTCTCACTTCAAAAGCACTTGCTAAAAGTCATAAAAGAAACAGCCATCAGTCAATACACCTCTCTCTCTCTCTCTCTCATTTGTTAAACATGTTTTTTCTCTGCCTGCTTTTTTCCCACCATGCCTCTGTTCTCTGTATCATAGTATTTTGTCTGGCCTTAATGGCAGAGTATGTGTGGGAAGGTCAGGGCAGGTACACTGGCCAGCAGAAAGAAAAAAAAAAACAAAACAAAAACCTCTACTGTACGCTTCACAGCTTTTCTCATTAGTACAATGGAAAAACCCTTTGTGTTGCACTATCGTTGCCATTGTAAATGCATGGCCATCCAAATGTGTGACCTGCTGCCTCGCTGCTCTCCGAGGTTCGCCTGCCTGCACATTCCAGATTTATATGCTGTCTCTTTACAACCATGGCGAAATATCTCAAATTTAACTCGTGCCAACAAAATCGCTTTGGATTCATAAATATTCTGGACATTTCCATCGCGGATTACTTTCCCGTTGGACTGAGAAAAGTGCACTCAATTCACTTAAATAATCAAATGTTTTGAAGAAAATATAGCCGTGACAAATTCCCAAGGACAAAGTCCAGACAGAGAGTGAAGGAAGAGGCTCATATGACGTCAGCCAATATCAAAGGTCCAGGATGAATAATCACCGGTGCTGGTCCAATAACAGAATGATTGATTGGCCCACAGCCCCACGCTGTCTGAGATAACATTGTTCAAAGTGTCCGAAACACAATGTAAACACAGTGTCTCCCTCGTGGGCAACGTTCTTCCTCCATACCCAGAAACCCTCTGTTGACCCTTGATCTTTCAGCATGTCCAGCTGCAAAATGTAATCTCCCATGCAGTCTGAGGGTTCCAACAGTGGCAAATGGTGGCAGATGCTCTCTACTGTAGGTTACTGGAGGTCAGTACAAACATTCCTGAAAAACAAGCCACAATATTAACTTATTAAACAGGACTAGAGGGATTTTCTGCCATTTGATACAGCATCAAAATCTGTGATGGTGTCGTTACTGCTACTCTCATATCTCATACAGAAGACTTCCTTGAGGCCATCAGCTGAAGCGGAGGTCAATAGCTTTGGCGTCTACTTTTTATGAGCATCAAATCGCAACAAATCGTCCCTGTCTAGTTACTGTCAGCCAGGTGAAAAGGGATTTTCTTCCCCCGTCAGTGCCCAGCTCGACTCCGGCTCTCCCAGAGGTAGTTAGTCATGACAACATTTCTAACCACAAAAGCACATGGTTTCAGTTTAGCCCTCGCTACCATTCAACATGGCTCCCATCCGGTTGCTCTCTCGCTCTTTCTCCGCATGATCACACCACTTGTATATGACACACTATGACCCAAAAGCTGCATAATGGGAAGCAGAGAGTCTTAACCACCACCACCACCACCTTCAAATCTGGACACCCAATAGGAAATGTCACCCGCATACTTGGGTAAATGCTTGTGATATTTCTAACGACTCTGCCTTTAAGAGGGCACTGCTGAATCATTTGAAACAAACGCATCTTAATGAGAGTTTTGCAGAGGCGGTAGTCATACAGGGTGTCAGCTGGTCTTTTGCGTGGCACGCTGACTGTTGGGCATGCTCAGAGGGAGTGCAGACACCTGGCAAGATGGTGCAAGACTGTAGTCATTTGGCGTGTATGTGAGTGTGGTTAACTGTAAGCCAAGCCCTTATTACCTCAGTGTTGGTGGGTGTGAGGTGGTCTGTGCATATGTGTGTGTGTGTGTGTGTGTGTGTGTGTGCGTGCTGTCTTTATTACCTTAGCGTATGCGTAATGTAACCAAAGTACTTATTACCCTGGCATGGCATGGCATGGAATTGCGTGTGTGTATCCCTTTTAGCTTCCTCCTCCGTACCAGATGAGAATCCCTGAGCACTAGTTAGCATGTAAAGCAGCAAAACACAGTGACGTCATGCCAGGACTTACGATAAACAAAAGAAGAAATGTACCTCATTTACTGGTCAATAACTGTCATGTACCCACATGGACACAAGGATTTTTAATCCTTTAATATTAAAGTAAAAGTAAGAATCTACATTGCTCAGGTTGTTTTTTACTGCCTACTGTAGTTCCAGCCACCTAAATATCAAAGTTACATTACATGTACTGTTAAAGTGACAGTAAGTTGAATGTTCCCATAATAATATATATAATAATCCCATAATATGCTTTCAGCGTGTTGTCATTCAAGTGTTCTGAGAGAAAACTAGACTTCTGTACCTCCTCATAGCTCTGTTTTCAGGCTTTAAAAAAAATCCAGCCTGTGACAGGTGACTTTAGCCAATCACAGATCATTTCACAGAGCGTTCCTATTCGCTGTTCATTCAGTTAAGGCAGCTGTCAATCACTCACTCCGATCAAACAGTCAAACTAGGCAGCGCTGAACAAATATGAATTAATATTTTCTTACTGTAATGCCTATTTCTCTCCTCAAATGTTTTCAGAAACATCTTGTAGTTACTGTTTGGCTGTGAAATGCTTCTTTTTTACTGCACTATCCACTTTGCTGCTGTAACATGTAAATTTCTCCACTGTGGGACAGATAAAGGAATATCTTATCTTATCTTAAATGAGAACGTTTGCTCCGGCTGGTGGGCGGTGCTTGGTATTTCCTCAACAGATCTCAACATGGCTGCTGGGTCACAGACTTTCTCATTTCAGATTATCTGTCTCATGCTCTATTGTAGGATATAGTGAACGTTTTATAAGAATGACTTTTTCTATTCATATTCGGGCCAATTCTACCCACTGCTCCTTTAAAGGGTTGGTTCACCCAAATGACAGTTTAGGTTTTATTTGTCCAGCTTTTTAGATTTCTGTCCCAAAACAATGTGGGATGTTTGTAGTGGTATCACAGTTTTAGTGAGTACGAAGTGTTGTCCAACCCTGTTGGAAATCACAAGAGTTTATACCTGAACGGCCATGCTCGAGTAATTACCATTATCGCGATTACCATCTAAATATGGGAATGATGGCAAACATTTTAGGACTGGAAAACACACATAGCATCACATGAACGGCTGAGTGCAGTTATTCACATGAAAAGTGACAGAAATAGTTGTGTCAAGGATGAAAGAACATAGCTTAAGAGCAGAAGTTCAAACCCTGACTGCTTTCTCACCTCTGCACAGCTGGCAAGTCACAGCATAAAGCCAGTATGAATGTCGGATTGTCAGTTTCGTAAAGTTACAGATATTTCCAGGCTTTTTGCAGAAGAAATAGTCCCTGAAAAAAATCCAGAGAAAAAAGGACATGATGTAATACAAAAAAGAAAGATGTAAAAAATAATAATACTAATAATTAACCTACATATGGCTAGATAATATTTAAATGTTTTTGCTTTGTAATTTAGGTGAACCAACCCTTTACTATGAATCTTAAGATGTACTGGGTTTAAATATATAAACCCTCTCAGCCACTTGTGTTTAGATGATTCAGTATAACAGTATTAAAGTATACTGTATGAAACAGTGAAATTATGTAAATGTAATAGTAATTGGACAAAAAGAGTTGGCAGGACTGACTGAAAACACGATTTGTTCTTTCTAGAAAATATCTGAACACAAAAAGGTCCAAATACAAACAATTGCAGTAGTTAAAAGTTCATATTTCACGTCTGTGCAAATGCAGTTCCATGTCCTCATGACTGTGCTGCCTTTTTTTTCTGCTTTTGTGCAAATATTACCTTGATGAGTACACCATAAACACATAAGTCTAGCCATAGACGAAACAAACACTCACAATCACGCTGCAGTTTCACAGCTGTCTCGGCCTGGAGGCAGGCGAAGCGGGGCAGCGTTATTGTTCTGCCTCGGGGCTCTGACTTGTCCGTGCACTTACACATAATTACATCATCGATATTTGAGGCAACAAGTGAAACTTGTGCTGCCAGGCTGCAACTCATAATATTTCACCTGCTTATGAATCATAACAAGTCGCGCTGCTATAGGTACAGGAGGATTGCTTCACACATGATTTACTATCATATTTTGTTTGGCATCGGAGGAAGCAGCCACTTTAACCGACTTTCAGCAAACTTGTGTTGTTACTAATCGATACTCGAATCGATAACTTGATTTAAATTTGTTGACATTGGGATGATCTATTCTTTAAATTTGTATACTTTTAAATGTTTTTTTTTAAACTGTCAAACGTCCTCCCCTGTCAAAGCTAAAAGCTGAATGACGACTGCAGCCGGTCGTGCAGGTTTAAACACGAGGTTTGGAATAATGGTACAACACGTCTCACCTTCTCTACTCATGCATGCAGTGACAGCCGACTGGCAGAGCGACCAAGAGAAGGGCAAGGTCCCTGGCAGAGGAGGTTATCTGGTATGTAACTCAAGAATATACACCCATGCACAGACAGGCCTGCGCAGTATTTGCACATGGCAAAAGGGGATGAATGCATGCACTTGTGCAGACGCACACAAACACATGACTGTACTCAACAACAAGCGTTTGACAGACAGCAGCACGCAGGAGGTGGCCAAGTTAAACTACTTTCCAATTCGCAATGACATTTACATGACACACGGCGTGACTCAATGAGAATACATTAAAGGAGTGTTTGGAAATGTTTGGAGCTGATATCATAATGCTATTTAATTTGAAGTTAGCAAGCACGAATGGGGAAAAAAAAAAAACATGATAACGTTGGTGCTATATTTACATGGGTGCAGTCCCTCATATAAAGATATAGTCAATGTTTGCCAAGTATGCACACTTGCATGCACACATGCACAGACACACAGACAAGTTATGAATTTGCAGACTTTTTTCCCCACTCTTAAGCAGCCCCACCCATCTTTATGGCACAGATACACACAGGCAGTGGTGGAAGAAGAATTAAGACCATTTACTTAAGTTAAAGTAGCAACGCTACAGTGTAAAAATATTTTGTTATGAGTAAAAGTATTGCATTCAAATTTTTACTTAAAGCAGCAGTGGGTAAAAATGGAACAAATATGTGTACAAGAAAAAAGTTATATCTACTATATAGTGGTAGTGGTAGTGAGTCAGGCAATCAAATGTGCCTCGGTGTCCTCCGGTGCTCCTAATGGCATCTGCAAGATTTCACAGACCCGAGGAAAACAGCCAGTCAGAGCTGTGTATGAGAGCCACAGGTCAATTACTCATGAACAAGGCAGCGCTGATCAAATATGAATCAATATTTGGTTACTGTAATACCTATTTTTTTGCATCAAATGTTTCCAGAAACACCTTGTACTTACTGTTAAGCTGTAAAATGAGAAAGTTTGTGACCCAGCAGCCATGCTGAGATCTTTTGAGAAAATACCAAGCACCACCCACCAGCCGGAGCACAGCCAATAGGAAGCTCTTTCTCTGTTTTTTTAAGGTCTGAAAACATTACAGTACTACAACAGTACTACAGTATAAAAATACTTTGTTACAAGTAAAAGTCCTGCATTCAAATTACTACTTAAGTAAAAGTATAAAGGTATTACCATCAGAATTGACCTTTTCAGCATAATGTATATTGTATTATTGCATTACAATTAGTGACACATATTCATCTGTTTAATGTTGTTGGTAAAAGTGGAGATAAGTTTAAGTACTTTATATACTACTGGCTAACGTAACCTGTGATGATACATCATGAACTATATGAATAAGTCAATTCTTATTTAGTTATTATTATTTTCTCTTAATAATCTAAATATGCAAAGTAACTACCAAATAAATGTAGTGTAAATGTAAGTACAATAGCTCCTTTTGAGATGATGTGGTATAAAAATGTAAATACTCCAATAAGTACCTCATAATTGTACTTAAGTACAGTACTTGAGTACATGTACTTAGTTACATTCCACCACTGCACACAGGAAACAGTCCTTCCCACCCTCCAACCCAAACACAACCGCCAGTCTGATACAAACAGACAACACACGAAACGCTCTGCCAAGAAGCAATCAGTCAGTAGGAGCGCCTCGGTGATTTGTTATGAGCAGGTGCTGTGAAGAAAATTGACAGGCCACTTTTTATCAAGACAGAGTGGATTTACTGTCAGTAAATTGATAGTAGACATAATGAAACAATAAAAACGTCTGCAGCGCTGGCCAGATCAAGGTGCTCTACGGTTGCATATGATGTGTGCGTACATGTGTGTCAGCGGAGATCCATTGACTTGCAGTTCACCAAACCCCCCACATTACATGCGCTCATTCATGCCTCATTGTTTTCTTAACTGATAAGGAAGTACTTGAGCTGTTTGCAAACAGTGTGTCAACAATGGGGGAGGACAATAGAGCCATTCAAAAACCTCGAGAGAAGGAGTAATAAGAGGGAAAGAGAAACAGAGACGAGTGTGTGAGTGTGTGTCCATGTGGTTTGTGGGGACAGAGAATGGGTGCCATTCAAACAAACAAACCTCACCAAAGTGGCTAATTTTCAGCATTGTTGCATTATATCATGTCTCCCTGCTGCAAGTCATCACAGGGTGTTTAGTGACTTTGCCCAGTGCTCTCTATACACCTCCACCCCTCCCACGACCCAACACCCCCACCCACACACAGGTCTGTCACCCATGGCGATGTGAGTGATCTCTGTATGGACGCTGCCGAGCAGCTCAAGGGGCATCTGGTCTTTTTCCCTTCTCAGTCGCTGAAATGTAAACACCCCAGTCGCCTGGATTTGCCAAATGAGCACCTGGTATTTCAAAGTGGCCTCCTGGCTGTGTGACTTTTTTTTTTTTCCAACTTGGGGTGGGAGGCAAGGCTGTTCTGCATTACGAAGACGTACACACAAGCGCGCTCGCACGCACACTCACTGTTGTTCACCATAAATGTAAAGCAGGGGAGTGGAGGCACGGGGTGAAACAGGCCAGCAGGCCCACACATGCACATGTACACACTTTGACACAACTACTTTAACTGAAAAAAAATTGGGTACATGCACACACACATACTCCACACACTCCGTCATCCCCTCACCTGGCCTTGTGTTTAGTCTATACAAAGTGTAATGGTATACGGTAGGATTACTGCGACTCTCTGAGGTGCTGCAGCGCGGCGGTGTGGTGTGTGTCAAGACTGTCTGTCCTCGTCCCCACGGGCTGCTGCGACTTGTCATCTCAACAGTTAGCCATGCAGAGCTAAGCCAGACCCCAAACCTTCACTGTTAATCTGAGACAAAAAATGGGGTCATCACACCAAATATCCATTATAAAACTAAAAAGTACGTGTGCCATTACCCATGTGGCAAAGTATAAATGGACGGTGAGAGTCAGCCTGAACCAGAGGTGTTGTCAGGACGCGCTTGCCAGACTGCCACTAACATCCAAACCTCCCGAAGACAATTAAGAGTGAGGAGCAGGACAAACATAAGCCCAGGATTTGGAAAGGGGGGAGAGTGAAGAAATAATTTGTTTATTTATTTATAAAATAACCTTGTTTTTGATTAATTTTCGTCTTTTTCTTACGTAGTTTCACAATGACATGGAGGGAAGCTTTATTCATTCATTTGCATGACTTAACGGCCATTGCATCCTGTCACTGCATCCCAAAATAAATGAGTTGAGTGGACTCCTCTTATAAATCCGCTTCACTTACCACCAACTCTCTGAAGGCAGCTAAAAATTTAGCTGCATATGGCTGTTAGCGCTGATATTTACGGACTGGACTGTTTTTACAACAAGGCTAATTAGCATAGAAAGGAGCCAATTTTACTCACCTCACCCGTCAGATGGTTTGTTCTACAGAGCCATTTGAGAAGAAACTGTTTGGAAAAGGGCAGACATTTTCAACAAATACTTTTTTGGATTATGAACCACCTGTCAATCAAATGGTGCCTTCAAATGAAACTTGTGAGATTGTGTTTATAACATGGGAAGTCGTGTACACGATATGCTTGGCGTTCAAGTGGTTAAGTTGTGAAGAACTCCGCTGCAAAGCAACAGTGATATTAATGTTACTGTCAGTGTCTAGAAGCCACAGAGACTAACGATTTAGCAAGCTAGCTGGTGGGTAACATAACGCAGAAAATGCAAAAGCATAATGACAGAGGAAAAGGATGAGGCTATTGGGAATATCAACATTTTCCTCAGACATATTATACAATTACCAAGAAAAACAATAAAATTAAGATATATTAACTTGTGTACTGTAAAATGAACTTCCATGGCCTCCGCCATTTCTGACATCAACAAACACGTCACAAGTCGTGAAGTCTGAACATTCAGAAACTTTCCACTTACAAGGTTGTGAATACAACAAGAGGGAGGCGTTCGTATGGACTCTTCTCATGAACATCGTAAACGCGACCCCATTTGAAGGCACCAAAACTAAAGAAAACTAAACTAATTGAAGACGAAAACATTGCCTTCAGTGCCGTTCTTTGTTCTTCTCTGAATGAAAACACACTCTCCAGTTCTGATATAACCGATGCTCTTGCAGCTACGCTAACCTCCTCAGGAGTCGCCTTGTCGTTTAGAACGAACTGCTGCCCTGCGTCATCTCACACACCTAAGCCACACCGGTAGCTGCCATTGGCTCCTCACAGGACACTGATTGGTCCTTGATCCAACCTGCCGGGCACAAATGCATTACTTGAAGTCTGATGAGATGAGTTTTCATGTGACATTTGATCTTGCGATTCTTGCATGATCCAGTGACATTGCAAAAATGCAGCCGACATGCAAGGTTACAATTTTCCAGCAAATGCATCATATTGCCCATGTTAAATATGTGCAAATAGCACAGGAGCACCGAGATGTTATTAAGGGTGGATTTACACTTTGCAAATGCTTTGAGATTGACACATTTCTTCTTGTCTTAGTTGTGCAGGTTTAGCAGCCACATTGAGACTGTAACCATATATACCAGAACTACAGTGGACTAAATTTAAAGATGAAATTTCAACTATTATCTCATAATCATGGATGGATTCATATGATAAGTCGGCCATAAAATGTATATCCATAATGAAATACACAGTAATCCTAATGAGAAAAGAGGAAAAAAAAAAAACATGACAATAATTAATTTGCCAACACTATCTTGAAAGTTGTCCCTCTTAAATTGGATTATTTTTGAAAATTAATGTTTGTTTGTCTTTTTTTTTTATAACTATTATAACTACTTCATTGTGATGCTTCACACCTCCTTTTTTCCCCCATTATTGATGAAGTTGCATATTTCCTGTCCAGTTAGTTCCACCCCTGTTGTTTTAATACTTGCTACCAGGCATATTTACACCTCCTACTTCCTCTACTGCCTTTTTATATCAAGAACAAATTAAATATGTGCAGTTGCTTCATAATTTTGGGGGGCTCAGTTCAAGAAAGGAGAGTGTGGTCCTCTGTGGTGTAATTGCTCACTGTGTTGTTTATGGCGACACTCGCCAAGCCGACTCTTGGCCACATTTTATTTAGAAAGAAGTCAGAAAAATTATTCTTGTTCTTTTTGCCAAAACCAACAGAAGACAACAAATGAGTGACTATAATGTTCATATCATGATATAAGGAAGTGGAAAGCTATGATATCATTTTGAACACCCACAATGCCTCACACAACGTAATCATTCTTATGACAAAACTGTAGCTACACAGACTACATTGCCATTTGGCCCGGGGTGCCTTTAACTCATCCCCCCCCCCTCTTTAATTCTTCCTAAAAAGGCAAATGTTGTCTTGTTGCTTGTCGCCACTGTGATTTGTGGCCTGTTGCTTTTGGGGCTGATTCACATGCATGTGATAACAGACTGTGTCATGTAACTGCATGCCTCGACACTGACGGTGTAGGGCCAGCGTTGGCTGTCTGTCATCGGCACACTGACACATCCTGGCCCGCACCCAGTCAGACCTGGATGACGTGCCGTGGGTAGAAAGTAAAGTGTCTCCTTTTGGACTCCTAAACACATTCCATGGCACTTAATCACCAGAATATGAGAGTCTCATTTACTGTATGTGTGTGTACACCAATGTATGTGTATGTATATGTGTTGGGAACAGTTTGCGTCTACTTGACGGCATGAATGAGGATTTGGAAGTGAGTGGGCGTGTAACAATCTGTTTTGTGGGACAAGTGTTTAGTGTGTGTGCGATCAAAGTGAGTTTTTAAGTCTGTGTGTTTGTATGAGTATTCTTTCACGATTCGGTGAATAAATCAGGCCCAGTTCTCCTCTCATGCTTTCAGGAAACTTTTCACGAGGGACCACGATACCCTCCTCTATACCCACTCTAGCACAAAAGTGGTGCTCTGCCTTTGTAGCGAATCCCTGTTTTCTCAACCAGCTGTGTCCGCTGGGGGAAAGCAGAACACAGACAAGCTTGAGAAACGCCCTGACAAAACGGACTACAAACAGCAAGCACTGGTACAGAAACGCTGATAATGTCAGTCTTTTTTTTTTTCATCTCTTCTCCCTTGTCTCCATCCAGTGGTACTACTGTATCTGTCAATTTGTCATTTTGTCTTGGGCATTTTTCTGCTGTTTGGTGTGAATGTGCAGAAGTTTCCCATGGGTGCTGATGGGGAAAAAACAGATCCTGGCATGGCAACATTTCATAGACGACCTAGAGTTTTTCTTCCTCCCAAACAACAACCCACCTTTGCCTTTCGTCGCCTCTTTTTGTCTTCCTCTCCTCCTCCTCTTGCCCTTCCTTTTACTCTTTTTCATCAAAACTTCTGCAGCTTTATGGCCTCCTCCTATGCGCTGGGGGCAAAGGTGCTCTAGATTAAAAAAGAACCTCGCAAATTGAATTCACACTTGATGAAACAAACAGATTTGCATGTGTCTATCCGCCTGAGACGGGGTGGCCAGCTCCAGGCAAAGAACTGTCCCACCTTTGAACGGCGTAATGCACTCAACTAATTAATGGGCTGTTATTGGAGAAATGTGTCACCGAGTTTGAGGTGAGGCGATGTGGAGCGGCGCGACCCCAGTCCAATAAAGGTCGAGGTCCCTGCTAATAACATGGAAACGGGTCATTTCTTAACCTAATGAAAGTTCCTGATGTAAGTTTGTAGCTTTCTCTGTGTTAACTTTTGCGTCACTCACATCTCAGAAGAGCAAAAGCTCAGCTTTGTTGGTCTCTTTTGTCAGAAGGCTTACATTTCCATTTCTTTGTTATTGTGATAGCAATATGTAAAGTATTCAGGCTGCTTTGAAGCCATATTGTGCTGACAGCTGTGCATTTGAGTTGACAGCTGACTCCATTATCCTCTTCCTTTTTTCATCGAAGGATGTGTTTCCTCACATTACATCAACTTAGAAATTACAGATATGCTGAGGCATTAAGAGTTCATTTATGTGATTTTCCTCATTTGTCGCCTTTGGTCCCAACGGGTGGTTGAAGTTATATCTGTAACAGCTCAGGCCACATACATGCGCCCCAGTGTTTTGTTGGCCTTTATGGCTGGTCAGCGGGGAGGTCGGTTGGGCATCGGCGACCAAGGATAAATCCTCCTCTCTCCCTGGGCATGATGGGAAGGCTCATGGGGCGAGTGTGGGCAGACAGGCTGACGCGTTACCTCCCCCCTCTCTGTCCCTTCAGCTATTTACCAGACGGAGGTCTCATCCAAGCAGGAATTTCACACCCTATTGACAATGTGGCTTCTGTCAGCTGCTGCTCCAGCACCCATCACCAGGGGCTCATCCTTCCTTCCTTCCTTCCGCCTCTTCCTCGTTACCCTCTCTGTCTCTCTCTACCTTCAGGGGCATTCTGTCCTGTAGAGGCAGGATCAATGGTTGAGTCGGGGCTGTGTGGCTAGGGAGTGGCTTTGTTTTTAAAGTGTTCTATTGGTTTAGCTGGAGGAGGTTGTTGTTGAGAGTGTTGAAAACAGACAAATGTCATGTGACCTTGCAGAAGGGGAAATAAATAATTGTAGGCTTTAGAATGATGACACATAATGTCATGGAAAACATTTGGGCAGCTTGTTTATCGAGTGCTCATGACAGGGTTTTCACTCTTACTACTGACTTTTTTTTTTTTTCACAGCTAACAGTTATCCACCATTCTCGAAAAGGTGTTAACCGTAGTTTCACCTTACTCCTTACCAATGGTGTGGTTGCAGATTGCAACCGACTGAGCACCGCTCACTCCAGCATTAATGTGAGTGAATATTATCTTCTATTTCTATTGATAGCTAATAGAGTAACAACACCAGAATGAAAAGCAGTGTTTTGTTGCCCTCTCTGTCTCGCTCAGTGCATCACTGCAGCCAGATGAAAAGTTAAACCACTGAAGGTCAGCGTGGATAAAAATTTTCAGATTTTAAAAGGGACATATCATGAAAAACTCATTTTCAGTGCTTGTGTGCATACATTAGTCTATCTGCAGTCACTGTGAAATCAGATAATCCAGTCAGGTTTTTGTGGGCTGCCTATATCAGAAAACATGGGATTCAAAAAGCCATTTGAATTTGGCTCTCCTTCCTATGTCACATGGAGACTCATTGGAATATATCACAGCACACAGCTTGTGAACTACCTTTGCAGAGGTGCACACATATATATATATATATATATATATATATATATATATATAATTTTTTTTTTTTTTTTCAGCAAGCCAATCAGAGCAGACTTGGCTTTTCTGGGAGGGGGCCTTCAAGAGACGGGGACTAAAACGTGGAGACTGGGGGTGATTTTTGAACATTAAAGCCGTGATATGTAAGGAAAATGGTAGAAATCTTCAAGAAGCAAAGCAAAGGGTGATTCCCTGTCTGCAGGTGCAATTGGAGTTTCATATGAGGACTCATCAAAGATTCACAACAATTACCAAAATGAAAATGTGCACAATGAAAAGGTAATAGGTTTATGATGTGGAAGTGCCACTGCCAGTATGATAAATTCAATCTCTCCAATAAGGCCCACATAATGAGTCCAATATCAGTTCTTCGTACCATTGCATCAGTAGAAAGGCCTGGTGGGTTGTGGGTGGGTGAGGACAGAGTAGGTCCAAACCATGTGAGAGGGGCTTTTAGCTGTATGCCACAGTCTTCATCAACAAATGGAGTTGACTCAGCAGTCCTAAAACTGAGCATTTTTTCTTGAAATTCAACTTAAACTCTGAGATGTTTGAAAGTATTAATTTGCAGTTTGAGGTGCATTTCAGCTGCAAATGTCTGCACATAGAGAAAGGACTCAGGTATACTAATTTCAAAATGAAATCTGGCATGTTCTCTCAAAAGCTGATGAATACACCACTTGGTGCAAATACCAGTACATTCATGTGAAAGGAGCCTATTCATTCCACACAAGAATATGGAGCATGCAGGTGATGGTTAGGGAGACATATAATCCAGACAAAGACCACATGAACTGTGGCTGAAGTAAAGATACAGCGGGTAATTCAGTTGGAAGAAGACTATTTAGAATTTTGGATTCATTAAATTAAGTATTACAGCTGTAAATGTTCATTAGGCTTGTCTCCTTCCAAAAGGCAACGTAAAACACGCCACACCTAAACAATCCCACCTACATGATTGTTATTCTAAAGGTGGATTCCCTTGACTAAGGCTGTCATAAAATGTCTCTCATCACATATAAGTATTCCTTCCTGAGAGAGAAAGGTCACATCCTCTCCGACATCGAGACGTGCGCTGTGGGGAAGGGAAGCGTTGCTTTCTCCTCCCTGTGTGTTTATGTGTTGGTGTACACACCCGGACTGAGAAGGTTAAAGGAAGTTTATTTTACATTTCACCTAGCGAGCCATGGTGAGAGGCGTGATTGATAGACATGTCAAGATGAGCTTAATTCAAGGTTTTGCTTTGTGATGGAAATATTACAGTTAAAGTTTCCAATGTCTAAGCAGATGTGAAGCAATGACCTGGATAAAATACACAGTGAACTTTTCACCACTGCTGCATCATTCTTTTTACTGTGATTTCACTCCCATAGCTGAACTCTGTGTTTCTGATAATACAAATAGTAACACCTGACAGTGAACACTGGATTATGTTATTGTAAAATAGAATTTAAAATAAACTCTTTACCTCAGATTTATATTAATACCATTTGAATTTACACTGTAAAAGTGCTGTCAGTGAATTGTATTGAGTCACAAATGTACCATTTGTTTCATTCTTGTGTTGCAGGTTTAAAATAGCATGACTGCTTTACTCTCATTTTGGGACAAAAATGTGTTTTCCACCTATGGCAGCACTTGCAGGAGGGCATTCTTGGTAAAACATAAATCCTCTTGCTTCTATTTATTTATTAATATATTTTAATTATTTTTTAAAATCATTTTATATTATTCTTATTCCATCCATCCATCCATCTTCAACCGCTCAACCCGTTAGGGGTCGTGGGGGGGCTGGAGCCGATCCCAGCTGGAATTGGGCGAAGGCGGGGTACAACCTGGTCGCCAGCCCATCGCAGGGCACATAGAGACAAACAACCATTCACTCTCACATCCACACCTACAGACAATTTAGAGTCATCAGTTAACCTCAGTTAACCGCATGTCTTTGGACTGTGGGATGAAGCCGGAGAAATTGTATTAATTTATGGATTGATTGATTTTAATGTTTTCCTTTATTATTATTATTATTATTATTATTATTATTATTATTATTATTATTATTATTATTATTATTTCTGTCCACCCTCCCTTCAGGTAAAAATACTTGGAGAACAAAGTATATTGAAGGATTAATTCTATAAATAATAAATAAAACGAAACATACATCCTGAGTTAGCAGCTACATCTGTAAATTAGATTAAAAATAATAAAAACTAAACAGATCTTGTATCAGAATGTGTTCAGCCAGTAGTATAGTCTGCTGGTTCCCTTGCTTGGGAAAAAGTCAAATCTAAAACACTCATATGGTATGCTACTTGAAGCTTGACTAAGACCATATTGCCATGGAAACAGAATATTTTTGGTTTCATAGAGTCACTTTTTTTTTCCTCTTCCTTTCCAGGAGAGACAGTTTGAACAAACTCAAGCTCATCTCTGTTGCTCACCGCTTACATGGTGTACAAGAGCAACGGTTCTGGTAGAGGTGCATTAAGTTTACCTTAAACGTGATTAAAGAAGGGGTCCGGATGGCAGAAGTGACTAAATGAGATGGAATGGAATTGGTGGAGTGGGGAAAGAGTTAATTAGCTTAATAAGACTGGGGAGACGGGGAGTGGTCGGAGCAGAGAAGGTGAGGAGCAGGGGGATGTGTGTGCTGGTGTTCGGGAGGGGGGTCGCTGTGCCGATGCACGTCTCAGGAACACGCCAGAGGTACAATGGGGGCGCTAATCTGGCAAATTGAAAGGTGCTCGCAGGGATGGGTGTTGGTGCGGGAGTGGCACTTGGGCTGCCATCCCTGGAATGAGAAAAACAAATTAAATTTTTGTAACCTCACGATAGTCCCCCCCCTTCCACCCGACACTCGTTTCCTTGATTGAATTTGTGCCTTGCACACGAGTCTGGGTGTAATTTTATGAGGGAGAGAGAGGCCTGTAAAGGTAAAATTACATCTGACATTTTGTAAGATGTGTTTATACACACCCCTTTTATTGTTTTGTGTTCCAGTGCAATGATTGGAAGTCAGCCTTGTAACATATAGACACAGTGCTGGACTGCTGTCACAGGTAGAGATGCTTTGGTTACGTCTGAAATTCCATACTAACCTGCAAAACCGCTAAAACAGTATGACATTCTTTGTCTGAAACGTGAATTACATACTATTTCCTGTGAAATATTACATTAGCAACGCTGCACACTACACCTGCATAGATATCCCACAATGCAATGCATCAGTGATAACAATGTTCATAGCAGCGCCGTAATGTTTAAAACTTAACGCTTTAAGTTTAAAATTACACTTTGCTAGGCGTAATACATATTTTCTATTAATTTAGACTTTAATTCTCACAAATCATCTTTTAATCACATGAGGCTGATTTTGGGTTACCGTGGTTACCAAGGAGGCCTTCAGGAAGTGATGACATAAATCACTGCGCACTGCGTCTGAAAAGATACATGCTACTGTTTATTAGCACAAAAGTATGTACGATAGTACACATACTGTGAATCTTGTGCATAGTATGGGATTTTCGGACGCAGCCATTGTTTCTTCTTTAGCCGCTGGAAGAGATCTACCTGAACACGACAGAAAATGCAAATTCTACACACTGTAGAAAGGACCTGATATTGAAATTCAGGATCTTTGTCAAAGCAAGAGCACAAGCCGGTTATTTCCTAGTCTATAGTTTACAGCCAATACGCAGCTCTACTGTTAAAGTTCACTTTGTAAAGTTTTCTCATCAGATTAGAATTACTTAATAATAGAGCTGTTAATCGATTACAATATTGAGTTGCAGTTAATCACATGATTGTCTTAGTTAATTGCAATTAATCATAAATCAATCACTATTTTTTTATCTGTTAAAAATGTACCCAAAAAGGAGATGTCCTTTTGGGAGAAATATGCTGCTTTATTCAAATTTATTATTTGGAATTGATTAACAATACAAAACAATGACAAATATTGTCCAGAAACCCTCACAGGTTCTGCATTTAGCATTAAAATATGCTCAGGTCATAACATGGCGATTTGCAGCCCAACAGGCAACAACAGCTGTCAGTGTGTCAGTGCGCTGACTTTACTATGACTTGACCCAAACTTCATGTTGTCATCATAAAGTGGGCATGTCTGTAAAGGGGAGACTGGTGGGTACCCATAGAACCCATTTTCATTCACACATCAGCATTGGTACCAATGGATTCCTCATCCTTTCTAGTTTCATATGATGCCAGTATCGTCACTCTAGCTTTAAAACTGAGACTGCTACAACCTAAAAATCCCAAGTTGTGTTAAAGTAATTAATGGTGTTAGAACAAATTTGTCAGCCCTACTTACTAACGAAAAATGGAAGTATAGTGACAGTTTATCTACTGGATCATAAATCAACTATAATCAATTGAAAATAAGCCGTTGCCTTTCTGTCGTCCCTGTGGCTTTGATGCAATAAATATAGTTCATTCATGAAATGCTCCAACAGCCATAAAAGGCTACAACATCCACACTCTGCCTTTTAGCATTAATCAATACTTATCAAGCTGCCCAAACTCTCCGCTTGTAAGAGGATTTTTGTTTAAAGGCCCGATCAGCTCTTTCATGAAGCACCTGTTTGAGACAGGGAGAGGTGTCTGTACTCTGAAGCTTAAAATAAAAGAGGCAGCCTCTTCTTAGCCTGTGGCCAGTTTGTCAGATTCGTTACAATCACCCTCTTGTTGTCAGAATTAGACATATTTTGTTCTCCACCTCATTGGCAGTAAAATGAAGGGGATGAATGACATATTGAATCCACAGGTTTCATTGTGGAGTCCTTGATGGATGAGGGTCCATTCAAATAGGTAGATAATGAAGGAGAGAGGAGATAGGAGAGCTGTTGCCGAGCAGGGAGGATGACAGATTACTTCTGTGCCCAGAAGAAAGCTTTGATTGGTGGGATTTGTTTGTCAGTTTGACTGCCAGGCGGAGATGATTATTTTTTTTTTCAGCATGCTGTGAGAAATGTATTGTTTGGCAGTGCTGTAACATCTGAATGTAACTGATCTTAGGGGCAGTTCAGACCTGGCATTAACATTCGTCCTGAGTGATCGGACCACATGTGGACACTTAAGTACATCTGTTCACACCTGGCATTAAGAATACATCTCCACATGCATCTTGAGTGACCACTTGTGATCAGATCTCACAACCCCACTCTATATGTAAATAAACACAGTAAGCATGTGCCAACATTGTGGCGTAATATTACATGAATGTCTGTAGTTATATCCTACACATTTGTGAATTTTGGTCAGCTCTGTACAGAGCAGTGGAACAAAAACACCAGTACATCTCCAACAGTATGATACAGTATCCAACAGTATGATAATAATGCATTTACACGCCTAGTCTTTAGATATGTAGCCTATCAATAAGATATTCAATAAAATACAGTGGCATCGACAGAATACAGTAGAGCACAGAAGCTGTTTCTATGCCGCGAGGCAGCCAAGCACTCACGTCTGTCCGTCCATTCACCTGAGGAGCACAGTGATCACACGGATCCCAGCAGGATGTCAGTTGAGTAGTTGGTTCTTAATGTGGCCCAGGATATATTTGCATACAAACACTGCTAAAAGAATGTGGCCATATGTGGCCCAAACCACCTCTGAATGTGGTCCGACTGATTGGATTTCAATGCGTCCTCAATGCATCTAGAGCGCGTTCACACCTGTACTGTCCACTTGTGATCCGATCACTCTGGACACATGTTAATACCAGGTTTGAACATCAGGAACGAGCCTCAGAGAACATTAAGACATCACAGGGTTTTACAGCATGGTTTGCTGCTGACAAGTTCAGAGATATTTTTGCTCTTTGGCAGCTGTAATATATCTCATATACATCACTTTTTCAGTAAGATTCATGACTGAATAGATTTTATTTTCCTGAAACTGCAAATATATTGGACAAAACTCAATAGACTTTGGAATATTTAAGTGAGATGTAGGATAGGGACGTATTGTTCCTCTCAAGCAGAAAAATGTCCTTGTTGTGCTATTGAAAAGACACTGACAAAGAATCAGCATGTGTGAAATGACATGTGAGACTGTCCAGTTACAGGTTTAACATTGAGGGACCAGAACCTAAAGGTGTTTCTCCATGCAGCACTCCAGCATAGTCACACAAATCACAGCAAAAACCCATCTACCAAAGTCTTTCACACAATTAAATGGATCCTGAAAGATGTTTTCAGGCCAGAGAGAGAGGCCTGATGAGAATGTGGTTTAAATCTAACTGGATCACGATGTCATCTATCTTTCACAAAACCCCGATGTGCAGTTGCCAGTGGCTACCTTGCAAAGGGAGAGGATCTCATGCCAAAACTTTATAGCCGACATCAGCAATTCCTTCCCTTCTGAACTCATTCGTATTAGCTTCACTCCGTCTCTCTCCTCTCTACAATATGTCGCCCTAGAAAAATGCAAATAAATAATGCATCGTGTGATTAAATTACAATTTCCATTGTAGATGCATGATGTAAATGCGAAAAGTAACTTGCTGGCAAGGAATTAAAAAAAAGAGGCTTCATTTCATTATGTAAAAAAGTGCTCTCAGGAGTTGAGAAAAGAGAAGTTGGCAGCGATATTGGAAGGACCTGGCTCATTATGCTGTGTGTGTGTTAGCGAGCCTGAACTCACAACATGTTGATTGAGCCATTTCGGGTAAAAGCTGTATGACAGACAAGATGGGTTCTCTTCCATATTTCCTTTGCACATTAGTTAAAGTTGTAACAGACATGTTATCGCAGGGTTTGATCTCTCTCTTATGTGTTTTTATTGTAACCATCTTTTGGCCAGAGTCACCATTTAACTCGTGCCCTCTCATCAGTGTGGGCTGGTCGGCATCCCAGCAAAACATATGATCTGGGGTTTTCTACTGCCATTGGAGCCTTTTTACTGTTGAAAATGAACAGCATTCGCTCCCATTATGTGGTTGTCAGTAAAATGCACATCCATCCCATTAAACAGACCGCAGACAATAAGAGTGGGGTGTCAATCAGATGGCGGGTAAGGATGCCAACAGAGTGGGGGGAGATTAAGGAACCTGAATTGAAAATTCTCCAATTGAAATTCCAACTTTGGATTTAAATGTCTGAGTGGAGGCTCAGTGTGGATTTGTCATTGAAATGCAAACCGTTTTGCTCGCAGTGCTGTATACTAAGGGATGGAAATTAACATAAATTTTTATTTTTGACACATAAAAAAAAACAGCCTTTTTTTCAGCCCAACATGCCAGGATTGGAAATGCATTTATTCAGCATGCAGTCATTCATTATTCATGTATATATGTGTACGCACCTCATAATTGCTTTATTCAGAGTCAGGTCTTGTTTCGATATGGGGGCCTTTTGATGGTTTACAGATTAACCCCTTGAAATGTGGACGCTTTGGTTGTAATGACTGTCTAATGGACACCTGGATACTCTGTCTGCTGCTGGGAGGACCAGCCATCATAAAACAGCTTGGCTACCATCCCTTTGAAAATGAGTCACACACAACGTCCTGGTGGCCAAGTGGCTCGCACCTCCGGCTTCATCTGTCACCTCGGGGTTTAGGACCCGCTCTCTGTTACAGTCTGGTTCACGCCACACAAAAGCTGTCTGTTATTGCAAAACCCCTAACCCCTGACCATTTGTGCCTATTTGTCACCACAAGGCCAGATGTACCAGACACATTTTGTATGGTTAGAATCCTCACATGGCTGCTGCCATCTTTCCTGTCAAAAGTGACCTGGTTCATGTGTAATTAAAGAGAAAAATTGGCCCTAGCTTGAGTGGGGTGGCGGATTATTCCACTCGATCCCCTTGTGTTCTTTTATTCTTACTTTTTTTCTGGATGACTACATTCCTTTAATATGATGAATGGGAATGCAACAGCTCAGTAATTTCATTCTCCAGCTACGACCATTTTATTATTTCTCAGGGCTTAAAGAAATGCTGCTGAAATTTTTTGGAACAAAACCACTTCAAAGTCACACAGACCTCAGGGCTATCGAGACCACGAACAAACAGTCTCCAGAATAGAGTTGATACATAGCGAGCAATGAATTTAATCCTTGACAAAATTCAGACCAACATTCACATGGAGAAGAGAGCAAAAAAAAAAAAAGGTTATTACCTCCCATTTATGTTCACTTTGCATTTCAAAGGCACGGGCTCTCCTACTTGTCACACCCTAGTTAAAAGTTAAATCCCGACACGGATGAAGGACGCGGCCCTCCTTTGTGAGTCGTCTGCTAAATGTCCAATGGCTGGATGGTGGGGAAGTGGTGATGAAATCAGCAGGAAGGGATGGGGAAGAAAGGCAGCGAGGGGGAGATGATCTGAAGGCTACTTTATCTGCCAGAAGTCACACCGAGTGATTGCCACCAATGAGGCGAAGAGATTAGCGAATGGGTGTTTGGGTGGGTGGACAGGGGGGAGTAAAGTAAAGCATCAGAGGCTGCTGGAAGTCAGGAGGTGAGGAAAGTGTGTGCCTGTGTGTGTGTGTGTGTGTGTGTGTGTGTGTGTGTGTGTGTCTTCAGCAAAGGATGGCAGTTACAACCAATGTGTCTGATCCCACTATACTTAACCTCAATGCATTTTTCATAAACTAACCTCATTATTATCAATCCATCACTTCCCAACCCACGGGATTCCAAAAGTGAGCTTTCCTTTCATCTAAAGCAAGATAAATGTTAACCACTGATAAAGATGCACCAGCAATAAGTCATGTGTAAGACAGTGCTTGAGCGGTACTTTGGGCAATAACCTAAACAAGTGGATATCATCATCTTGTTCAACTGCAATGATGTTACTCCCATCGTGCGCCCATGGAAGAGATACGTCTTAATGCACAGTACAGTTTGTTGGATACCTTAAAACTTCCTGATGGTTTAAAATATAGTGTAAACCTAAACTGATATTGATTTTATAGATAAGCCTTTCTTTTGGGTGTCTAAATATGTTTTGCTGCCAGCCCTGTCCAAAGCAGTACATTTTTTTTTGGTTGCGTGCGATAACTTTCTCCAAACTGGCAGCATGCTGACTGTCATGTATTGTAAATAACACACTGACTATGGATAAATACCTCATACAGCCACACATCAAAACACCTGAAGGCCAGGTGAAGGTTTCCACATCCAAGAGGTTGTGGGGGTCCATGTGACATAAATGTCATAATTTGCCCACATCTCCAAAAGTAGCAAACATTGTGACCATTGTAAGTTTGAATCCGGTGAAAAGTCTAAGTCACCAATCAAAGTTAAATTCCTAGGATTCATTAATCTGTCTATCTATCTATCTATCTATCTATCTATCTATCTATCTATCTATCTATCTATCTATATAGATAGATAGATAGATAGATAGACAGACAGACAGACAGACAGACAGACAGACAGTTTGGTCAGATTTGACTGACCTGGCAACATATGTAAAAAGACACCCCCACAAAAACAGAACTGTTTTGACAGAAAATAGTGTTCACATAGGACCCAGAAAATAGCTTTTTATTTTATTTATTTTATTTAATCATAGTACAGTATAGAATTGGATATACTGTATGTACAGTATATTGATATGGTATAGTATGGAAGGCTACAGCAGCTGGTACTTCTTAATGGTGATCATACTGTATATTTACCTCCATACCAAATAGGTAAATTTCTTGTTAATGCTCTGTTTGAATTGCCTTTTTCTTCTTTATTAGTAACTTGTTATGAATAGTCTTTACACCTGGACCATAGCACTTAAGCCCTACCAGTGCACTTTCACTATGGTAGTGCACTCTAGGGTGCCTTTCCAGGAAAGAAAACAGGATGAAGTGGCATCTAGGGTGCCCTTAAAATGGAGAAAACATGATGCAGTGCCTTATAGGCTGCCCGATATGCCAGAAAACTTTCCACTCACTGGTGCCCCACAGCATGCAGCTAGTACCCTTTTTTCTTTTTTTTTTTTTTTTCAGACAGCCTGAATCCTCCACTGCCTTGGATGGAAAATGCAATTAACTGCACTCAAAATATGATGACTGATATATGCTCGTATAAAAATAAGAACTCTCTCCAAACGTTGACTTGCATGACATTTCCATCCATCCATCCATCCATTCATCCATCTATCTATCTGCAACCACTTATCCCGTTAGGGGTCGGGGTACACCCTGGACAGGTCGGCAGTCTATCGCAGGGCACATAGACAGGCAATCATTCAAGATCCCATTCACACCTATAGGCAATTTAGAGTGCACATCATTTCTATAGATGACAAAGTGTCCCTTCTGACAGCTGACACATCAAACAATTTGCTTTATCTGTCAGCGACAGTCTTGGACGGTGTCCAGTCAAACGTCAGCAATGACAACATAGCGTCCAGGTTTATGGTAATAAAGGAACATATGTTGATGAGCAGATGTTTAGAGCTATTTTTTATCCAGACTTTTGTAAGTTTAATGTTATGGAGGTTTTACTACATGGTCTAAAATAATATGTAGTATCCTATGTGAACATCCTTTGTGCCTAGGCTACCAGTATACTTCTCCCTGTTACATCAGAGTGAGTCAAATGACAACAAAAATTTTAAGTATGTGGAGTTTTGATGGCAAAACCTGGATCTTTGTTGGTACACAGAACACAGTAAGCTGCTGTGCAGGTGTCAAACCACAATATTTGAAATCCAAATCCATCAGCTCATTCCATATGCTCTCAGTGTCTGTGAAGTCTGGATAAATGAGCAGGAAAGGTATTATTATTTCAATAGGACACATCAGGAAATCAAACCATGTGGCAGCTTGTGTGAGTGAAGAGAGGAAGTGAGACGGATTGTGTATGTGTGTGGGTAATTTTTTTTTTTCCGCCTTGTATGTGCGCACACACTATCTGCACACGTCTGTGAATGTGTGCATGTGCAGGTGTGTGTCCTTGTCTGTGTGTGTGTGTGTGTGACTATATGAGAGGAGGGAAGGAAAGAGTTGATCTACAAAAACAGGAGATTGAGAAGTTGATCAAAGAAGAAAAGGGAAAGAAATTCATGTATGCATATTGACACACTTGCGAGAGTCCTTGTGTGATTTTGTGTGTGTGTGTGTGTGTGTGTGTGCGCATGCCAGCGTTTGTCTTTGAAGTCAGAGGAAAAGCGACTCATGTTTCCGTGTCTATGCTTTATTCAGCAGGACACAGACATCCACGCACAGGTCTAAACATATCCATAATAAACTGACTACTCTATTTTACAAAGCACATACACAGCACATGCACAAAGCAACGTGCATTGTTTGTGGAGCAACACAACAGCTTGACCTTTACTGCCATACCCTTGTGACTGAATTCACCATGCTGGTGCCCCTAAACCTCCCTGGAAGTGGACTTGATCTCTTAACCTCTCCCCTGTGACCTCCCCCAGTCACATGGTTAGCTAAGCTGTGACCCTTCACGACCCCGCCGGTTAAAGGGGAGGCAGCTGTGTCGGGGAGGTCAGGCCGAGCTACTGCTAATAACACTTTACACACCTTTAACACTTGGGAACTGCAGGGTGAAGCAAAGCATGCTTAATCACACCTGATGTGGACAGAGTCACCAGAAATTAGCTTTAGGCTGTGCCGGAGTACATGTTCATGAATATATATGCATGTCTTAAAAAGCAGAGTCATATTTACCTGTTTTCTTCAAAAATAACAATAGGTATGCAGTAAACAATGTGCTTTAAGTATTATGACTATATACTGTATATCCTTTCTAGTACAAGGTGTTGAAATGGACTACTGCATTCTCTTTGGTGTTTTTTTTTTTTTTTTTTTTTGATGGTCTTGACTGGCACTTCACCATTTTTTCCCAATATTTTAAAGTTCTCAATTGTTCTATAAAACATTATCACACATTTTTGTGTTTTTCAATGTATCCTCATTTTTCATGCTTTTCCTATGAATATCCAGCAACATGTGCCAATTTCTGCTCATTACACGCTTAGTCTTTTCAAAATAAACTTTCATCTTCAGAGGAAGCAACTTGGTTAGCTTTAAGCAACAAAACTACTTAGTTAGGTTTAAGCAACAAAACTGCTTAGTTAGGTTTAAGCATCAAAACTGCTTAGTTAAGTTTAAGCAACAAAACTATTTAAATTTAAGCAACAAAACTTCTTAGTTAGGTTGAAGGAACAAAACAAGTTATTTAGGTTTAAGAAAAGATCATGGTTTAGGTTGAAATAACTGTAAGTGGCTTAACTTAAATATGTAAGTTATGTGACAAATCAAAGTTTACTTCTGGTTTCACATGAGATATGAATGCTGGTCATCTGGGTGAAAGTCTGGTGTTCTTTGGCCCATCTGTCCACCCCGAACCTCTTCCCTACACGTTTGTTGCTCTTTATACTTCCTGGTTTACAATTACATAGACTAAATGCAAACTGATTTTGTGAGATATGCAGTATATACAAATTATAGTGCATTAGTTTTTTTTTTTGTATAGCTCTGAGCGGTGTATAAGAACAGACCTTAATTCAACATATCCTCAGAAAACAGTTCGTATGATACAAAAAGTTATTCCTCATTTTCTGTGTGTTTTCCTACGATTGTCCAGCAACACGTCTCCACTCGTTACATGCATACAGTCTTTCTTCTCAGTCTTCACAGGAAACAACTTAGTTAGGTTTAGGCAATAAAACTGCTTAGTCTGGTGTATGAAAAGATCATGATTTGGGTTTAAATAACTCTGGAAGTGACGTAACTTAAGTATTGAAATCACATGAGAAATAAATCAAGTTTCACACAGAGTGTGGACACTGGTCTCCTTTGCTAAGGTCCTGTGTATTTTGGCCCACCCATCCACCCCAAACTCCTCCTTATGCAGCGCTTGTCCTCTTTAAACCTCCTAGTTCACAGTTACATGGATTACATACAAACTGATTTTGTGGGATATATACGAATCACAGTGTTTTTACTTTTCATAGGTGTAGCTACAAATTGCATGAGCCTGTATACATGTTATGAGATTTGTCGGCTTGAGATGGTTGGAACGCCTTTGTTTAAATTCTGTCTCGAGCTTGTGACCTTATCATGGCCATCACAGTCACACCATTATATACTGTACATGTTTCTTTATTTTTGTGCCAGCAGTTTTGCAGGGTGAGCAGTCTAACACGCCGATATGTCACTCTCACTGGCCAATGTCAAGAAAAGAGATTACAGTCGGGGGAGCTGACCTAATGTCTTCTTGGCTGCAATGATGGACCACACAGTCCACAGTGTGAACAAGCGGTCCGCGTGAACACACTGCATGTGTTTATGCACACACACAGTGCATACAGTCATTATTTGTGATTGGTTTTGTCTATACTCACATGCAAAAGTATTGCTGCTCTCCAGGTCTGCCAATATTTTTTTTATTTTAAACTCAGCATCAAGGAGTGAACCCAAACAAATCCAGAGCGCCGAGTGTTTCAAGAAGTGAACCTGACATTTATTGAATCAAATTGAAATAAAAATAGTGAAATACGAGCCAAACCTCTAACCTTCTCTTGGCCTTCTCACAAAGATCGGAGCTGTTAGCGTTCAGTTTTCCACAGGCATCTCCTTGCTGCACACACACACACACACACACACACACACACACACACACACACACACACACACACACACACACACACACACACACACACACTAAAACTAATACTCTACCACAATGTGCTGCTCTGTACAAATTGTTACTTATTGCCACAGTTACTAGATACAGCAGAAAAGGATTTCACAGAGCACTTATAGAAAATCCTGACTTATTCCCCGTAATCCATGATAGACCTGATGTTAAAGGGTCTTCGTAGTATTTTCCCTCTGGGTGAGTTCACTTTACACCCAGATTAGGTTCAGGCTAGACTACTTTATATGGAGGTTTTTCTCTTAAGAGTTGAACTGGCCTAGATTCATGGTGTCCAATCTATTCTTCAACTGTTTGTTTCAGCTTATTAGTTTGACAGCAGGCTCCCACAATGCAGATGAGCCCTAGTGGCACAAACTCCATGGCGCTGGTTTCTTTCAGAGGAATGATACAGTGTGATATTGGGGTCAGTGCCACCGGCTGTCTGCCTCAGCTCTACGTTCAGAAAAACATGACTGTTTTCGTTTCTCTGTGTACGTTTTTCTGAGCTATGTAATTACCCCTGTCATCTCTATCGCACAGCCACTGCAGGCCGAGCCAACACAAATGTCCAACAGCAACCTGGAATTGGGTAAAAAAAGATCTTGGCTCCCGAAATCCTGCTAGGAGGAGTTTCAAGTCTGCTCTCTTTGTTCAAAGTGTACGCTGCAGAAAAACTGTGGATCGCCCCAAGGGTTTAATTCTCTCTATGTGTGCTGTCAGTGGAAGGGATGGGTGGGTGGCCCGGGGAATGCCGCGCAAATAACATGCTTGTTTACGCTGCTTGGATGCAAATGATAGACTGAGGTCACAAACTTGGAGAGTTTGTGAGACAAAAGGCGTCTTGCTTTGTGGACGAGATTGGTGGTTTTCGCTCTGAGGTTCATCATCACTCCCTAAAGGGCGTGTTTGATCTGGCCCCTCCTCGCCTCGGTCTGATGTTACGGCGCTCTGTTATGACTGCATCTTCTTCGCTTTGCTGCGTATCCTTACAAATTCAGATTCAGAAAGTTCAAACAAGCAGTCCCAGAGGAGGACGGCTGATTCTACAGCAGAGTAGAGAGAGGAAGAGGAGGGCGCCCTGCTGAGACTTTCCCTGCTTCTCTGAAATCTGGGGAAGGCGAGGGGGAGAGAGAGAGAGAGAGGGAAGAGAGGAATGTTTGAGTAGTTGATCATCCTCATCTTCTCAACAGCTGTGCAGCAGGACGAGACTGAGTTCAGAAGCGTGTGAACAAGTACACGTCTGTGTCGTTCATCTTGTGTCTAACACATGGAGCATATATAAGAGTGGATTGATCTCGCAGCAAGCAATTTGAAAGCTAAGCTGAATCTTGTAGATTTTTTTCAATTTCATACACAGTTACTAATAGGATGGCACTCTATACTGTGTAAGGGAAATACATAAAGCGAATTTCAAAGGGAGTTGTAGCACCTAAGGCAGGCAGAAAAGAGGAAAGTCCACGTTAGTCTTCCATGATCACCACTCAGTTCAAACTTAAAGCAGCAGCAAGTAGAATTGGAGCAAATGTGATTAAAAAAAAAAAAGTTATTTTTCTAAAATAGTTGCTCTATCCTGACAGTAGTATGTTATTTCTGAAAGAAATCATGTGTCCTCCGGTGCTCCTAATAGCATCTGCAAGATTTCACAGACCAGAGGAAAACATCCAAGCAGAGCTAAGCTGGAGGCCGTCTCTGAGCAGCTGTCAATTACTTGCAAACTCTGATCAAACGGTCAAACTAGGCAGCGCTGATCAAATACAAATCAATATTCTGTTACTGTAATGCCTATTTCTCAACTCAAATGTTTTCAGAAACATCTTGTAGTTACTGTTTAGCTGTAAAATGAGAAAGTTTGTGACCTGGCTGCCATGTTGAGATAAGTTGACGAGATACCCAAACACTGCCCACCAGCTGGAGCACAAAGTTTCCATTTTACAGCTAAACAGTACACTTCAGGATGTTTCTGAAAACATTTGAGACGAGAAATAGGCATTAGAGTAACAATATTGATTCATATTTGATCAGCACTCCCTAGTTTGACCATTTGATTGGAGTTTGTGAGTGACTGACAGCTGCCTTCGTTGAATGAACAGCCAATAGGAATGTGTGATTGGCCAAAGTCTCCCGTCACAGACTTGATTTTTTAAAGCCTGAAAACAGAGCCATCAGGAAGTACACAAGTCTAATTATCTCTCAGAGTACTTGAATTACAATATGCTGAAAAGCAATATGCCAAAAACATTCTGCCTACTGCAGATTTAATGGGCCACATCATAAACAGACCAGACCGACATGTCAAGCGCATCAATTTCAAATGCTGGAAAGATGATGAGAGACTGAGGGAAAGGCTGGAGGCAGACGGACAGAGAGGGAGAGCAGACCTCTGTGTCAAGCACATCAATTGTAGTTTGTGGGGAAATGATGAGACAAGCCAGTGTGAGGGATGGATGGAGAAAGAGACAGAGGCAGAGGAAATAGGTGAGACAAAGCAAGAGGAAAGAAAGATAGAGAGCAGGCCTCAGTGTCAGCAGTGTCAAACACAGGAAGTGAAGTTTTGATGACGGGCAGAGAAGGAGCAAATGTGGGCAAATATGTGAGAAGATGGCTGTCACTCCCTGATAGTTTATTGCACATTTCTGCATTCTGTTATTACTAGAGTGAGGAGTAGATTGATTTTCCCCGCAGAAAGAGAAATTCCAGTCTTTAAAACGATTAAAGTGATGGCAGTTTAAAAAAAAAAAAAAATGACAGCCAGTTGATTGTTTCAGTGCTCCATCATGTCAACCTGAGACATACGAAGACATCCAGGAAGAGATAATGAGCACATCAGTGCTAACTTGTCCACAAAGCACTTTGTTGTCCCTTGAGAGAATAGCAAAATACCAGCATGTATCACTAAAGTGAGACTAACCTAAATGAATGTGTGGATGACATTTAGAGCGATTCTGTTACTGAATCTTTCGTTTGCATGGGACATGCCATTGTTGGTTGTGTGCCGATGATGAGAGGGGAGGAGGAGGAGGGAGAGAAATGGGTAAGGAAGGGAGAAGTAGAGGGGGGTCCCAGTCCCCTGGAGAGCCTGGTCAGGCATTAATCTTCTCCCTTTGACAGCTCCCTGAAAGTTTCTCAAGAAGGGCCATTTCCTTGAGCTATTATAATGCTTCACTCAAGCACAACCTCGATGCTGAGTGTTTGGGGGGAAGGAGGGAGGACCGGATGGATAGAAGGGGAGAAAGAGTGGAGAGGTTAGCAGCAGAATATAAGGGATCATTTAGTTGATCTAGAACAATCCGTCACATGGAGAGAAGACAAATAAAGTATGGAAAGTTTGCTTTGGATTCACAATGTTGTAGTAGTTCATATGAAATGACTGACCTCCTTGTTCAAATCCTATTTAGCCATAATTAGAAAAAGAAGTATCACCTAAAACAAATGCAAGCATATTAAGAAAGACTGTAATTATCACTAAATGTCTATACTTACTGTATATATAAATGTATGTATGTGTGTGTATGTGTGTGTATACATACACACAGTACATATTTAGTATATAGATAGATATTGTTAGTTGCATACACCAGAATTTTACCCTATTTTCTTATTTTTTTCTCACAGAATGTATAAGCTTATATAAGTGTTGCCAAAGGACTCTTTCTAAGATCTTTGAAACAAACTTTTACCAGTCTGAAACAGTCAAAACAGCATACTACCACCTTTAAAGAGGACCTATTATGCTTTTGTGCTTTTTCCCTTTCTTTATACTGTTGTTTATTGTAGTTTTTTGTGCGTGTAAAAGGTCTGCAAAGTTGCAAAGCACAGTCCTCTGACTGTGAAAAGATGTGCTGCAGCACAGCCAGTATGAGGAAAAAAATAATGTTTTTTGAACTTGATGAGCGTAACATGTCTTCTTTAAATCAAATCCAGAATTTCCCATTTTACTAAACTGATGAACTGCTTTTCCACACTGAGAAACAGCTGAGTCAACACTAAAGCAGCTACAGCATTCACACAAACCAGAATTAATTCTGGAATTTAGTATTCCAGTGTGAGTCTTTCATTACTGACTTTAAATGCACATATTGATTATAAAATCCACTTTTCCAACTTAATAAGCCATCTGTGGGCTTGCACCGAAAAACCCATCCCATTTACATCCCATAAGCGTGTCTCCGTCCCATCACAGGAATATTTGCTGTTTCCCAGATTTTGGAAGACAGCATTTTGAGGTAAATTGCTTTCCTAACAGGGGCACCTAATGCCCCCCAAATACCCATAGTCCCTCCCATGCTCACCGAAACCTAACTGTGAGTTTCAACACATCAATAGTGAGCGGAGTGGAAATTTTGAAATTTAGCACTAGATAAGGTTGCCTTACTTTGGCATTTTATAGTGCTACTGGGTGCTATACAAAATAAAGGACTGTATCTTAAAGCACAGAGCAAATCAGAGAAGTTTACACTTGATGTTAGCTGTACGAGCCATCCCCATTCGTTTCCTTTGTTTCCTACCATGAAGCTACAGCCAGAAGTCACCTTAGCACAAAGACTGGAAACGGAGGGAAACAGCTAGTTTGTCTCTGTCCAGAGCTCACTATTCAAGTGCCAGGAGCCAGGCTATCTGTTTCCCCATTTCCAATCTTTATACTAAGCTATGTTACCAGCTGCTGGCAGAAGCTTCATATTTAAGAGACAGAAAATAGCATCGATCATCTCATCTAACTCCAAGTAAATGCAGTTCTGAAAATGGCAAACTATTCCTTTAACTATAAAGCCCATCATTGTATTTTTTTTAAATAAAAGTACAATATAAATAACCTATTTATGTTCAGAAAGAATACAGAAAAAGATGTTTCTCTTGGTTTAAATAAGCTCACAATGATTCACAAGCACCTGCTTGGCTAATATCCATAAACCTGCATGCTTCTGCAAACATGAGAATAATGCTGGTTTCTCTGCCTGAGGCCTGACACACAGTAACGCCTACTAATCTGTAAATCTCCTCATCTCTTTCTCTGTCACTCTGTTTTTCTAACACATGTAGAGTGACATGGACACTGTATCACAAGTGTCAGTTTGCCCCATATGCGAGCTCTTATTGCATGATATTATGAACTGTGAGTCTCTGTCAATATGTCTCTGCCCTGATGCCACCACAACATGCGCCTGACTCCGATTCATCGCCCACACACACTTCCCACATACCGTCAGGACTGGCAGTGCCGGCGGTGACGGCTGTCACAGATTGTCCTTCAGGTATGGACAAACCTGGCACTATTACCCAGCTCCTACTTCACCCATGATTATAATTCACCACGGCTCGCGCAGGGTCGGGGCCACTGACTGGGCTGGGTGGCTTCGGAAATCGGACAACAAATTAGTTTCTGGACCCCCCTCTAGTTCAAGGACAGCAGTCCGGCCTCCTCTGGAAGACCAGGCATGGTGATGTGATAGGTTGACGAAACAGAGTAGACAGAATGTTGAAGAGATATAGGAAAACATTTAAAAAAAAAAAAAATGGGAGAATGTTGAGATGGTAGTGAAAAAAATCAAATAAACAAGAGGCACAGAGAACGTTAATGAGAGAGGAAGGAGGAGCTGAAGACAAGTTCTACGAGACAGAATGGGCAGGAGGAAGGTAAGAGAAGTCGTTAATGTGAGATCATGTAATTGCTTGGTGAGCCTCTGACGGTTACTTCTTGCCAGATGCTCCTAAAAAAGCAGACGGGGCATATTGTTGGCATAATCAAATGAGTGAATGCAGGGAAAGTGTGATGAATCACCTTGGAACAGGTGAAAATTATATGCTGTGTTGAATTATGATGCAGGGGAGAACTAAAATATTCAGCCACTGACAGAGTAGAGGTGTACATGGTCTTGTAAAGCTTTCAGGGTGGCACTGAGTTAAGGTTTAAGCTTGAGTTTTGAATTATGTTTTAGCCCTTCTACGAGACTGCACGCATAAATTACTTCATTAATGACACTTTTCAAAAGCACACTGTACTTTATAATTTGAATATTTATTCTTCTGTCTCCTGAGCAGTCGGTTAATTCAGTTCCTTTAGTTGTAGTGCAGAAACAGGAGCTTGAATGACATGATGACAAAAATAAACTTGATGCATATTATTTGAAAAGTATATGATGATTTTAAAATAAAGACGAAAATAAACTTTACCTAAGGCTAACTTACTTGCTAGAAACAAAAAAGAACGTTCATGCTCAATTTGTAAATTATATTTGCTGTTTCACAAATCTAAAGAAATATAAGGGTAAGAAAAATAACTGATATTGCCATGAAACTTCCCCACTCGACTACTTATATGTGTTAATTTGCATACATTTCCAGAACATTGGATAAAGCCAGGTTCAAAAATCTTGTTTAATTTTGTTAACATATTATAGTCAAAGGTTTTTACGGAGGGAATTTTGGACATCTCTTTTTATCAATCCATAAATCAGAAAATACTGTCAACAGCCATAAAAAACATGTTTTTAGTGATAAAGTGACCCATAAATCAGGCTATGACTATCCTATCCAGTTGATAGGCGTGATACTGGAAAGTTTGGTGTTATTGTTACTGAAGTGGAGATACCTGTCTCAGAAAAACCTCATTTTGAGAGAACAGCTTTTAAAGCTACTGTATATTGATTGTAAAATTCCATATATTTCACAAGACACTACAGGTGAATAGGGTAAAACATTTTAAGTAATAATCACCATGTAAATTTTTCACCTAGCTGATTACTTACATTAAGACAATATTTTTTTTGTATTACAAGTTTTCTGAAGCTGTATGTTTAATATGCAAATGAAGCATTATCTAGCGTTAACATTTGGAGAATTTAGGAGAAATCTACAAACACAAATAGACAAAGTAGTACAATAAACACCTAATGTGTACGTGTAGTCTGAACGTAGACACAAAATAGTCCAAAATCTCAAAATTGACCAGTGCATGAAAACTAAAAATTAAAAAGCATGATGTTTTTGTTTGGGGTGTTACTGACTTACGTGCTATGTATGCCAGTGTATGCTAAGGTTTTACATGGAGCACCACATCAAGCAACTTACTGGAGTCACATTTTGTGGTTCTTGACATTACTCACATACTCTATTTTTCCATATTATCAGATTTTATTATTTTTATTATTATCCAGGCGGCAGGTATAATCACAGTGAGCAATGTCATGCTTGTTTGAATCAGCTGTTTCTCCGGACCATGACTCCTTCATAGGATGATTTTATTGGTTTTACCTCAGTGTGTGCTCTATGGGGAGTTCCAGCAAACCTTTTTCAACCTGCGTTCAGCGATTTGTTCAGTGGGCCATCCTGCAGTCAGTATTCAAAGCCCGCTGTGCACTCATTCAGCCTTTTGTGGACCTCAGCCTACAAAAGATGTGCACCAGAACATGTCCTGGGAGAGTGGGCAGAGAAAGTGTTTCCTTTTTCATTGCCTTTAATTATCTCCAAACTGGGATTGCTACGTGCGCTACTACTGCACTCTCGCCAGCTTGGGCCCCCATCACCTCTCAAAGGACTGTCAACATGTACTGGGGACAAAATGCTCACATTTATGCTCACAACTCCACAGATGGACATAGACATACACACTCCTTCACATGTTTCATAATGTGTTCAAGCCAGGGCAATAAAACCAGCAGGGAGAAACTGATGGTCCACTATGAGTCAGCACATTGACAATGGGTCATAAATCAGCTGAGAGGAGGGAGTTCAAAAAGATAACTGTGACTGACATCAAAAGTCCAGCCGGTAATGTCCTTTCACTGTGCTTAATGAGTCTATTAACGGCAAATGAGAGCTGGGAAGAAAATAATTAGGCCTTTAAAGTAGAACCGGTTTTAGATAAACAAGAAGAAGCAACTCAGTAACCCAAAGAGAACTAAAATTCAAACCTAACATTTCACAAACAGCAGGCCTGTGACATGTGAGCGCCTGGAGTAAATCAAACCTTGGAAGAATAACGCAGGAGACAGATAACCTGTAGGTGAAGCACGACCATCCGGAAAATTGATATTAACGTATCAGGCCTCACTCTCCATTTTCCATACCATCATTCAACAAGGGAGACTCACAAGAAAAAAAAAAAAGGGACAGATTTCAGCCTGAAGATCATAGACACGTTTTCACCGTCATGGTGGCGGGACAAAGAAGGTATCTTCTCCGACCCTGGAGCGCTACGCTCATCAATCTTCAGCAGGTCATCAAATGGGCAGGGACAGAGAAGGCCAAGGCGATTGGATTCGCCAATCGTGATGGATCCACTGCTGGTTGTTGGTTGGATTTTGTTTTTGGGAAGGAGATAGGGAACAATGGGACAGAGAGCTGGGATCTGAAGTCTGTGGTGTGTGAGAACAGGCATGTTTTTAGATGTTTAAAAAAGAAATGTATACGTTCTCTAGTGTCTGTAGAGAAATAAGTGTGTTTCTGTTTTATGTTACATGACTGACACACACACACACACACACACACACAACACACACACGCACAACTTGGCCTTTAAACAAGGTCAAGCCTGTAGCCGGGTAACAATCGCAACTCATTAACATCTGGGAAGATCCATTGCTCTGGATATTGGTTTGGACAGTCCCTCTGAAGCCGATTGTCTTTAGACGTTTCAAGCCTGTCAGTTCCATCCCATACAGCCTGTAGAGTTGAGGGACATCTGCTGCACAGAAAGACAACTATATCTGTTCATACTATCCCCGCATCTCCCCTTCTCTGAGCCGTGCTCACAACAAATGCTGAATTACACCTCTGTATCAAAAAATGGATGTAGCTGTTGTAGGTACCTATAGTTTCAGTTATGTGTAGGCTTCACCCATTGACTGACACAACCAAAAACTAGACGCCAGGGTTGTGCATTTTACATGCTAAATAACTGCCTTAATATTCTCTCACATGGGCTTCGCGGTCCAGAGCAGTAACGATGGTGGTAATGGGAAGGCTTGTAATGGAAATCACTTATTGAAATGGGGAAGAGCTAATTGGTGTAGCATCAGTGATGTGCGGTCAGGACAGGCAGGGTAGGCAGTGCCTCACCGAAGCTGAAAAGAAATGCTGAGATTATATGATACCTGTATTTATTGTATTGTATTGTATTGTATTGTATTTTTTTATTTATATTTGTAATTCTATGAATATTTTTTTTTAATTTTGAAGTTTTCATTATTCATAATTTGTCTCAGGATTCACCTACTCTGGTAAACAGTCAGACCAGTATGCTCATTTTGCCACCAAATACTGTTCAGTGCAGGACGTTCAAGGCCACAGAGAGAGGCTGTGGTTCTAGCTACAAACATACTGTTTATTACCAAGAAGTGAAACTCAATTGTTCGTTCCATTACAACGTCACTGCCCGCTAGCAAAGCTACCCTTCCGCCATTTTGTACTGAAAGCTACAACAGGACACCGGTAAAACGTTCGCCTACAAAGTACTGAACAAAAGTAAAACACAACCATTTCTATTCTGTTGTCATATTCAATGTCTCTACTAACATGGCTGCTGAACAATAAAAATATTATGAATATAATACATTTCATTTCAAAATGGCATCAGCAGCTACAGCAACAACACAGGAGTTGAATCTCTTTGTTTCTCGTGGTGCCTTCAAATGAAAGTCAAACTTGTGTTAACAACATGGGAAGTCCTGTACACGATATGCGTGGCGTTCAAGCTAAGCAACAGCAATATTAACATTACTGTCAGAGCTTAGAAGCCACAGAGGCTAACAATTTAGCAAGCTAGCAAGTGGGGAACATAATGGGGAAATGCAACGGCATAATGACAGAGGAAGGTCATATCAGTATTATACATTTTCTTCAGACATACTGTATAAAATTACCAAGAAAAACAATATATGACTAAAGTGACGATATAATGTACAATATTGACTTCCATTCCACCATTTCTCACAATTTCAACAAACACGTCGTGAGCTTTCAGAAACTTTCTGCTTACAAGGTCGTGAACACAACACGAGGGGCACGTTCATATGGACCCAACTTGTAAACACAGAAAACACAAACCCCATTTGAAGGCACCATATGCTCTTTGACTCCAGGTGTGCTGGGCTGCAGGCTGCTCTGTGATTGGATGGAGCTGAGTGCAAAATGCCCAATCTGTGGTTAGATGTGCACATGCATAGTTGGTTCGTACAGTGTGTTGAATCAGTGAAGCAGTAGCACGCTGCCCTCAGCATGGATATTTCTGACTTAAAAGTATTTTCAGCGCTGTCTTGTAATGAAGAAAAAGCAACTGTTGTCGCTAATGGTAAACCAACACCTGACTAGTGGATGGGGCGAAAGCTTATACAGACTTTTCAAACAGAGTTGTCCAAAAAAGACATAGCTAGCTAGCAAGAGCAAGAGTTGCATTGACACGGCTGTGGCTGAGCAGCGCAAGTTCCATATTAGTAGGCATCGGTCAAAGGTAAAGAACAAACTCATCAATGCATCTGTTACCTTGCCAACCAGGAGCTAGCCTTTCTGGGAGAGAGCAGTAATGTTAGCTGTGCCTTTCATGGAAATTATGTTCAACTGTTGCATGTGTTTTTGAATGTTTTTGAATCGAAGCTGTCGCTGAACTTATATAGTTATATATATAGGGGCGGCAGTAGCTCAGTCTGTAGGGAGTTGGCTTGGGAACCGGAGGGTCACCGGTTCAAGTCCCGACATGGACCAAAAAACTGAGTGTGAACTGATAGCTGGAGAGGTGCCAGTTTACCTCTTGGGCACTGCCGAGGTGCCCCTGAGCAAGGCACCAAACCCCCAACTGCTCAGGGCGCTTGTCAGGAGCAGCCCACTCACTCTGACACCTCTCCATTAATGCATGTATGTGTGTTTCAGGTCTGCATGTACCATGTATAAGTTAAAAAAAACCAACAGAGTGTAAATTGAATTTCCCCACTGTGGGACTAATAAAGGTAGATCTTCTTCTTCTTCTTCTTCTTCTAAAAAATGACATTCAAGCAGCATCCTTAGTTGCAGTTGAAGTGGATGAGACCACAGATAATCAGAAACAAGGCTCTTTTGGAGCTGCTTTTGAATTGAACAGAAGAGGCTTTCATCCTTGGCTCATGTTTCCAATGAAAAGGAGAAATACGCTTCACAAAAGGAAAGGGCTTCTACAGCAAAGTCATTGACATCTTTGTCCAGGGGGATAGGTGCATGGACTTCATCTACAGATAAAGTGCCCCATTTATAAAAGTGTTTGTAGGTGTGTATGTACATTTATTTATTATAAGGCTGTACTGAATAGTTGTGTATACAATAATAGACCTACCCACCTTATCTCTGTCATAGCAAGCGGCAGTCCTCGTTTCTGTAATTGTCTCAGTCCTCAGTCCAAAAATCAAAATTTAATAAAAATAGGCAAGTATCGATGTAATAATTTCCAAAAATCACATCATATTCTGCTTCAATCCATAGAGGCATTTAGGCTAGCCTTTCAAAAACCACATTTTCATTGCAAAAAAAGCATTAACAGGGAGAGCAAATCATACATATTCCCATTTCTTTCGGGGGATGACATCATAAAATATGAGGACAGACATTCGAAGCTTCATTCAAAAATCTCAACAGAAGATTCAAATGTCAAAAAAGACATTCTGTACAGCCTTTTTTCTAGGTGTGAATAAGCTGTTTTCCACTGACACCAAGATTTCTCTCTTTTGTCTTTATCCTGGTGGCCATTTTGTAGGAGTGAATAAGCTTTTCGATTGGGCGCTTACACCAATCTATCTCTCTGTCTCTCTCTCTCCATCTCTCTATTTCTCACTCTCTATCTCTACATCTTTATCTCAAATTCAAATTCAATTGGTTTTACTGGCATGTTGTAACACTGCACGTATTGCCAAAGCATATTCAAATGATGGAAAGTTAACAATTACATTTTATTAACATTAGGGATGTTATGTTATACTGCAGCTGGTGCAGCGCTGCATGCAAGGCACAAATGTTATCGGTTAACGGTTAAGAATGTGTTAATGAGGGCCTGTTACCGGATAAGCAGATTTTTGAAAATTTGCATCCCTAGTGGTATAAGAGAGAAAAGCAGCGCTACGACTGCTAACGTAGCACAAACCCACACAGGGTTGTCAGACAATCGCTCAAGTTACGTCGGGCAGAAACAGCTGACAGCCTGCTAAACTAAACTACGTGTGCGGGGGAGAAAGAGGCCGCATGTCCGCGACACTACATGCAGCGCCGTGGTTGCTAAAGTAACGCTCCCGGACGGGTGAACTGGGGACGCAGTTGTCTGCTGTGCTCATACACTGCAGCCGGCGCCTCTCTACATGCGAGTCACTAATCCTAATTACCTCCGCCAAGGAGGTTATGTTTTTGCCGGCGTTTATCTGTCTGTTTGTTTGTGTTCAAGATAACTCACAAACTTATGGACGGATTTTGATGAAATTTTCAGGGTGTGTCGAAAATGTGAAAAGGAAGAACTGATATAATTTTAGGGGTGATCTGGAAGAAATCCTGGATTCTGGATCACTTTGAAATTTTCGTTAACATTGGGGTCAATGGGACCCAAAAAAATGTTTCTCAATATCTCTGGTAATAGTTGCCCAAAGCTCATGAAATTTGACTCAGGGATTTACAATGTGTACTTCTATCAAATCCCAAAGGATGGCGGATTTTATAGCAATTTATATAAAAGATGGTGGTACTCACATACATTTTGGCCAAATGTATTGTGAGTTTTATGTTGTGTCTTGTTTATATGTGCTATGTTTGCCACTGATATAAAATTCTTTTTAAAAAATGTAGGATTTTTATTTTGGAGCGAATTACAATATGGGGGGGGAACTATGGTGCTTGGTGGAGGTCTGTGCTCTCCAAGTGCTATTCTAGTTACATTTTCTTTTTTTCAGAATTAGCATCCCCAGTTAACATCAATAAAATAAACTAAAAATCATAAAGCTCCACAAGTCAAAATTTGTTGGAAAATGAATATCAACAGGAAACAAAGCAAACCAACAAACAATCGGTGCAGGTGACTGTCACTGTCTCTCAGTTTATGGCAGGCAGCTACATCGACTGCTGCCAGCTCACAGCTCTTAGCATTCTGCCCCACTACAGCGGCTAATTTCTCGTCATCTGAGAGCTTTAGAAAACTTTTGCCTCTTAAATTATTTTTACCATATGACATGTCTGTATATTGGTAATATCCAATTTCCTTCCTTTCCTTGCTGTACTAATTCATTTTTACGCTGTCTTGGCTCTAACCCTTGTTTTTGCTATCCCATTTTTTCTGATCATTGTCATTGGATTTGTTGTCCAATACTGTTTTCACAGTTTCACAGCTTCCAGTAAAAACTTTAAAGGCCAACTGCTGTCTTCAAACTTTATTGAATGTGTGTTTAGCTCGCTGCATAGCTGTGCTCCCACACTCGTAGTGAGGGCAGAAGACAGAAAGATACACAGAGCGTATTACTGACTTTTGTGTTAAATATACCCAGGAAGCCAATACTAACCTACCACGGCTCCCATTTCTCTCAAAAAAAGTTTTTTGTTCTTTGAAAAATATTATAGATAGACATGAGGTTGGTGTTCTGTGCTGCTGGTTTGCAGTTTAATAACCAGACTTTCCCAATTAATTCTCAGGCTTCTTTTCTTTTCAAACATTCAACGACCAACTGGTATGCCGGGCCCCTGGGCATGACCATCACACTTCAGTGCGTATGTATAAATCAGCATTCACAAAGCAACAACCATCTTTTGAGTTCGATGTAGATCCATTCAAGCAGGACTCATGTCTTCATGCAGAGTGGCTCTTTACGCAGATGAGGGAAAGGAAAGACTAAATCGTCGAGAAGCGAGATACAAGGAGGGTTAAAGGGGTCATAAGACATGAACATAGTGAAACGGCGTAGACAGGCACTGTCACAGCCAGCCCCGGGTAGGGAATGTGTGTGTATGTGTGGCAGTGGTGGGGTTGACTGCTGTGAGTAATGGCTCCTGTCTGACAGGGCCTTGGGAAATGGAGTCGAAGCGATCGATACGTTATAATGTTAACAACGATCCCTCCTCCCATTGTGCTGCCCGAGACAAATCTATTAAAGATCCATCCCATCCCGTCGTCACCATCCACTGCCAAAAGCATACAGAAAGAAAAAGAGTGAGAGAAAAGGAAAAGAGGGGGAAATGAGAGCTCGGGTTTGCTGCTATGCTTCAAAGCTGCTCTTCAGAATTGCAGCTCGCATTGTCAGAAAATGTTCCACATTCAGTGACTAACCTTTTTTTTTAGTCTGGCATGCATTTGCTTTGGTCGATTTGCAGCTCGATGGAATGCATCTCGCAGTGTAGTGATCCCCTTGCCGCCACATTGATTACCCATTAACGAAGGAATATCGACAAACAAATTTTGACGTCTGAAATCATTTGTGAAAAGGTGTTTGGATGGCACTTCTCACAAACACCAAGTGTGTTTAAAAGTAATCCTTTTGAGGATAGGGGAGGATTTTGTTCAAAATGACTTAATTGTACATCTTGGGGACAAAAGCTTGAAACATGTTTGGATAAGTTCTCTGGTGACTTTTAATGGTCGAGGGAGTAGAAGCGCTATAGAAAGTTGCCATCGTCTCATGGAGTTTTGAAAGTGCTGGCTTTAACAGTTCAGCCTGTCATGTACCTCCCCAGAGAAAGTCGAGCAGGGAAACATTTGTCGTTTTTTTCTCTCCAGGGGCTTCGTGTATGTGTGTTTGTGAGTGTGCAATCTGAGTGGCCCCTCAGACCAGGATGAGCAGCGAGCGGTGACGACAGCTAGCGTCAACCATGTCTGATGTGCCACATGTGGAATTTTCATTACAGAGGAAAGTCAAACAGGCGCACATGCGTGCATGCAACGCCATCTGCATGACAAGGATGAATGGGGGCAGATATGGTCAGCTGAGGTTGGGCAAAGTCTCAGCTGCCCCGGGAACCTCCCGCTTTCCACCACCACCCACACACCCTGATGTTTATGTGTTTTTCCCAAAGTGCACAGAGAGGATAGAGGTTGCATTAACGGCGAGTCGCGTCAGAGAACCTTGGTCACCTTCTCCCTAACCCTGCTCCTATGTTATAGAACAAGCTGTGACCCATGAAGTAAAAGCATGCACACAAACACCTAAACATGTTGATACACTGGATACAAATAGGTCTCCACTCTCACCCCCATGTAATCAGGGGCCTTGCAGAACCCCTGCAGCCCCAGCAACTGTACATTCTGAGGCTTTACGATCTTGACCTCATATGTAAGTGCCACAGAGTTGCATGGAAGGGATCAGCTTAAGTGAAAGGGCCCCCACTCGTCCTTCCTGCTACGACCCCCCAAGCTGTGGACACAGATCAAGTTGCCCCCCCCCCCCCACCTTCTCCAGATGTGAGTCAGAGGGGGGTTCCTGAGGCTTCAGTAATGTGTGTGTGTGTGTGTGTGTGTGTGTGTGTGTGTGTGTGTGTGTGTGTGTGTGTGTAGGGCACACTCCAGTGTCGGCAATGTCACACCCCCTGGCACCCCCCCGGCCCTGACGCCACCGACCTGTCAGTGAGATGGATAGGCCTGCAATGCCGATGTAATGTTAGGGTGGGGGGTGAGATGCATATGTGTGGATCCTCTTGCTCTCTGTGACACCCTTGCTTTCCTGTAACAAGCACCCCTTTGGTAGCTTTGGTCCCCAGGGATAGCACAGTCCTTTGACTCCTTTTTTCCAATTCAACCTCATCGGTCCCTCATCTCCGAGGTCTTTATTAACAGCTTTATTTTAAGACCTGTGTCCAGACGGCGCTATCCGTGTCAGCATCCCTCCACATGCAGAAAAGTTACCACCGGTGGCGTTGTCTATTCTCCAATGGTCAGACACTACGTTGGATTCAGATCAAACGAGGTCTGGGTGTTACGACAGCGTGTCTACACCCATGCTGTTTATAACTTCATTCACACATCTGTTTTCTTTATTGATTGCCCTGCTCAAATTTTAATACCAGGTCCAAATGTAGCAAGGATTGTATTTCTTGTTATGAGTGGCCAGCTTATCAGATTTTCTCCTTACATTGACGGTGTCAAACACTGAAGCATCAGTTGAGCACTGGGCAGGCAATAAGTCAATAGGAAGACCAAACTGGTAACACTTACAAACCTTTTACCCCCTCCTCTGCCATTTGAATATTTAATATGATGGTGTCTGGTGTTGTGAATCTCAAGATGGCTGCTGAGGAGGGCCTGTCATTACTTAGCATGTGCCAAGTCCTTTCTAATACAGGATTGGGTTTGCACGTCAGCGGGTGTAAATTTATGTTCAAGGCACAGAGTCGTGGTCAAATTCCAATCAATAAAGCATCACCAGGAGGTTAGAGCATTGATCTTTTCCAGGAATCAATGTCCCTATCCTTAACCATTTAAGTGGGTTTATATATATATATGCATTTAGCATAAAAATATGCTCAAATCATAACAACATGGCAAAGTGCAGCCCAACAGGTGTACTGACTATCATATAGTGGGCATGTCTGTAAAGGGGTTGAAGTGGGTACCCATAGAGCCCATTTTCATTCACGTATCTTGAGGTCAGAAGTCAATGGACCCCTTTGAAATGGCCATGACAGTTTTTTCTTGCCAAAATTTAGTGTACGTTTGGAGCATTATTTAGCCTCCTTCACAACAAGCTAGTATGACATGGTTGGTATCAATCGATTCCTTGGGTTTTCTATCTTCACCCTAGATCGAAGAGATTGATATCGCAAGTTGCATTAATGCATTAAAGAAATTAGTGGCTTTAAAAGGAATTTAACAGCCTTAATAAAAGCTCTACACATAACAAACAGCAATATCCATCTGAGACTAACAAATAATGGTTATTGTTGTTGATTATGAATAATAAATACTGTTGTGGGATTATTCCTTATTTCAAAAGCTATTTATACACTATGATTACATATACATAAAAAAAGTAAAAAAAAAAAAAAAACAACCTCTAAGCATTTGAGTAATGATGAGCTTCAAAATATTTGGATCAGCCCTTGTATGTATATATCTATATCTATCTATCTATATATCTGTATCTATCTATCTATCTATCTATCTTTATATCTATCTTTATATCTATATCTATCTATCTATCATATATATATATATATATATATATATAGATAGATAGATAGATAGATAGATATATAGATATAGAGATATATACATCATTTATTTTTGGAAATGTGGACCAGTGACAAAACATCAATCGAGCTTTTGCCATTGTCATTTAAGCAGCACTAGATATTATGTTTTGTAATCATTCTGTCCCTCCTTGTAGCGTGTCAGGGGGCATTAATGAAAACTGTGCTTGTGCTGCGGTCTAGAGTTTTGGTACGGAAGAGTTGCTCATGGCCTTTACTGATCATCTTTCCATAAAACAAATTATTCTGAGGACTTTTAGAGTGCATTCCACCCTGTAGCGAGGCCAAACCCCCCCCCCCCACGCCAGGAAGACGAGACATGCCACAAGATGCTGCATCCACACACACACACACACACACACACACGCATACACATGTTCGAACACACGCAAGGAAGATGTCCAGACAGACGAATGCCCTCAGACAGATAGATTTGCACACACAGAGCCAACAACATTCTCGGCAAACCCCAACACACAAACAGTCACACAGCCTCTCAGTGGATATAACCTAACCCCTGTACCCTGTCACATAGCTCCCACATAGCAGAGCGAGCCCAATGAGTGTACGCTGCGATTAAATTAATGCTCATGTGCAGCCGGGGGTCTATGGGAAGCACTGTAAAGCATGCAAAGCTCTGTGAATACACACATTCACCCAAAACACCAACCAGAAGATAGTCACCCACTCAGACAAATACACTCGTGGACAGACAAATGTACCCACACAGTACACATTCCTTTTATATATATATATATATATGCACACATGCTCAAGGGATATGCTTTCTCCTAGGGTGAATCTGCTGAGTGAGATGCACATATATCAGCATATGCTCTCTGGGTGTCACAGACAGAAGTCAAAGGACGATTTTGGCATATTTGTGAGCAACATGGTTGAAAAATGTGGTTACAGTGTGTCCAACAAGACAGGTGTGGCTGTCTAGCAAACTGCTGTGCTTCTCAGTGTGTCACACACCCACTTCGCAGTGGAGAATCAAAGTTAAAGTAAAGACATAATGTGGTTTATAACCAGCCCCTGATTAACTGTTTGGATTGTGTCTGTCCCTCAAGAGGCAGTAGCAGGACAGGTGGGCACTGTGCTAAGAATAGGACATGAAATATTACCATGCTGAGTGCACACACATGTGCGAGGAATCACACATGTATGAACACAAACACACACACGGGCCTGGGTCTTTTAAAATGCATCTTTGCACCCGTGGTAAACAAGGCCACATGCACTCAGGAGATACTGTTACACGCGTATTGGAATTAAATTAGCCATCGCTATCTCATTTCTCCAAAGAGCAGCAGGGCCCCATCTGTAAACATCAGACGGCCTCTCTACAAAGACCTGTTGGCTCTCATTGTTTAAAGCCACCCCACCACCACCACTACCACCACCTCCTCCTCCCAAACCCCAACTCAATAAGCACTCACTGTGTTTATAAAGAACGCATTTTCATTAACTGTTGCAAATTGCATTTTAATCAATGAGGCTCATTTCATTGAAGAAATGGTTTGATTGGTCTGAGATTGGCATTTAGTTACCACCATGCACAAGGCAGCAGGGAAGCAGGAGCGAGAGATTATGAAAGCTGTTTTTTCTTGTTCCTTTTTTTCCCCTTTTCTCTGTCACACTGATGCAAATTAGCAGAGATACAGGAATCTCAATGATGGCTCAGAGCTTCTGAAACTCTATGCAGACTTGATTCCATACAACCTTTTTTATTTCTTTTCAATCTCTCATCTTTGACAAGTTGAAAGATTGATTACTGAATTGTACTATACTTTGCACCAACACAGAACCCATTTTCTGTGTGCAGTAGGGATGCTATTTTTGAAAAGCGATAACAGACCCTCGTAAACTGATTATTAACCGTTAACCATCAAGATTAGTGCCTCACATGCAACGATGCAGTGTGTATGAGCACAACAGACAACCGAGTCCTCAGTTCATCCATCTGGAAGCGTTACAGTAGCAGCCACAGTGCTGCATCTAGTGTCATGGACATGCAGCCACTTTCCCAGTGAAAGTCTCCATTGTACTTTTAGTTTAGTTTAGCAGGTTGTCAGCTGTGTGTCTGCCAGGTGTAACGATAGCAAGCGTCCTACATACAGTGTGTGTGTTTGTGCTATGTTAGCAGTTCTAGCTCTCCTGCCACACACATACAGTCTGTCAGCACGGTGTAACTTCAGCAAGTTTCCGACAGACCGTGTGTGTGTATGTTTGTGGCGTTGGTGAGTGGCATTATAGCTGTGATATAGGATGGTGAATAAATGCTATGAGGCTACGACCACAACCCTGCAATATATTAGTCATTATCAGGCATTAGTTATTATTTTTTTCCCAGCAACCCAAAAATGAAAGAATAGACATTCCCTCACAAACTAATGGCATTTTCTTTTTAAATTATAAGGGGCATGTAATGTTTTATACTTTTATACTTATATACTGTATATACTTATTTCCATATATTTTGCACATACAGTTCCCTATGGTCAGCTTCATCTGGGCCTATGAATGCATTTAACATAAATGTCAGGATATGGGTGCGCTACAGTTGGCTACATCAGCTAACTTGACCACAGAGATGAGAATGACAACTGGCTTGGCTGTATGTCACCGCCATTCACTAACATTTCCTGTCCATGACAGAGTTAGCGTGCAGCTTTAGTCGTTTCCTGTCAATGTGTGAAACCCAAAGTGATTCCAGACTGTTTGTTTACGGCACTTTACTGCTGCTGTTTTGTACTTTCTCAGAACTACAGAACAGATTTGATGTCACATTACTCAGACTGCAACGGCATAGACTCAAATGAAGCAAATGTATTGGTTCTGGTATAAAATGATCAATTTCAAAATTGTGACACATAAGTGAATCAATTTTTTGCCTACCCCTAATATCTTGTAGAAGATAATTTAGTTCCAACAGCAAGCTCAAGTGGCTGAACTGTATCCAACCCATTTTAAAACAACCCTCTCTTTGTTTCATTTGGAAGTAGTAGGGGACAATATGATGTATTTTCAGTGTTGAGGTTCCTATTAAGCCAGACTATTGCTGCTTTATAAAAGTGGTTAACTCTCCAGAGTGGCTTCTCCTCTACTAGTCTACTTTGATCTCTCTGCTGTTTCAGGCTCTTAATTGCCCCTTAATTTGTGTGACCAGCAGACCCTGATGTTAGGGGGCCGATAAAGAGGCAAAGCTCAGTTGGGTAAAAACAGTGACCCACTTTGTGACATAGTATAGTGTGTATGCTCCATTGCTCCGCACAGTTCTTCAGCAACCCCCTAATGCCCACTAAGCCTGGGGGCCCCGTGGAAGAGTGTATAAGCACAAACACCAGGGGCCGGGACCAAAGACCTTTAATTAGCAGTGTTGGGTCGGGCAAGTAACAGTTGAGGTAGTTCTCTGGAGCAGAAATCCTCCCTCTCTGGTGAGTTCTGCTTGGAGTACTCATAGGCCTGAAGTAGGACCAAACTTCCTGAGGTCAGCAAGCCAATAACAAACTTAATTCTTTATCTGGCACCACAAAGAAATGCAAATTTTCACAGTTTAGGGACTGGTACCAGGACTGTGTGGTGACTCGTAAGAGGGTCTGGCATGCTGTGGAAAAGGAAATGCCTTGTGCTAATCAATGCTGCCACTTGCTTTGCATATAAACAATGCATGCATTATTAGAGCACATCTGTTTGCAAACCGGTAATGCAGATGTCCAAAAGCAAAATGATGCATTAAATTTGAGTCATCATGTTTACAGTGAGTGGACCATGTTTATATGAAAATGAATTGACAGGAGCAGGGAGTTTATTGAATCATGTCCCTGCCATCCAGACTTTTGTTGTACTGACGCAAGGAGGGAAGTGAGTTTATGACAGGGAGAGATGTGTAATGGTGGCCTGAATACCGTGACAGGTTATACATGACCCAAACCTCAACAGCTGACTGTCACAGTGTCCTTGAGCAAAGCAATTAATGCAGTTCCCTCAATGATTTCCCTCCATAAACAGTACACTGCTGCTGCAGCAGCAGCTGTCATTATGAAAGAGACAGCAGCTACAACAATTAATAATTCAAATGTGTGTGATTTTGTACATCATAATGGTACACAATACTGAACCTTGAAGAACACTAAAACTGTTTGTCTATCAAACAGGATTATTTATTCATTTGTTTTTACTATGGTGAAATGATGACTTTCATATTCTGTCAGTTAAAAACTGTTGAGGGTTTAAGCTGAAAATGGATCTCATCTTGGCTTTAGCCAGCTGTGACTGCACACTAAAACTAGCCATGAAAAGAGTAGTAAAACTTTAAACTACACTGCTCAAAAAAATAAAGGGAATGCTAAAGTAAGATTTCAATGAATGAAATATTCCAGTTGAAAATCTTGATACATTACATAGTGGAATACGTTGAGAACAAAATAACATAAAAATGATCAATGTAAATCAAAATTATTATCACATGGAGGTCTGGATTTGGAATCATACTGAAAATAAAAGTGGAAAATCACATTATAGGCTGATCCAACTTGAGTGGAAATTCCTCAAGACAAGTCAAACTGAGGCTCAGTAGTGTCTGTGGCCTCCACGTGCCTTTATGACCTCCCTACACCGCCTGAGCATGCTCCTGATGAGGCGGCGGATGTTCTCCTGAGGGATCTCCTCCTAGAACCGGATTAAAGCATCAGTCAATTCCTGGACAGTCTGTGGTGCAGCGTGGCGTTGGTGGACTGACCGAGATATGATGTCCCACATGTGCTCGACTGGATTCAGTTCTGTGGAACAGGCAGGCCGGTCCATAGCATCAATGCCTTCGTCAAGCAGGAACTGCTGACACACTTCGGCCACATGAGGCCGAGCATTGTCATGCGTCACAAGGAACCCAGGACCCACTGCACCAGCATATGGTTTCACAGTGAGTCTGAGGATCTTATCATGGTACCTAATGACAGTCAGGCTACCTCTGGCTAACACATGGAGGGCTGTGTGGCCCTCCAAAGAAATGCCTCCCCACACCTGCCGCCAAACCAGTCATGCTGGAGGATGTTGCAGGCAGCAGAACGTTCTCCACGGCTTCTCCAGACTCTGTCACATCTGTCACATGTGCTCAGTGTGAACCTGCTCTCACAGAGTGTCAGTGCCAGTGTTGATGTTCTCTGGCAAATGCCAATCACCCTGCACGGTGTTGGGCTGTAAGCACAAGCCCCACTTGTGGACGTCGGGCCCTCATACCACTCTCATGGAGTCTGTTTCTGACAGTTTGAGCAGAAACATGCATATTAGTGGCCTGCTGGAGGTCATTTTGCAGGGCTCTGGCAGTGCTCCTCCTGTTCCTTCTTGCACAAAAGAGGAGGTAGCGGTCCTGCTGCTGGGTTGTTGCCCTCCTACGGCCCCCTCCACATCTCCTGGTGTACTGGCCTGTCTCCTGGTGTACTGGTCTGTCTCCTGGTATCTCCTCCATGCTCTGGACACTGTGCCGACAAAGCAAACCTTCTTGCCACAGCTCGCATTGATGTACCATCCTGGATGAGCTGCACTACCTGAACAACTTCTGTGGGTTGTAGACACCATGCTACCTCTAGGGTGAGAGCAGGCAGAAAAGATGAGAACAGAGAAATGGTCTGTGGTCACCACCTCCAGAACCACTCCTTTATAGGGGTTGTCTTGCTAACGCCTCATTTCCACCTGTTTATTTACATATCATTTACACAACAGCTGGTGAAACTGATTCACTATCAGTGTTGCTTCCTAACTGGACAGGTTGATTTCACAGAAGTGTGACTGACTTGGAGTTACATTCTGTTGTTTAAGTGTTCCCTTTATTATTTAGTGTATAATCTTTGCCAACAAATTTGTTTTTTTTACTTTCAAACTTTATTAAATTCAAAATGACAACTTAACTAGTGAAACATTAGAGAAAAGTAGAGACAATATTGCTAATGGATTTATTCACTAAATTACTTCTATTTTATTTGAATTTGAATGTAAATAAAAAAGATAATGCAAGATATGTTGAGGTATAATATACAGTATAATATAATAACTCTGTGGTGCAGAACTGAGTCCCAAAACCCAAAAACATTTACATTGAATGAATTTTTAGTTGGATGCTTGAAATAAGGTCTGTGGTTAACACAAGCATATGATTTTAACATTGTGTTCTATGATATAAAATATGTCAGTAAATATCCCAGAATCTGGAAGTTTTTGCATGTCTTAAAAAAAGTGTTAACAAATGGCTAAATAAGACTTAACGTCATCACGCTGACTCATCCGCCTTTACAGTCTCAACATGTACTCACAATCATATGACCGTGGTGTAGTTCGAATATAACCTACAACATTAGCTTTTTACTTCTGCCGATTGCATTTATGCTTGAAAAAAGTGGTGTTGATTTGTGGAGATCATTTAACGGAGCGAAGCATGTAACTATCAAAGTGTTTGCCACAGAGCTTATTTTCTGATCCAAAGTCCAGTGGAAAAATCCCACTGGCTTTTTGTTGAGGGAACTGGTGCAATTCTACAGTAACTTCTGCACTGGTCTACAGAAATATGCCATCCCTGCACCACTCTATTTAACATGAATATCACAACCACAGTTGATTTTATTTCACCCCTATGTCAGGTATTTTTACACTCTTCTGTTTCAGTCAGAGTCAAGAATAGACCTCACATAGCACAGCTGTGAAAATTCACAAACCACCAGATATTTAACAATACACAGTAATCCAATAATTGTTTTCATGAGTCAACAAGACTGGGAGGTCAGTTATTACACTTATTACAACATGGCAGCTCATCCCCACTTTTTCTTATTCCTCACTTGTAATTTTGCACTGAATACAATTGTAAACCAGCTCTTACACTTATTTTTCACCATATTTTCAATGGAGCCTGTTAATGCTCTGTCCACTGAAGCAAGGATAAAACTGTGAAAGTGAAAACCATGTTCCAAGCTGCTGACAGTCACTGCTGAGAGATCATGCCATTAAAGTGGAAAATAATATGCCTTCTTGTTCAAAAAGTGAAATAGAAACTGACAGGTAATGGGATATGGCAGAGAGGTACAGGATTGGAAACAATTCAACCTGATGTCGGAGAACTCAAGACTGTAGATGGTGCAAAATTCACACTATTTTTCTCTTACTTTGAGGTTGAGGAGTAAGAGAAAAGATGTGAACTGCTGACATAAACTTGTTGGATGGTTCCCTAGTCGGGCATTTTTGAGGCTGACCTTGGATTGGACCCCAAGGCACAATCTCTGGGACTGGCTGAGAAGCAAAGACACACGACTGAGAAGAGTTCTGTGCTCAGAAGCCATATTATTTTTGACCTTGATATTTCGGACCATCCTGCCAGAGGGGTCATCACAGACAATGATGTAATCGGCGAAAAGCTGTTCGCTTGCCACATCGTCGTTTGGTTTTAAGGGAAAGGGAAAAAACCCTTATAAAATTTTTGGCTTAAAAAATTTTTAAAAAAAAACAAAAAAAAAAAAACCTTTTTTTTTTGGGGGGGGAAAGAAAACCCCGGGGGGGGGGAAAAAAAAAATACAATTGGTCAATTTGTTCACAAAGTATTTATTGACGTATTTGATACTCTTATCAACATGTGGGCAAAATAACACAATGCAATGACAAAGTTTGTCATGAAACCCTCAGAGGTAAGCATTTAGCATAAAAATATGCTCAGATCATAACATGGCAAAGAGGCAAGCAACAGGCAACAACAGCTGTCAGTGTGTCAGAGTACTGACTTGACTATAAATTGCCCCAAACTGCATGTGATTATCATAAAGGGCAGACTAATGGGTACCTGTAGAACCCATTTTCATTCACATAACTTGAGGTCTGAGGTCAGCGGACCCCTTTGAAACAGCCATGGCAGATTTTCTTTGCCAAAATTTTGCCCAAGTTTGGAGCGTTATGTAACCACCTTTGCAACAAGCTAGTATGACATGGTTGGATTCCTTAAGATTTCCAGTTTCACGATACTAGTATCTTCATTCTAGCTTTAAAACTGAGTCCACTACAACTTAAAAATTGCAAGGTGCCTTAATGCATTACAGAAATTAGTGGTGAAAAAAGGAATCTGCATTACTGCTTTATTATCACAATAAATCTGACAGCCCTAGTAATAATAAAAACACATCTCTGCTCTATTTACAATTTTTCTGCATAATCTTAATGAAACTGGTCACATATTACAGTATGTGGGTTAGAAGCACAACTCTAAGCGGTGGAAAAGGTGCTATGTGGGTTGTTGGGTCACTTATCATGAGGCGTAACTTGTCAGACTGAATATGAATGATCTCAATTCAATCAGCCTTATAGACTGTTGTTGAGCAGGATACCTTCAGGCTTGTGACTGGCTAGACAATAACTTTATTATGGAGCAAAGAACTTTTGCAATGTCTCCTGAACATCGCCTCGGAGTCTTACTGACCCTTCAACATCACGCCCACTTCCACCATCATCTGCTTGCAAGCCTATAAATGCCACCAACCGCCACATCTTGTTTACCATCTCTCCTGTGAATGCGAGATGTCACAGCTGTTGTCTCCCTCTCTCTCAATAAATGCTGTTTTAATACGACATCATTAACTTTGATTGGGGTTATTGCTTATTATTCCCCAGCACTTGTGCGGGGGACTGTTTATTTTTATCTTGGCTATAATTTTGTGCGCCAAGCTAGGATCCTTTCCCTTCCCACACTCCATCAGCCATATCAGCCCAGCCACTTGGATCAGATACACCTCATACGTCTCAGTGCCAGGGTCCATTATCCTGACATAGAAATGCAGGTACTTAAATGTAACTCAGCTATATAATGTACATAATATCTTCTCACAGAGCAGCAGAGTGGCACTATTGGTGTGGTGAAAAGGCGAGGGGACTCTCATATGGTTCTTGGTATGTGTCTAACCAAGGCAATTACATTCAATCTAACGCAGACTGTTTCCTCTTTACCGGTGCTTGTGAAAAGGCAGCAGTTCTCCCGCAAACCCATTCTGCTTTAATTAATGGGGGACATTTGCAGCCCTTTGGCCACTTTGTTACCAGTGAGAGAATTAAAGATAAAGAGCAAGTAGGTGCACTGCAAAGGAGGATTAATTTTGCTGTTGTAAAATAATGCACATTGAGCATAACTGTCCTTTCCCTAATGGAGACTTTATTAGATCACTTTATGGACAAATTGACAGCACACGTCGGGTCGTTCAAACCACTACCGCCACCACAAGTCCCGCCACATTCTCACGCTCATTGTCTGTGGAGCCATCACAAAAGAAAAAATGGCAATGCAACATAAACACATCAACATCAGCTGCTGGCGCTCCAGGCAGCGCTTGAATTAGAAGCAGAAAACCTCAATAGCATGCCTCATGTGAGTCATGATCAATGCCACAGAGAAATCCAATCAAACGCAGGATTTTTGCTCAAAGTCAACGTAGGTCATAGAAAATAATGTCAATATTATTGTCATTTTTCCAGGGTGGAATGGTTTAGATATTGAATTTTTGTATTGAATTTCATATCCAGGAGGGAAGATCTGGCTTTTCTGGACCAGAATCAGTGCACGTCTTACTCCTCAGTCATTGTTGAACAGGAAGGACGACTTGAAAAGGAAAGGACATTGGACTCATTATGAGTTCTAATGACTTTACACTGGAAACAATTGCCCTTAGTTTCTTTGGTGGCAGTTCCAGCTCGCCTTTTTTTAATATGCAGGATACGAGAGATTATCCAGGGGTATGTTTTTAATAAGACATGAAAAGCAGAGGAGGAACATTCTGGTTCGTTTCTTGTTTCTTTTCTTGACTATTTTCTTTCAACAATTGCACTCTGCTGTAATACTTGCGATGAACTTCCTTTCTTCGTCTCACTTTTGCTTTTGTAGGACAAAAAAAGAAAGAAGACCCGTCATTAACCTAAAAACAACATATTTGACTAATTCATTGCCTGGATTGGTAAAATAAGAGACAGTTGGCTTCCAAAAACAACCTTGCTTGTATTTCAATGACATAAATGGTACAAAGCAACGGTCTAGTTTAGTATTGTATCAGAACATCTGCTTTATTGACCATGGGAATGTACTTCGTTTTACTATCCAAACATCCACTTATGGCACTTGGAACGTTCGCGAATCATCTACAAATTTGCTCTGCTGTCTTTTGCTTAAAAATCTAACATGATGCAATATACATTTTCTCAAACCTTGTTCTATTGTTTCATTTACATCAAATACAAAACAACTCAGAAGAGAAGGCAGACCACACAAACTAAATCCCCCTACCCAGTTCCTGTTCCAAACTGGGAAAGCACATCCAACGTAAACAGATAGGGCTGATAGTAATTGAATTGAGCTGAACTGACACAGACCGTGACAGGACGTGTTTCCTAGATGTGGCGCTGAGCCTGATGTTCCCTCTCCACTTCCACCGCCACATCTCTGGATCTGTTGGCAAACAGGGAAAGGAGTAGCAGGGGAGGTGAAGAGAGCGTGGGGGTAAGCACAGTAGGGAACTGTTGTACTTTACTGACGGTAGTGTGTGGTATTACTGTTATATTATCTAGATGTTGGTGAAATGTGGTAAGGTGAGGGACACGGAGGAGGAAAGAAGGAAAAGGGGATGGCGAGGAGAAAGGGAGAGATGTAGGGAAGGAAGCCAGTTGGAGAAAAGGGAAGGGGGAGGCAGAGACACCAAGGAGAAGAGAGCCAAGCATGGTTCACTTCAATACGTTTTTGTTTTTTTTTATGGAAACACTCAGCCATTGCAAAAAGCAGTGACATATGTTACCAAATTAAGTTAATCAGATTGAATAAAGTGAATGCTAGCAATAGCTGAGTCAAAGCTAGCTGTGCTAAGTTTGGAAATAACTGAAAGGGTTAGTTTGTTTTGTTTTTTTGTTTTGTTTTGTTTTTGGGTTTTTTTCTTGAAGTGGGGTTGTATGTGTACTCCTGCATTCTGTGAGGTAAATTACTGCTTTTGTGAATGTAGTGTAAACAGTGATATCCATCTGAGAATAATAATAATACTGTTGTGGGATTGTTACTTATGTCATTGGCTGTTTTGGGATTTATAATACTTTAGTATTACATACTTGTACATAAAAACAAAGCAAAAACAAAAAAACGAAGCATTCAACTACTGATTTGGAGGTTGACTACCATGGCAATGGTCGAAGCTTCAAAGCTTTGAAGCATTCAGGTCAGCCACAGTTTGTTTGTGTTACTATGTGACATTTGGACCTGAATTAAGGTGGCATCCACACAGCAGGACATTTCTTATGTGCAGGTACTCCTGTCTGCTTCTCCAAACAGGAAGCATGCTGACCACTATCTAAGTTGCTGTATGTGCTGATAATACACTATGAAGATGTACTACCATACATGTAGCAGCATCATCGTGCAGAAACCTATGTCGGGTTACGTGTGAAAAAAGTTTTTAGAGGGGCTTGAGGAAATTACATTTTGATGTTAAAACGTATATATTTTGACTAACATTTGAATGTAAAAGAATGATATTAAACCCTCAAGCAGAAATAATGGACCTGCCCTTTAAAATCACATCCTGATACATGCATTTTACATGCCACCCGTGTCAAATCTGAATTAGTCAGTGTTGCCATGACAAATAAATGTTACATCATTTGCTTGAGAGCATTGTGGTAATTTTGGCAACAAGACTGTTTGCACAGAGCAGTACAGGAAGACACATTATAAAAATCGCAATTTTCAGAGAAATTAAGTTAAAGAAACAAAAGCGACTTCCTCGCTGTCAAGTCATATTGGTATCAGATGTGGCTCGACTCCTGGTGCATATCATCTGGAATGATGATGATATGTAAAAAAGAAATTTGATCATGAAGATCTGCAATGTGAATATATTCAGAGTATGAAAGACAAGGATGAATGGCCAAAGCAGAGTGCCAGAGCATGAGAAAGATGTGAGAAAATGAGAAATAGAGATGGATGGGTAGAAGGAGGGAGGGAATTAGTGAGAGTGAAAGGGAGAGAGGTGCAGAGGGAGAGTCAGTCAACGTTGGAGAGAGAGGAAGAGGAGAGAGGCAGAGAGAGGGAGACTTAGGGGGAAGGAGGGGGAAAATTGAGAGGCTGCGTAGCACTTTCCTCTGCAAGCTGACAGGGCTTGACGCTCAACTAACAGGGCTGTTTTGACAGGTGTCAGATGGTCCATATTACTATTTCACCGCCGGGCCCTCGGGACCCCGCATCACGGGCCACAACAGGACCGGCCAAGCTGGAAAAAAAAATAAAGAAAAGTGGCATGGCAGGAGAGTAAAAAACGGTACACTTGACTTCCTCCCTCTGCAGCTCGCTGGCTCTGCACTCTCCCACAGCCGGGGCATCTGCTGCATGTTAGCTATGGCCTTACTGGAGTGTGTATGTGTATATGGATCCATAGTAAAGGTGTGTGGGAACATGTGGATGTGTCAGATAGGCAGGATGAGATGCATACCAATCATTTTCTCCAAGCTTTTTTGGAGATGATTTAAGACGAGGCAGTCAGATGAAGAAAATCGAATCCATCTTCATCTAGTAACAATTTATCAGTGTTACATTCCTTTACCACCATGCACTAAGCAGATGGGAACAAAAAAAAAAAAAAAAAAAAGTCGCTACTGGAACCAGACTGCAACTGTATGCAGGGAGAACAAATCACATCAACCCTGCGAGGGGTTAAGTTGTGACACCGGAGGGTTTCTTTAATGTGGTTAGAAACATCTCACCAGGCAATAAAAAATATCGATCTCATTCTCTTCACACCAGAATCCATTATCCGCGCATGAAGCGCCGGCCAAAAACTGTGATAAGTGAGCGAAAGGTTGCCTGATTTGATTATCGCTTGTGACTTTGTGAGCCCAATGATTTACATCAAAGATCAAACAGCTTCAAGACAATATGGAGACTTTTTTATAATAATATTTCAATGCCAGGCAGCGTTTCTATTGTTGCTGCCCAGACAAATAGCAATATTTCAAAATCCCTTCAGCTTTTGAAAGTGCTTAAAACCACTCGAGCCATCTGACAACTCCCAAATGCACGCGGACATAATTTGCAACGAGTTTGTAATTGTCCCTTGTTAAGTGTTACGGGGGGAATGCTGTGGCTGCGGCTTAGAGCAGAATTGTTGCAAGTACTTGGGGCATGTTTTATAGTTACCGCATGAAACAAGAGACTCCCCACTTGCCTGATGCTCTGGGACTCAGAGGGTGGATCTGATGCTGTGTTTCCTTGTTGAACAAAGGCCTGGCATGACCAAAGGAATGGTATGGTTTGGGATGTCAATTTAAGAATGAATGCATGAGGAAGGTCGTCTGCATGGGATTAACCATAAGAGATCTTACAAAGATCAAGAGAGGTTCTGTAATTGGTGCAGCAGTTCTTTTTGAAATATGCACAGACCAAACCGCCTTGGTAATATTGTCATGTACTTTGTTATAGGCACTTAGTTGTCATTCAAAGGGCAAAAATAGTGTAAAACTGGAAAGAAAGGTGTTGATTTCTGCTTATTTTGATACATTTACCGTTAAAAGCTTTGGAAATCTGACTGCAGTGTAATATGATCTGCTTGGCCGCTTCATAAGTACTTTTAATGTACATTGCAATATGCAATATGAGCTCAAATCTATTGAAAACATATTCTTCTCAGCAGTGATTTCAGATGGTTTCACATAATGTTCAGTATATGTCAGAGGACCAGGTTCAACATTTATGGCCAGATGGCCATGGTTAATGTCATTTGATTAATTTCAGTTATTTCGTGGCAGCCAAATACTCGCTGTAGGTGGCCACCAAGTTTTATCAGGTCTCTTTTCAGGATGAGCGTCTCAATGGGTTCACAGTGTCCATGTCCTAAGTGAATGCGACCTGACCGAGCAAAATCAGTTTGATTTCACTGTTTTCTACTGGACTATATATTTTTTTAGTGTGTGCACTAAAGGTCTGAGAGAGAACAAAGAACATAAGTTTTCAGTTTTGGTAAATAATACACACAACATATTTTCATTCTGTTAATGTCACAAGGAAGGCTGTCTTAACTTGCATGAAATTGTCTTTTCTTTATAGTTTTTACATATGTTTACATTTGGGCCACCATATGTAAGAGTTTCGTGGCCCATTCAGAATCATCGGCCAAACATCAAATATTTTGATTTGATTCAACATTATAGCAAAACAAAATAGAATGCCATAGCCACAGATAGGGCTGCAGACGATTTTTGTTCGCCTTTAAAGGATGGTAACTTATCTATCTATCTATCTATCTACCGAGCTATCTATATATGTGTGTGTGTCTGTGTATTTGTTGCCATGCCTTTGCCAAATTTCAGAGTAAACATAACTTTACTCTGATCTCTGAACCTACTGATATGCACATATTTTGTGTGCATATGTCAAATCCCATAAATATGCAATGATAAAGTAATCTGGTAAATCTGTAAAGCACTTTACTTGATTGAGTTACAAAAGTCCTTCAACCTGCATGATGTCATATTGACTGTCCTAATGTACTTTTTTTGTCTCTTTCTCCTCCTCCTCCTCCTCCTCCTCCTCCTCCTCCTCCTCCTCCTCGCTACCTCTGAACACTGATAACAAGATAGAAAGGGCACAGGTTGGCCCATCTGTCAATCAACGAAATTGAAGGTTGAGCTAAAGATTTCCTATAAGCTCCAATCACCCCTCGGTCCTGTTTCTCCAGGGAAATATTGTGTCATATTCTGAAATTACTGGGAACTATGGCTTGCTCGTGTTTTGTCTCAAGTCAGAATTTACCGTATATCTCCCTCTTGAGTCCAAATGGTCTCAATCAGTTGAAAAAAGGCAAAAAAAATTATAATAAAATGCTGCTGGCCTGTCCTGTTTCATTGTCTTTCAATCCAGCACAAGTGCTATTTTCACAGAGTCTGATTCAGTTCCCCCTGAGTATGTTAAAACAGGAGGCCTTTTCCAGGGTTTTATTGGGTCTCCTGTTTTTCCAACATACCTCCAGTGATTTAGGTAATATGCCTGAAATAAAGAGTTCTGAAGGGTAAGAGGCAACTCAAGTTTTACAGTGCCCTCACTTAAATGAAAATAAAAACAACGTGAAATCGACGAATGGCAGGCTTGAAAATAATGCTCCTGGGAGCCGACTTTATTGTAACGGCACTGAAGGGGCTGCTGTCCGCGGCCGTTTTCAGTCCCCTGGTCTGTTTTCCGGTGTCTCACACTGCACTTTGACATCGCACTCGCACACCTTTCCAATAAAGCCACGGCTCTGTACGAGAATCTCATCCACACTGAAATGTGGGATACGGATAAGGCGTTGCAGCATTGCGAGTGACCAAAGAGGGTGAGAATTTATGGGAGGCTGGGTGAGCTGAGCTGGTTCTCCCAGCACTCTGGCAGCCTTGTAACGCCTCGGCCTTCCAAGTTAAATACTCTGGTCGAGTTTCCCGAGCGCTCAGATCTGTCTGTGGTCCAATCACGTCAGCTAGGAGTGCACACAAAGAGACTATTTATGTCCACTTGAAATAGCATTTTCTTCACGCTGTCTTCATTCATTGACCCTGTCAGACCCACGTATTCCTTCTTTTGAGTAAGTTTACTAAAATGTAACATTTTGGAAATGTCAAAATTACATTTCCTTCAGCTCTTATTGACGTCGTCTTTGTAGAGGAATGTCCACATATTTGAATAGTTTGGACAGTAAAGAATTTTTGGAAAGTAAAGAAAAGAGGAGAGCCATGAAATCCTTCAACCACAAGATGAGAGCGTCCTCTTTTATTCATGATTTTGTGCCAAATCTGTTTAACATTCATGGCTCAGTGCTAGAAAGGACTAACTTTAACTCACTGTCCAAATATTTAACTTTAATTAGCCGTACTGTATTTTCAAATGCTCTCTGCTTGTTTGTTGGCTTTTATACTTAGGGTTTCCATTTAATTGTCATTCCATTTATCCGTTCATTAACTTTAACCTAGTGTTTTTATCTGCGTTTTACATCCTCGCTGTTGAGGGTTGATAATATGAAAGAGAGTAGAATTACTTATCTGGCAGGTACAAAGTCTCGTATATCTCAGCATAGAGCCGGTGCCTTTGTTCAGCGGACATTTTACGCCCTGTATATGTTTTACGTTGTTGTCTTTTACAAATTAGACCCGTAGAATGGGTGATTTGTTGCCATGGCTCACACCAGCAGCTGGAGGAATTAAATAGGTTCCCTGGCGCTCTGCCAGCCCTTTTACAGGGCTATTTTTCGCCGTTCCAAGAGTACAATTTACAGTGTTTAATGATGCTCTGTATTTTTACTGAATCCTCATTTCCCAGTGCCGGCTAATGAGAAGGATGGAGACCAAAGTTAAAGCCATTGGAGGTGGTGATGAAAAGAGTTTGTGGCTGTGTTACACATGCTGTTAAAGAAGAAAAGAGAGAGTGTGTGTGTGTGTGTGTGTGTGTGTGTGTGTGTGTGTGTGTGTGTGTGTGTGTGTGTGTCAGGCTGACATTGGCCTTTCAGTAAACATTGGAAAATGGCCAGTCAGTATTGACTACCACTAGGGCTGGGTGACAAAGGAAATCAAATAATCAAATATCACATTTTCTTGAACCACATACCTTGATAATGATATTATTGGGTTGACTACTGGTGCTTTCACAAAATATTTACACAATGAAATTTTTGATAAATAATCATCAGTAATGGATATAATGACCCAGTAAGACGGTAAATAATAGAACAGTCTGGTACGTTCAGAAAATGACATCACTTTACTATATATATAAGAATGAGTTCAACCAGCAGCTTCAGAGATCAATGTCTGTAAAAGCTGCAAAATGACCTGCATCGTCCACTTTCATGAACATGAAAATGAACTGAAAAATTCTGCATAAAGATATTAATGCTGTAAACAGCTCCACCTTGGAAATAATAACATTTTTGGTTACTTTGTGAGAGATTTCTGTGTTTATGTTTGCACTTCTAACTGTTTTGAAGTGGGCAGGACTCTGTTGGAAAAAGGTGAGGCCACTGTCATGCTCCTGTACAAAAATCATAATCTAGCAATATTTGAATGGAGAGTTGGTGAGTTGCTCATGTTTCAAGGTCACAGCTATGCAGCCTTCAATGAAGCAGGTAAACAGAGTTTTAGAGTGTTAAACTCTTAATGAATAATAAGGATGTTTTTCTCCAGTCTTGAACTTGGATTATTACACGGTTTTATTGAATAATCTATTCTGATTGGTCAATCATGGCGTTCTACGGTCTGTTTTTCTTTATAGCAGACAGCTGCTAAGGACGCAGTTCTTGTGTCGGACCTTGGAGGACCATTTTTGTGTCAAATTATTCTAGATTTCTTGAGTCTTTCTTAAGTAGCTGTGTAATAAGCAGGGTAATGTACATATCAGGTCATTGTGAAATAAAGCCGGACAGGGAGATGCGGCTGTCTTGCACTGTGTTTATTTCACAACAATGACCGGCTCGCTGTACTGTAATCCCTTCTTGTTGCAAATTTAACCGTGCATGTTAAATGTTGTAGAAAATGAGTTTTCAGAGGCTTTAAATCTATTGAATTGAAGTATTGACAATTTCAGAACAAAACTGCTGGAATCATTAGGTGAGATTTCTAAGACTGCAACCTGCGATCATTTTCATTGTCAACTGATTGTTTAATTAATTAGTTGTTTAAGCTATAAACTGTGAGAAAATGATAAAAAAAATGTTGATCAGTGTTTCTGAAAGCCCAAGATGATGTCCTCAATGTCTTTTGTACATGGCTGAAGTCGACTGATTAATGGTTGCAGCTTTAGATGAACCTTTTGTGCTGCATTGTTCAAGTTTTCCAGCAACACTACATGCATTTTAGGACTACTGTTCAAACTATCATATCAGCAGCTCCACAAACTTCAAACACTTGACTTTAACAATTAGGAGACAGATCTGGGCTCAGGTTTTAAGCTGTCAGAAGTTGTCACTTTGTGCTCAGAGACTCTGGACATGAGGCGCCAGTGGCTGGCTGTGACTGAACGTCCGTACTGAGACATGTCACAAGAATATTGACTGAAAAACAGTAGGGAGTTTTGTGACTGAGTGAAGTAAATCCAAAAGCACACACGAGTGATAATGAGGACTGGCTCACTGTTTACTGTGACTTCACTGGGCTCTGTCATCATGTGGTTACAGAATGCAGCCTGGCCCAGATGCTTGTCTACAAACTCTCAACACACGCGCACACACACAAATCCACAGATACGTAGAGAAGAAAAATGTACAGACACAGCGTTCCAGATCACTACGCTCACTGAAAGTCCCAAACCAACATGAAAGGGGCACACATGAGAAACGAGCTGTTTTCCGCAAAAAATTAGCTGACGGCCTTTTGGCTCTGCAAGCTTTGTTTTAATTTCCTGAACGTGTAATAGGCCGTGCACGAAATTAAACAACCATATGGACAGAGCCTTCATATTAGATAGACGCCAGTAAACGACCCCAAACACCTCAATAAATAATGTCAGGATCACCACATAACTCCTCGCTGCCGCATTTACCGTCAATTCAATTTTAATAATTGAGTTTACCCCCGTTAAATAGCTTTGCCAGCAAAGCTGACTGTATTTTCTTGTCGTATGACTTATCATACTCATGGGGCTATTAGCTTTGTCCCAATTTTTGATCAGGGAGAGAGAACACAGCTCAAATCATTCAAGGTGATTGAATGAGGAAAATAAAAAGGTCTCTACTGAAGGACACTGACAGTCCCACTGTGGAGCACCTGCCCATCCTCATTTGGTTTACTCTCCCTGATCTAAGGCATCACCATATTATCGCTTGTTTTATCTAAAATACCGGCTGTTATGGTTTCCAGCTGGCCCCAAGGAGCATTTGACCTTCTCCACCCCCCGTCTCATTGCCACTGTTGGTATGGCCCTTTGTTCTGACTAATGTACGTTAATATTCTGGGCTGACCCGCACCAGCACCACTCGGGGAGCACGCTCCTCGCTAATGTAACTAAATCCCCCCAGTTGACCCTGTCTCCTTCCATAAGGCCAGTCCTGTTCTGTCTAATGGAGGTTAAAATCCTCTCCTTTCCCACAGTTCCACCTCATTCTAAAGCACACCCGCAAAAATAGAGCAGACCGCTTTTGTAGTCACAAGCAGACGTGCTCCTCTACATCCCATCAGATGGTTAAAAAAAAACTGTCGTGAAACAGTGACGGGATGATTCAAAATATGACACACATGAAATAGGATTGGGAAAAAAATCGATTCACCTTTTTAAACAATTTTGAAATTTCTTTTTAATAGCAGAATCAATTTATTTGCTTAATTTGAGACTATACAGAGGTAGAAAGAAGTTGCCACTTTTATTGTTGTAGTCTGGGTAACATGACGTCATATTTATCCCGTAGGGATGAATCCCGGGGGGGGGGGAGGAGATTAGTCTGTGGGGGGGTGGGTTGGGAAGAGGGGGGGTATCGGTTTAAATCCCGAAAAGGAAAAAAAAAAGAGAGTGAAAGTGGAGGTGGGGGGGGGCCAGTTTTTCCTTTGGGGCACTGCGGGGGGGCCCCTGAGAAAGGCACAAAACCCCCAAATGCTAGGGGGGTTTTTAGAGACCCCCCTCTCTCTCCTTTTTTATGTGTGTGTGTGTTTGTGTGCACGTACATGTATAAGTAAAAAGAGGGAAAATAAAATCCCCCCGGGGGAAAAAAAAAGGGGGTCTTCTCATATTCTTCCCCTATCTGTCGTCAAAACAAAACACAGTTGGCCGCGGAAAGCCAGAATGAGAGCAGAAAAGGGTGGAGGGTCTGCACAGATGCGACCTGCACCCTCACATTTTAAATCCAGAGTGGTAAACACTCACATACAGTAAAGTATGGAAACACTTTGGGTTTCACACACTGCCAAGAAAAGCAGAGCTAGACATCACGGCTAAAGCTGCATGCTAACTCTGTCATGGACAGGAAACATCATATCGTAACATGTAGTCAAGCCAGCCGTCGCTCTCACCTCCGTGGTCAAATCAGCTGACGCTACGACTGTAGAGCACCCATATACTGACATTTATGGTAAATGCATTCAAATGGCTTCGATGGAGCTGACCATGGATGTATAAAGAGAACGGCGCTGACGGGGAGAAACAGCATCAGACTTGGCAAAGTTAGTGGAAGTATACTTACTGTGACTACATTTGGTTTTCAAAATAAGGTGTTAACAAAGAGAACTCTACATATATGGAAATAAGATTGAATTTGAATTTTGAATTGTATCCACCACAAGTATAAAACATTATGTGTCCCCTATAAATTAAAAGAAAATACCCATAATTTGGGAGGGAACAGTATTGATAAATAATATCTGACTTCAGGATATCTCTGACTACATACATGCTGAAATCAAGCAATTTTAATGTATTAATGCATATATTTTCCAAATTAAAAGTGGTCTAGAAGTATGTGATTCAGCTTTTTCCCATGGTCTAGTAAAACTAACTAACTAAGTAAAAAAAAAATGTAAATCAGCATCAACATCACCTGTAGAATCGCAAAAAAAACTTCTAAATCACAATAATAATAATAATAATAATAAAATCACAATATATATTGAATTGGCACCCAAGTATCACAGTAGTATTGAATTAAGAGATAGGTGTATTATCCAAACGCTAATATGAAATTTGAAAATATCAAACATAATAAACAGATCTTATTTATCTTAAAATATTTCACAATACTCTGCCACATGTAAAGAAAAAAGATAAATCAGCATTGGATTTCCAGTAAGAGGGGCTTGTGAAAACATGCATGTATTTGTAACATCATCCTCTACATAATTCAGTGTCGTCATGGATCAAAACCAAACTCCTGGACCCGATTCTGGCAAAATATTTTATTCCAAGCTAGAAGTGCATCAAGATAGTTTGGCCATCACAAGGACAACATTGTTGTTTTTGGTCTAGTCTTTGATCGCCTCCCTGACCGCCCGCACACACACACACACACACACACACACACACACATTGCTCTGGTACTATCATCAGACACACACAAATCCATTAATTGATCCATTACTCAGCCCAAGCCCCTGTGTGTAAATGTCAGCGTCATCCGCAAGCTGTGTTATGGTTGGACCCTAACCAAAAGAGGCTTATGCAGGCACAACATGATATATCACCTCTCTCTCTCTGCATATCTTTACCTCCTTCCCAGGAAAAAAAAAAAATCAGATATTCCTGACAAAAACTGCATGCTCATTATTTCTCCTCATAGCTGTGGTAGTGAGAGACAGGAGATGGCCCTAAGTTACTTTAAGAATTAGCTACAGATGAACGAGCAAGAAAAGGATTCTCCAGGAAGATATATTTATGCTGATGTGAAAAGTCTTTGATTACATTAAATGTGGTTTTACATTTTAGAAGACTCCCACAAATTTATAGTGTAAGGTGTCCTGTCCTCATTAAAGATAAAACATTTTAAAAGGTGGGTCTTGTCTCCAGTGTCTGAGAGGATTTGCTGGTGATGGCTCACTAACATTTCTGTACTTATGCTTCAGGTGATGCAGAGGTCATCACTGCGTTGTGTGTGATACTATTTCACAGATTTTAGATTTGGAACAATACATCTGAAGGAGGTGTATAAGGAAGTGTACAACAGTAAAACAGTCTGGAAATGGATCATTTGTGTTAACAGCCTAGTAGCAGGATGTTGAGTTGAACACTGAAAGCAAGCAACAAACACGTGTGTGTGTGTGTGTGTGTGTGTGTGTGTGTGTGTGTGTGTGCGCGATTGTCACTGGCATATTTCTTACACTTCCTCTTGCTCAGAACACTTCAGACATTACAGACTGGTTTCATTCCAGCACAAGATGTTCACATTTGAATCAAGAAAATGAAAATATGTTTCACTGCCCTCTACACTAAATTACTTAAGTAATAATTTAGATCCAGATAATGAAAGATTTTCATCTGCTGTCAGTGTCAGATGGTGCTTTTTAGGGATGGGTCGTGACTTTTGAATTTTCAGACTAAATTATATATATATATATATATAAAAAAAATCAGAAAATATTTTTTTTAGTAATTGTCTTGTTTTAAGAAATATATTTTCTAGGGCTTTCAAATGCATTAAGGCAAATTCATTGTAACACTACTAATGACTGAAACTAAGGCTGCACGGTGGTGCAGTGGTTAGCACTCTCGCAGGTTTGAATCCGGCTTGAGTTTGCATGGGTTTTCTCTGGGTACTCTGGGTACTTTCTCCGGCTTCCTCCCACAAAGACATCCGATTTAGGCTAATTGATGACTCTAAATTGCCTGTAGGTGTGGATGTGAGCGTGAATGGTTGGTTGTCTGTCTATATGTTGTCTGTCTCTATGTGCCCTATGATGGACTGGTGGCCTGTCCAGGGTGAACCCCGCCTTCGCCCAATGCCAGCTGGGATCGGCTCCAGCCCCCCCGCGACCCCTAACGGGACAAGCGGTTGACGATGAGTGAGTGAGAGTGAGTGATAAGAGAATGAAATACTTTTACATTACATTTTGAACAGATAAATAATGGTCATGTTTGATTAATTTGCCATTAATCATGATTAAATATTTGAATCGAAACAGAAACAAAATAGAAATTACCAACACTCTCTTGTTAGTGTCTCCACTGTTCCAACAATTTGGTCATATTAAACCCTCAGTTCATCAAGTTAGACGTACATGCCGTCTTTCCCGACTGTCTCTCCCTGTGGAGCAGCAGTGGGTGGGGGTCTTCAAAGAATGACTGAGTAGCTCCCGGTGAATATTTTCAGTGTAGTGATAGTTTATTGATAGTGTATTGATAGTTCAGTGATGGTGGATGCATCAATTAATAGAACAATGGAACAGTGCTACCTACAGAAGGTAATCTATAGAAAATTCAAGGACAAGAGAAAATAGCACCCTAGTTGTATACACAGCCATGCTCTCCAAACCCAGGCAATGGTTGAGAGATGGTGAGAGGTTGTTAGCGTGCGTGCGTGCGTGCGTGCGTGCGTGCGTCTGTCTCTAAGTATTGACACAAGTGCCAGTGCTGGATGGGCTTAATTTTCCACCCTGGCAGAGGTTCTATTGGTGCTGGGTGCACCTGGAAAGTTGTGGTTTTCTTACGGCAGCAACAAAGCCCCCACCATGCAGGCTCGGGGTGATAAATCAAATGCAGCGATAACAATCCCAACCCTCCTAGCACAAATCCTTTTTTAATCACTTCCAACAAGACCAATACACACAGGAAAGGGAATGCCCTCCTTTGTGGAGGGGGGGGGGTGCCTTTAGTTTTCCAGCACATCAGCAAAGGCCCCGGAGCAAGAGAGGGCAGCAGGAGAGGGAGAGGAGGGGATTAAAAAGGGTGGATGACAGAGAATGGGATGAAACTGGATGGAACAGTTGTGGTTGTTTGTACGTTTTACAACCAGAACCCACAGACACATGAAAATGCTCATATACACGCACTGTGAAATTCACTGTATGTCTGCATTTGCAGGAATGAACAATTAAAAAATGTTCTCTTCTTTTTCTTTTTTGTTATGTTCTCTTTTCCACACACAAAACTCTTAAAACAAAATGTTGTACTGGAGCTGGGAGGAAACATCTTCTCATTCAATGCTGTTGTGATACTTGGCTGCCGATCTGATATGTATTGCGAATTCTAAGTACTGCAATTCTACAATGATATTGCAATTTATTGCAATTTTTTGTTAACTTTTGTGTCACTAAACCATAGAAAACAGTTGAATCATACACCTCTGGGGACTTTTACTCTGGATAATATCTAAATTAATTTAGTAAGCATGTTTGATTTTCAGCATGTCAAGTCAGAGATCTCCTGGAGTCCAATAAATCAGTCATTGTCTGGCATTATTTATTTATTTATTTTTCCCAGCAGCACAAAAGTCAAAGAATAAAAACATTTTCTATTTGCTATTTTCTTTTTAATTTATATGGGACATGTAATGTTTTGTAGTGCTGGTGAAGATAGTCTCATCAATATTATTTCCATGTATGTATTTTGCATATACGGATCCCTTTGTTAAAACCTTACTTTGAAAGAAGACGTGTGTATACTTTTGCTTACTTCAAATCATGTCCATCTCAAGCTGTCCTGTCAGCTCCGTTCTCTTTATACAGCTATAGTCAGCTCCATCAGGGCTGTTTGAATGTATTTAACGTTAATGTCAGTATGTGGGTGCTCTACAGTTGTAGCGTCGGATGATTTGACCACGGAGATGAGAGCGACGGCTGGCTTGACCGCACGCTACCGCGATACGATAACGTTTCCTGTCCATGACAGAGCTAGCATGCAGTTTTATCCATGATGTCTTGCTCTGCTTTTCCTGGCAAAGTGTGAAACCCAAAATTTTCCATACTTTATTGTATATGTAGTGTTTATCACTTAGGATTTAACATGTGGTGGTGTAGGTCATATCCATGCAGACCCACCATTTTCTGCTTATTAATTTTGGCTGACTGCTGCTGATTGCGGTTTGTTTTAGCTGATGGGTACTGAACAGATATGACATGACATTACTCTGACTAAAACAACAAAAGCGAAAACTTCCTTCAATCTCCTTACAGACTCGAATGAAGCAAATATATTGATTCTGGCTTTAAGCGATCAAAAAAATTGCAATACACAAGTGAATTGATCTTTTTTTCCCCACCCTTACTTATCACACAGACAAACAAGCACAAGCTGACCACTCTGTCTCCGATAGTCCTCTATAGCTCCATTTCCACAGAGAAGTTCCTGGTCATGTTAGTCCTGGGACTAGTACTACTGCTAACTAAAAGGTTCCTTCAGCCTGTTGTTGTCTGTGTTTTCATAGCAGTCTAAAGGCCTGCGAAGAAAAGGCAAATTAGTCGAACTTAATTTCGGCAAATTAGTCGGAACTTAATTTAGATATTGGTCCCTGAGGTCGAAATGCAGCAAGTTCCTCAAAAGGTTTCTAGTTCCTGCAGTGGAAACGGAGCTTCTGATATTGACTAGGAGAGACCTGATTTGCTGTGTTGGTGGAGATTTTATAGCCTTCCTTTGACATGTTTCTTGTTTCATGAGGCTACTGACTTGAATTGTTGTGATAATGCCAGTGGTTTATATTTAACATCCCTTTGACATTTCCTACACCAATGGTATCATTGGTTTTTTTTGGCCTCTTTTCAAGTTTGATCTCGTTATTTATGGTCAACTTTCTGCTTTCAAATAGTTGCAGTTTGGGGTAAAACATAAAACTCCAGTTTCCTTTTTGATTTATGTCCTTAATCCAGGATGGAAATTCACACTACATCACTGCAATACGATGGTTTTATATCTGTCTCTGTGGTCTCGTACCTAAGCGACTTTATGCATGACTGTGGTGCTGACAGAGTAAGACTACCGCACTGAGAGGAAATGATGAATTCTCAAAACCATTGGATTCTTTAAAGGGACATGACATCCATTATAAAGCTGACTGTATTCCTTGAAATGGGCATTGCTGCGGTCTTTCAGTAGTTATTATGTTAAACTTCTTGTTTTGATTGGAATAAAAAAGCATATTAATTTTGCCTAGAATAAGCAAAAGCTGCAATTTCTCCCCCCGCAGTGAAAATTTGTCGGTGTTCTTCATTGGCTGATCCCGTTTTCAGTAAAGCCACCGCAGTAGATTTCAAAGCAATGCTAATGAAAGTCAAGTAGGCTGAACACCATGCCAATGAAAAATATACAGCCCGCTACAAACAGTCATGGACTTGTGAAATGGACTTTCACAAGCATTGCTCTCAAATTCTGCTTCCTTTTAACATATCCTTTAAAAATGTGCTGAGACTATTCAAATATTCATGAACCAGAACTATCTTTTAATCAACACAAGCGGAAAAAAATCAAAGTTTAATGTCACTAAGGCTTGAATAAAAAGATAGATAAAATGAAGTGAATTTGATGTAGACTAATAGAAGTGGTATTCATCTGGACTGTGTTGATGCTAGATGGTAAAGGCCTTGAGAAGGTTTTCCTCCTGTCTTTCCTCTCTTTGTCCATTATCTGAGTTTGTCTATGATCACAGGCTGCAAGTGTTATGATGATGACTGAATAAAAGATTAGAATTATTACTTTTTGGAAGAATGATGTTTTTGGTGCTATAAATATATTCTGACCAGAGCTATAAATGTTAGTGTGATAATAATCTGTTAAAGCTTCAGTAGGCAACAATTATTTAGCAACAAACTCCATAATAACCTTTTAGTATTTTGTTATTCAAGTGTTCTGACAGAAAACTAGGCTTTTGTACCTCCTCATGTCTCTTTAAAACATCTAGCCTGTGACGGAAGACCAATCACAGGTCACTTTAGAGAGAGAGCTTTCCTATTGCCTGTGCTCCAGCTGGTGGGCCGTACTTGGTACTTCCTCAGCTGTTCTCAACATGGCTGCTGGGTCACAAACCCATTTTACAGCTAAACAGTACACTACAGGCATAACAGCTGTCTAGTTTGACCATTTGAAAGGAGTTTGTGAGTGACTGACTCATGGCTGAACGGCAGACTCCAGATCAGCTCTGATTAGTTGTTTTCCTCCGGTCTGTGAAATCTTGCAGATGCCACTAGGCGCACCGGAGGACTGTTTGGCTTTCACACTGCAGTTGGTCATAAATGATGATTTAAACTGTTTGTGCATCGGCTTATTGTTGCAGCTGGGTGCTTTGTTAGGCACTAAAAATAACATAGCTGCATGCGACACACTAATCTTTTAGGTTATCGGTTAATGAGGGTCGGTTATTAGTTTTTAAAAAAATATAAATTAGCATCCCTGCTATGAATAATAGGGTTGGGTGACAAAGAAATTTGAAAAGAAAAAAGACGTATATGATACTATCATCTAAAAAAAGCTTAAGACAGATGCACAGAGATATAGATATCTATAGACTCTAGACACATACATTGCAATACATGAGTGGCCACAGTGTATAGACAGCATTATTTTACACAATGACATACTGCGATCAATAAATCAGTTCCATCAGCTGGCGACTAGTAACTGCCCTCATACAGTCTCGCCACTGTTTCTATGTTGTTTCCTTTGATTGAGGGCTGATTGCTCGCCTTGCGAGGAGTTTTGGTCAGCATGCTTTGTGGAGGAAGTCGGTGGCAGACTTGCGTATTCTGAATGGTGAGTTTTAAGAAGGGAGTGGAGATTTGTGGTGTTTCCATCTTTAGTCCGTAAAGGAGACCAGAAACAGCATTTCCTGATTTTTCTGCTTCATAATAAAAGCTTTTAAATATCAAAATAACAGGGGACTTTTATTGTGAAGAATATTGGAGATGAAATGTGTTCTACGGTGAACACAACACACAATGTGTTATCACTGTTTTACAGCAGCTCCTCTGAGTAGCTGTTAACTTGTAATGATATCCCTGCCGTGCTGGGCTGAGTCACGTATGGTAAAATCCTACAGGACACAGGAACTTGGCTTGTGTCTTGAGGAGTTGTAGCATTTGTTCACCGTCTGCCTGAACTGTACAAACACGGCTACGTTACAGCTAGTTAGCTGACTTCCTCTTACCGTCGCTCCACCATACACACTCCTTTCTCTCGTTCTCTCTCTCCCTCTGTCTGTCTTTCTGTCTCTCTCTCGACTGCAAACACCAACACATGGAGTTATTCCTTAAAGCAGTTCGCTACTTGTATAACACATTACAATTTTAAAAAATATGTTAAAAATACAGAGTTGCCCAATGCTTTGCCTTGGCAGGGAGTCATCTCAGGTCCAGTGGACTTGCATTATACTGGCAAAATCCCTGTATTCAACATAATTGAATATTGTTCTGTTATCATGGACATTAGGACCATTATCGTGGCCAATCAATATCACGTCTAATGATAATCTCATTATATCACCCAAGCCTAATGTACAATCATGCAATTAATCACAGCTAAATATTTTAATCGATTGACAGCCCTAATTCTGTCCTAAACTACTTGTGTGCCATCCAGTTTTGCTGGTTAGCTCGCTCACATCACATGCAACACACTGAAAAACACACACACCAGAATACATTCAATTCCACTTTCTTCAATTTTTATTTATTTATTCATCATTAAAATATTCACAGTTAGGTTTTATGTATGTTTCTATTTTTCATTGTCAAATTGATTGTACAATGTGTCATATACTTGTAAACCTACATTTATTCATTGCTAGATAAAACACATTTGGGTTTGAAAGATGGAGAGAAGAAAAGAGAGAATGGTTTGCTCTCACTTCCTCTAATTTTCTTGTCCTCTGTCTGAATGTCCTGCAAAATTGATTGCATTTTCTTCACTTTTCCTTTCATCCCGTGCCCTCGTTGTTCAGGAAAATGTGTTTTGCACATGTACATTGAAGTGGAACCATGTTTAATTGCTGTGCACACACAGCCAGAAGACATTACTATGTGATCTGCTAGCGTAGGTCTTCCTTAAAAAAAGAAAAAAATAAAAAAAATGGGATCTGACGGCCTTGGGTTATGATTAAGTGAGGATGTTATCCACCAAAGCACTCAAGTAGACTGGGGCCATCTATTCAATCCTGAATCCTTTGATAAAAATGATCCACCTGAAAATAAGTGTTTATGGGCCTTGGTGTTTTTCTAAAGTGGTTTTGTCTTTTAAGGGTGCGATGCAGGGGTGTCATGCATGCCAAAATTCTGGTGGGGTGCACAGTACAGCGAGTTGGCATGGGGAAAAAAGGAAATACGCATTTTTTTTTTCAGCCTGCACAAACCTCAGTGCCAGTACAAGTAGTTTTCTCCTTTCTGATCTTTAGTTTAATCCAATAAATAACACAGATGTCACTGTAGAGCCCCCAGTTAGTGGAACAGTAAACACAATATTGGCCGATGCCACACATGAAGGTTATAGTTTTATTTTGAGTTTTAGCAGGCTGGTCAAATTTTGCGTATTTTTGCCCAGCTGTTAGTGAGGCTAGTAGTTGGCAATGTTTTTTATAACTGATAACTATAACCAGTAAAGAGATGAAGTGCTGCCCCGTTTGTGTGCTGTATGTAGCACACTGCGCCTTTAACCTGCCATGATACTGGACTTATGTATTTCTGCAAAACGACTAATATTTGGGAGTGTAGGAAGATTGGTGGAGTGAAGTGCAAAATGCGTTGCTGTCTGTGCTGTTCCTTAGTAGATTAATATGATTGGTCGAGGTATAGAGAAGCAGTCTTAAACCTATATGCTTATGAGTCTCCAGCACAAAGAGTGATTCTAAGGAGAAAATGCATCTGAACAGCATTTACAATATATGGTGACACGCCAGTGAATGAAAAACCCTATCCCGCTCCCTCTGTGTCCATGACTCCAGATGATGCTGTTTGAATGAGTCCACAGAGACGGCAAAGCTTATGAGAGCGTCTTGGAGGCATATGGCAGAGATCATCTGGAGAATAATAAGATCAAGGCCAAAATATCTCACCTCCTTGGTTTGATTTAAAAGGACGCTGCAACAGAACTGTGCAGATTTCTTTTTGCTTCCAGTAGGCTACATTCTCCATATTTGAAAAACAATGGCTGTTCTTTATTTATCTCTGAAAGCTGGTCATCGAGCATCTAAATTGTTGAGTATAGCCCAGGTGCTAAACCCTGGTTCTGAAAAGTGAAGCCAATGCTGAAGAGCCCTAAACTTGCATTCTTTCTAATATCCAGCAGGGGGCGACTCCTCTGGTTGCATAAAGAGGCCTGATTGTATAGAAGTCTATGAAAAAATTAGCCTATTTATTACATTATTAAACATTGTAAACATGAGTTTATGGTCTTAATCACTAGTTTCAAGTCTTCTTCAATACAGCATGATGTTCATGTAGTAAATTATGGTCCCATTTAAAGTCAAATAGACAATAAAGCAGGGTATACTTTAGGGCGTGGCTACCTTGTGACTGACAGGTCTCTAACAGTGTTGTCCAGTCTGGGAGTTGTCTGTGTTTTTCACAGTGTGTTGTCAGTTCATGAAAGTTAATTGTGACACTTTCATCACCTAAAATTGTATTTTTCAGTGCTCAAGCCCAAAGCTTCAAAACCATAGTCCACAAACAAATGAGTGTCATAGTGTGTTGTCAGCTTTGTAAATAAGGGGTAATGTGTCGGTTATCAGCTTCATATTGATTCTTGCAGGATGAATACAGTAAATGTTAATAAAAAATAGATGTCATCAGTAATTGCATTTTAGGCCAATAAGTATGTGTCCAGTTTGAATAGTTTCGTGGAAATACAGTAGATCATTTTGATATGGCTGACTTGGTACAAAAACCTGCAATGGGGTTAGGTTGAGGAAAAGCGGGATCTTGTATTGAAATACAAATTTTGAGAAACCTAGAAAGAACCTTGTCATTCTTTACTCCTTCGTTCTAAAGCCTGGATATCAGTCCCTCTGATCTCATGAAATCAAATAACGGGTGGCAGCACTATCATTTCCCTCATGCTTTTTTTTTCCTCCCTTTTCTTGCTTTGAATTAGATCAGAATCCAGTCAGTCCCTGTCCTGTCCCGCGGAGTGAACCCTAACAGTCCTCTCCAGAGCTTCAGATTAAATTACAGATCTTCACGCTCCCAGAACCCCCCAACCCCACCCTCCCCCCACACTCTGTCTCTCCCATGCAGATGTGACACTTTCCAGAGATCACGTTCTCTCATAACACATAGACACTGTTGGGGACAGAGATGGAGGTGATGCAGCGGTGGGGGGGGGGGGACTTCTGAAGGAATGTGCCAACAGTTTGGAGGACATACTGCAAAAAAATGAAACAAAATGCTTCCCAACTCTTTCCACTTCAATGCCTCCCATATTCGCTCAGAGAGACACAATGCAAACATCTCAGGCGTCTGTGATCTTTGCCAGCTCATCTTATTTGTGTTATGGAAAAGCTCTTGAGGATTTTTTCCCACATTTCACACTGTAAATCAGGCGAGACTCAGTAACAGGGACTCTGACGGCTCCCAGACACTCTGAGGGGGAACGTCACCACTGAGGGAGCTTAGTCAACGAGGTTACGTTGATCATTATCTCTTAGTATTCCCAAATTTTCTTCAAGTGGGTTTTTACAGTGGGATTGCAGAGAAAAAAAAAAAAACAAAACTCACATTGTGAGCTAGTTTAGTGGTTCTTCAATATGTATAAATGGACACAAATGGTGAAGCATACTGCAGAGGCTCAGCCCAACATCTGTATGCATGTCCCTGTGTGGGCAATAAAGCCGAATCCTCAGGGGGACAGTGCAGGTCTAATCAGACTCTGCATGGTTCACAGACACTTTGCCTTAAGCATGAAATGAATTTTGCACACCAAAACATCCAGATTATGTACAGCAGAGAATTTGCAGAGCCTAAATCGTCATTGTAGATGTAATTTTAATATAAAACTACAGCGATCATGTCAGTCTGTATCACTGTTAAGCTGCTGCTTATCTAACCAAATTAATTTTTGGTGCCAGGTACATTCACACTCAAGCATTGTCTTTCTAAATGAAGTTACCAATACTGTAAAAACACAAGATACATACAGATTACTGGAGAGCAGCAAACACCCCACCACTGATTTTGCTCATATATCAGAAGAACAGACCCACTAGGCAGGTGTTAAATTGCATTACTATGTCTTACAGATAATGTATTAGCATGGGAAGTTTTGTAGAAATACAGTTCAATCACTACATTCAGAGACGTCTGTTTAGAGCAGGGCTCCTCAAAGTGAGGTTAGTTTTGGAGAGCATTTTTTTTTTTCTATTAAAAGACAGTGATATTGTGGTGATCCTGACTGACTTTACTATCTAAGGAGTCCATTGATCCATGTCATTCTAACTTGTTGGGAAGGAAAGTTAGACTAAATTTTGGCGAGGAAAAGGTGACATGGCCATTTTCAAAAGGGTCCCTTGACCTCTGACCTCATGATATGTGAATTAAAATGGGTTCTGTGGGTACCCATGAGTCTCCCCTTTATGATAATCACATGCAGTTTTGGGCAAAATGTATTTTCACCTACAAACCATTTGAATACTTCTGCATACTGGGGTCTAGTATTTGGGTATGACTGGAAAATGGCCCACTTGTATTCACCAAGTTGGTTTTCGGGGGTTAACTATGAAATATTTAAAATAACATTCAATTAGGGGAACTTGGGATCCTAGTACCATTTTGTATCTTAACAACAATACAAAAGGTGTATTCTTTTGGCCCATGGCCCACCATTAAGTTCCAGTTTAGGCCCTCCAAGGGAAAAAGTGTAGACACCCCTGGTTTAGAGCTTTGTCCGTATTTGAGGGGAGGATGATTAAAAAGAGGCAGGCTAAGGGGCTGATGGATTGCTGCCATGTGAAATTAAGCAGACAAGGGAGATGTGTGGTATACTTAGCTTCATTTTCAGTATTATCTGTCTCTCTGGCTGCTGTTTTTCCTCCCACACCCACTGTCATACACACACATTCTCAAATACCCTTTCTTACACATGCCCATAAATACAAATACATATTCTCTGTTTCCCTCCCACTCCATTTTTATAAAAAAAGGAGGAGATATGCAAAGGTTCAGAATAGTCAGTGGAAATTAAAAAAACAGGATTTATAAGAACAAGAGGAGGTAAATCTTATCACACACACACACACACACACACACTCCTTTTACATGGTTTCATCTACCACAGCCAGCCTGTGATCCTGAATAATAAACTCTTGGGAGATGAAGTTATTCAGACACCATCTTACCTCATTCAGAGTGATGGTGATGAATGTGTGTGTTTGCATAAAGTGCCCTGCAGATCTTTCAGTCATACATATTCATATGGCGTCTAATGAAATATACAGTATATCTGGCATGCATTTCAGTCATTATGACTATAAGACTGCGCAGAGCTTTGAATTATACATACTTATCATTTTAACACCACTAATTTAACACATTACCGCAACACGATTTTTAATTAACCTCTTAAAAAATACAACTGGCTGCTGTTGAGCCTGGCCACAAGGCAATATTTGGAGGAAACTTAAGGAATCCATTGGTACCAACCATGTCATACTAGCTTACTGCGAAGGAGGTTAAATAACATTTCAAACTTGCGCTCAATTTGTATGTATGTATATATATAATAATAATAATAATAATAATATGTATAGAAATATGGAGATTAGGTGCCTGAAGGCTGTCACGCTTTGATACATAACAGGGACTACAATGGAAGTATGTCCTGGACTTTGTTGTGTTATCCCTGACAATATCTCATACGCTTCTATTATTTTACTGCTGTACTTGGAATTTTGTCAAATAATCTAAACAGGGATAAGGGACAAGTGGAAAAAACTGTTTATGATCCACAGCTGAAGAGGGGAGAACATTTAAGTTCTTCTTGTAATTAATTGTAATTAATACTATACTGACTGAGTAAGAATACTTTGCTGTCTATACAGCAGGTTCAAATAGATGCAATAATCCCTCAGCTTTATAAACAGATACGGTGTATTCACATCTGTCTGCTTTCTCCATTTTTGTGTGCATTAAAGTGTAACATATGCAGACAGCCAAGGTAGGCTGCAAGGAATCTTTTCTTGGATATCTGAAGAAATTTCATCAAGGTCTCCTGGCTAATGGCCAACATTCCTGATGTTACTTTCAACATTTTTGGCATTGATTAAAGCTCAGGTATACACAATTAAACCAGTTGTGTTGGCACAAGGGAAACTCAATCCCTAAGCCAACGGCCTGTCTGTACCCTGCGGTAACACCTATTAAAATAGCTCAGGCCTCCAGTAACAAAGGTTAGACTCAAACACACTCTAACCAGTCTCAGGCCAGCCCCAAGGACATTGACAGGAACCCTGTATGGCAAACATAAACAAACATAGACATAACATCCACATAACCTGACCTTGTGACCGTTTAGAAAAGTAAGCTTTTTGTTAATGGGTGATAATACTGGGAGGGAGCGTTTTCCAGTGCTAAAGTAAAGCTCAGCAACAATGCTGTGACTATCAGTAACTCTGAAGCTGATTTTCATGAAGCATAAAGCTGTATTTTTTAGGGTAAAATATGGAAATGGAGACATCAGGGTTTTATTTTCTGTATTGGCGAGGGCGGCTTTTGCCCTGAGAGATACAATATAATTTGATTTGCCATGAAAACAGGCTGCCTGTGTGTGTGTGTGTGTGTGTGTGTGTGTGTGTGTGTGTGTGTGTGGTGTTGGCGGGGGGGGGGGCAGCCATCTGTGCTGTGAAATCAATAAATATGTTCTTAACTGTAACTGGAGTCAGACTGTCAATACCTGCAGTATAACAGCCTCCTGACATCACACTGCTAGACTAGACTTGGCTACAAAAATAGTCTATCGCAGAAATACACATTGCAATATCAGTATTGGTATTAGCTGTCGGCTTTGGTTTGAAAATTCATAAAAGACAATAGTTGTACAAATCCTCTCCAAACACCCATGTTTTATTCAGCTATTTTGCTGTCATTGGGCCGGTTTGAAAAGTTGTTAATTGACAATTTGCAGGAATTACTGCAATTCTGTTGTATCATTTATCAGGAGATTAGGGTATTATAAGCCATTTTTTTCTAAATAAAGGATGAACTGGAAAGCATAAAAATAAAACAACATTTCAGCATCTGCCAAGTGAGTCATATTTTTGGGCGTAATAAAGTGATGCAGGGATGACATTTTTGTAGGCCAACCAGGAAGGTAGCATCGCCCTGGTTCCCTCAACAAAATGCCGGGATTATTCCACTGGGTTTTGGATTATTGCAGAAAATAAGCTCTGTCGCAAACACGTTTATGATACTTACACGTTTTGTTCAGTAAGATAATCTTCACAAATGAACACCACTTTTATGATTTTGGAAGTCTGCAAAAGTAAAAGCTAACATTAGGCTATAACCTACAGCACGGTCGCATTAACACAAGTATACACAACGAGACCGTAAAGGCAGATGAGTTGCCATGATGACATTTAATTGTCTTATTTAGCCACTTTTTAGCAGTCACCTACTTTAAGACACATAAAGGCTTGAGAATTCAGAAGTGGGATGTTTACTGACGTATTTTGTATCATAGAGCAAAACATTACAATCCCTTAAACTTGTGTTAACCACAGACCTTATTTCAGGCATCTACTGTGACTAAAAACCCATTGACTTTCAGACGAGGGAACAGAGAAGTGCTAAAATGCTAACTCATTTCCGGGTTTTAGGACTCATACCTGCATCACTCTATGGTGTGGCAAAATACAGTATAGTTGTTTGATGATATACAGTATATCGTCAAAACGATACATAACTGTCTATATGTTTTCTATATTATTTCTATCACGATACAGGCTAAGCCTATAGTTATTTCCTTTTTTGTACTTTTCATTTGTCAGTTATTTATTTCACACAGGAGCATAAAAAAATAGGTTTGACAATGTGGTTATTTTATATAGAGTATATGTATTGATTGAATTACCAGAAAGCAAGCTATATCATGATATCTACGGTATACATCATTATCGAGATGTCATATCGGCCAGCCCTAATGTTGAACAACCCTTTAGGTTTCGTGTCGAATATAGATATACTGTGTTATTGTCACAAATATGGAACCAGAAGGTCTTGCATACTTTCCCCTTTTTTCGTTCTTCAAATCAAAGGCTGCTTTGGTTGGAAAGTTCATGGACGGAGACTTGGCAACGCTGCATGTGGCTGAGTTGAAATCTGATGCAACTTGAGATTGATTAATTGTTAAAATGCAACCTTTCCTTGCCAATGAGGGCAGCCTATTCATTATAAATTTAGTTCAAATTGCACAGTGTCCCACTGGAGTACACAGACTGAGTTCAGCTCAAGTCACACACACAGTAGCATCAGCCCACTGTCCTCACTGTTATTTCAGCTCCACTCCCTGGACTCATTACTTAACGTCTACAATGTGTGTCCCCAAGGGTCACGACCCCTGAGCTCAGTATTCCCCCCAACACATCACCCCCGCCAAAATTAACTCAAACTGCTCCTGTTGCCTTATTGAAGAAATACCACCTACTGTACAGCCATCCTGCCTCACTGCATTCATACCACGCACACACAGAGCCTGTCACTGTGACTGCCCTTCTCCGCCTTTTGCAAACGGCAACTTAAGCTATCTTACCCTTTCTTGTACAAACACACAGAATGCATCAAATCACAGACTCGCACCTTAACTTACAAAGAGTAACAATTCTCCAACTGTAGATCCATAGTATCGAGCACTCGCACTTGATTGAACAGTGGGTGGCCAAGGTTTTTTTGTTGTCCATTACCTCTTCCCCACTGATCCAACTGCACTTCCTCCCCTTTTCCTCTATTATGTCAAACAACTTTGTCTCAGATCACGTCTTACTGCTACAAGCGTCTATCCAAGCACATGCCAGATATCGGATTTTGACTCACGCCTGTTATCCCGTGGAGTGAGAAGCGGGTTTATCTGACTTGCCTCCGGGGCGAATGAAGTATGATGCCATGTTGAGGTTTAGAGAAGGTCACAGCAGGGTCAAGAAGGCGTCTGTTTCTCATTCGGCCTGTATCCTTACATGGTTAATTACCAGTGTTGTTAATGGGATCATTTTACTGCATATATACCCTTAGTTTGGATGAGTGTTTGAATGAGAGAGGTCCTGACATGACATAGCATAAGCCATGAAAACAGGCTGATTTTTAAAAAAAAAAAAATCTCAAAAACGCAAATGAAATTGGAGAGTTCATATTACTTCTTATTTTTGATACAAATTACTGGGAATATGTGTCATTGAATTTGAGCTGTAATTGAATCACTGACAGAAGTTTGTGCATTTGAGAAGAGTCGTCATTTTGCTCGGCCCTCATTATGTGAGGTTAATAACAATTCTCACTTTCGCTAGCATCCCCCTTTTTCTCCCTCTACAAGCGCCAAAAGCCAGAAATTCCTCTAGTGCTTGCTCACACAGGATTTATTAGACACTGGTCCTTTTCTTAGGATGTGGTTCTCGGCAGGTTAGCATTCAAAAATACTTGCCAGCAAGTAATGGCTCCTGTCAAGAGTGTTACGGTCTTTCATTCCCTGATATGTGCTTTGTTACATCTCAGGCACAGTATGCTGCCATTGACCTTTCACCCCGTATGCACTTCAAGGTGTTATGGGTAGACATACTGTGTGAGGCCCATTCATTCTGACCTGTGGAAAGAATATCGTTTGGTTTCAATTTCTTTGTGAAAATTTGTGAAAAGAAATTCATGTGCTGATGCAAATTGAGTGGCGTCACTTAAGGCTAATATGGTAATGGTAATATGAATCAAGATTTTGTTACTGTAATGCCTACATGTCACCTCAAATGTTTTAAGAAACATACTTTAGTAGTACTTACACTTACTTTTACAGCTGTAAAATAAGAAAGTTTGTGACTCTGCCGCCATGTTGAGAACAGTCAAGCTGAAGCACCATCGGAGCAAGCTTTCTCATTTTACAGATAAACAGAACACTAAAATATGTTTCTGAAAATATTTGGGAAATAGTCATTACAGTAACAGAATCTTGATTCATATATGATCATCACGGCCTAGTTTGAGTGTTTGATTGGCGTTTGCACGTTTTGCTAGCAATAATTAACGGCTGCTTTAGAGAATCCCCAGCTCCGATTGGTTGTTTTCCTTTATGGCACGTTGAGAGAATGAGATAAAAAAGATTTTCTGTCTTATGCGCTACTGTCAGGATATAGTGCACTACTGTCATATTTGCTCAGTGTTACTAAATGCAGCTTTAAATCAGTGCCAGTTGGGGCTAAAGGCTGCAAGTTTGACAGTGAAAAAACTCAGGGAATGTGGAGTTAGAAAGAAGTGAGTAAACCAGTCCCCTGTAGTCCATTGCTACTAATATAGCACGCCCGAAACGCCAACCAAACTGTCTGTAGTCAAGTTGCATTGTGGGTAATGCAGGTGCCAGGTATTGAATATGAAGAAGGAATGCACGAACCAAAAGAATCAATATCTCTGGTTCTGCTGCAGTGACTGTCCTCCCCCTTCAAACTGCCCATCTTGAGTCTGACAAGTGCAATACTAAATCAGTGGAGTACTCTTATGCATTGACTATTGGATGAACAATGGGGAACAAATTAAAATACCAAATATTTACTGATGCAGCAGCTGCCAAGAAGTTGTTCAGCCACTAGTCATTCATATGAATTTGCATTCATGAATGTTTGAGGCAGTAGATAATCATATTTATTCTAATTGATACATGAAAACAGTCAATTAATCCGATCCACTGTTATGAACTGTCATTAGGAGTGTCGTTTGCAGCTGCTGAATGTGTATCACGAGTGTCTTTAATTGAACTGACTAATTAAAGTCGAGTCGTGTGGAATAAGATCTCTGCTGCTAATGAGTGAGACTCAAATAGCTCAATTAAATCATATCGACAGCGTTTGGCTCTCCTTGGCATTTACCTACATCCTCTGGTTATGGATAAATCACCCAGTTCTTTCATGTTAATATGTTTATTTACACAATCACGAAACAGTTTTCCATTTGCGCCGAGCATGCAAACCAAAGCAATTTTCAAGCATTTGCATTCAAGATGTTCCTCTATGACTACATGTGAATCTGCACTTACTGGCCCACATTAGCTCGGCTGACACAGGCCAGCCCATGTGGTAACAGCTATGGCTCATTTACTTGTGGGTCCCTCACTTCAGAGCACTTTAGTAGAACTTGTGAACCCCCCCCACCACCATCATGCACAAAGCCCTCAGATCAGCACTGCAGACAAGCCACAGGGGCACACACAAACAGAGTAGTTTCTGCTTCTCTAATTAATAAACAGAGAAACTTCAAAGTCGTGGGCTTGTCATGGAGCCGCCCACACTAAAGAGTAGCTTGAGTGAATTCCCATCACTGAATCACTTCACATAGTTAGATCATGACAGCGTGGCTGGGGAATAAATTATTACAGCACAACAAAATCTAATAACACAGAATGTATGGAGCTAAGCATCCCAGAGGCCCTATGGCACAATATCACAAAACTTAAGTCGCAACACCATCTTACTGTGATTTTAAACATAGTTGCGATATGCTGAGTATTGCGATAAGATATATTGCAATTTATTATCAACATTTTATCTAATAAGCTACAGTTTTCACTGTTGATCTCAGAGTTTTCATTCACATATATCTCGAGGTCAGGGGTCAAGGGACGCCTTTGAAAATGGCCATAGCAGTTTTTCCTCACAAAAGTTTTGCATAATTTTGGAGTATTATTTCAACAATTTAATATGAAATGGTTGATACAGTCCTTTGTTTCATTAGGTTTTCTAGTTTAATAACATTCATCCTAGCTTTAAGACTGAGTCCACTATGTTAGATTGTTAAGACGTTTATAGTATAGAAAAATTATACTTTGATATTGATAAAAGCAAAATATTGTGATACTGTGCTGTATCGATTTTTCCCCACCCCTACATCCTTCTGATATCTTTCATTGAAAATTAAATGAAAAATTCATTGAATTTATATTTCTTTAGCATTTTTATACATGTTGTTGTTTTTGTGAAAGTTTTATGAGTTTTTGTTGTCTGTAAACAAGTAAAATACTCTTCATCCCTTTCACTTTACTTCAGATTTTGACTTTTATAACTCTTTCAAAAAGGAGCTTTCTATATTTTAAAGATGATGTTGCTTGATAGAGCAACGCTGGCTTGTGTTGTGCAGAACAGTTATTTATGTCACCACCTGTAGAAATGTGAAATGATTTCTTTCCACATGGCACCATCATGGCTGCTCTGACAATTTATGAAAACATCCCACTCTTCCTCCCTTCAGTTAAACCTGTTTTCGTGTTCAAGGTTGCTCCTCTCACCCCGTCTTCACATTCAGTTGCACAAGTTTATATTAGCAGAATTTCTAGAGAAACACAGTCTTCTGTTTGCTTCTTTAACCTTTCAGGTTATAGCCTCCACCTGAGCTTCTTCTTCAATAACACACTACTGCTTTTCACTAAGGGGCTTTAAGTTGCTGCTTACTGCAGACTGTGTTGAATGCTGTCCACTCTGCTGTGTGTGTGGTTTGGACTGGGCAGAAAAAGTCTAAACGTTGCCTCAGGCAATTTTTCAAAAGCAGAATGTAGCATGGGCATTCAGAGTCTGTCATCGAGGACTTTTGCTGTGGTGCAGCACGGGGGATGTTTTTCAGCACACTAACCATAACCCTAACCCATGCATAGACAGAATCTTTCCATCATAATGTTAACATGACTATTTTTGCCCCTTCCTGCTATTTATGCTGACTGATAGATAAGTTTTGCAGACATTTTCCATATGCTTTTGACTTTCAACGACCCATTTCTCCTCTCAGACAGAATATATTTGACTTGTTTTGCTCTTTTCCTGCACATCCATCGACTAGGTGAAACACCCATCACTCTCATGAAACAGGGCAACTATGTACAGCACTTCCTGCTAGTGATTAGTGGCAAAGCAATCGGATACACCTTCACATTTTTCTCCCAGCTTTTTAATAGAGAAGATTCTCCCCACATGTAATTACTTGTGGTAAATCATCGCTGTTCTTGAAATTGGCCAAAACATGCTGAGCTGATTAGAGAGTGGAAATGTTAAATTTCAGTCAGTTGAAGCAGAAAAAGTACAAAAAATGAAAAAAAAAAAACACCCAGTAATATCATAAACATTGCTACTATTGGCATATACTGTATTGATCTATATTTCATATAGTATAGTATAGTCTCTAAACGTTTGTATGGAAGCAATACATTTCACCCCCCTCAATCTTGAATTCACTCCCTATCCCACCATATTAGATGCAATGACTTTCACCCTAAGGCAGCAGCCAGCGCTGCATCCAAAGAATGCCATGGGAGCTGGTTAATGGCACCAACATTTAAAAACAACCAGCATCTGGTCTCGTGTGCACAGACACATATGTCTGAGCTTCTCTCCAGTCTAACCAGCAGTGCCCAAGGCCCTCAGAATAACAATGAATATGTTAGAGGTGCTGATACAACATTAAGGACAATTGACCACACTTCTTCTTTGTTTGGGTCTATGATGAGTCTTTTTTTTACCACACTGGGTCATACATGACCAATTCATTTAAGGAGTCAGCAGAGATAATCTAAGTTTGGATGTGTTTATGCGTAGTTTTCCACCATTAGTGATTGCAATTTCGATCTGTAAGCATGCTCTAAATTTCCTGGCAGTTTCTCACTTGTGAACACAAAAAGTAAACACATTAAACTGTGCATTACTTTTGCACCTATGGAACATGAAGATTAATGAGTCACATTCAATTCTTAATTGTGTTTGCATTCAGGGAGCATCACATGACACCATGTGGTGATAAGCACAACAGTATATCTTAAGCTCGTTGATAACCTTGTTTTACCAGGTTGCGGGGCTGCGCTTTTTCCACAGCTGTAACATCAGCACCAACTCATGTCTGCACAGTGTTGGAGACACTTGTTTACTATCCCCTAGAAAGTCTCTGAAAGTCTGTGAGCAGGGTTTGCCAAAGTGGGGGTGGTGAGAAAAAGAGATATGCTGCAATGGAGGAAAAAGAGCAGATGGTGAGAGAATGTGGGGGGCACAAACCAGGAGACAGTAATGACAAATAGAAAAAAAGAGGAGGAAACGATGGAGAGTGGCAGAATCAGAAATGCAGAAGAAATTAGGTGAATGGTATTAAAAAAATTCAAGTGCAACAAAACGCGGACGACAATAAGGGAGAAAAACGACCATGCGACCGGCCGCCAGCAGTTCCAAATGTCTCACCAGATGTTCCCAGATGCAAACTCTGCTCCTCCAAGATGACTCCACATTAACCTGACTTTATTGTTACAGATGTGGGTCTATTGGCTGCACCCCTGATTTACACCCAGGCCGGCCTCGCCTTCGAGGACCCCTTCAAACCAAACGCCCCAGCGGGGAGGGAGGGAGCAGCAGTAGAAGTAGCAAGCTGGGCGTATTGGAGAAAGATCGCAAGGGAAACAGGCACCATGCTGCGCCATATAATGACTCTATTCCATGCATCTGGCCTTGGGAGGGAAGTTGTATGGTTCCCTGACTGGCTGAATGGCAGAGTAAACCAGGACTCGCTTTCTCCACCGTCTGGATTTAGTCGCCTCCTCATTCCTCTTCAGTCTGTGTCGCTGTTTCCTCTCAGCTCACAACAAGCTGTGGAAAATGCTGGCAGGAGACAAAAAGACACAGTTTTAATCAATACCAACACAAGGCCTTGGCTGAAGAGCACAGGGAGCGATAGAGAGAGGGACTGAGCCTCAACTGCTTTTGCCTTGAGCACAAATTGCCTTAGAAACCCACTGACTCTACGAAGGCGACAAGAAGGGAAAAATGCATGTGGCTCAAGGAGAAAGAGCAGAAGGATGTCACAACCCCCTGGTGTGTGTGGAACAGCGGCGCTGATGAATGAAACCATAAAACAATGGCTGCAATCATAAGCAGTCATGTCTAATTTTGAGGATATTTCATGTTCCCTCCTCATCTGCAGACTTTTATTCTCATCGTATGTGCATCACTAAGCCAAGTTGAAAGACTGTATCGTGTGACCAGAAATCAGGCTTTGAAGGTTTGGCTGCTTCTTGTGTATGGTAGTGGACTCAAACCGATATGCTAGTTTGCTGATACTGGAGTTTAATCAACCATTCGATATTGGTCAGCCAGTGTTGTCGATCTCTGATATGATAAAGGATCCTCCCTCACCACTCAGGGTGGAAAAAAAATCAGTTCACCTATGTACTGCAATTTTTTTTTTTTTTCGGAAATACAATTTTAACACCAGAATTGATATATTTCCTTCATTTGAGCCTATGTGAAGGTAAGAGGAAGTTACTGCTTTTATTATTGTAGTCTGAGTAATGTGATGTAATGTCAGTTCCATATCCGTCAACCAAAACACACAGCCAGACGCCCGCCAAAATAAAAAAGTAGAAAACCCACTTAAATCCACTGTGGTATACTATATAGTAAAGTATGGTAATATTTTGGGTCTCACACATTGTCAGGAAAAGTAGAGCTAGACATCATGGCTAAAGCTGCATGCTAACTCTGTCATGGGAAGGAATGAAGGAAGGAAATGTTATCCTATCATAACGTGCAATGAAGCCAGCCATCACTCTCATCTCTGTAGTCAAATGGGCCAACACTACAACTGTACAGCACCCATATACTGAGATTTATGTTAAATGCATTCAAACGGCCCCAGTGGAGCTAAGCATGGACGTATAAAGAGAACGAAGCTGACGGGTGAGGTCAGAGCTAGCGACAGACTTAGCTTGACAAAGTTAGCGGAAGTATACATGTGTGACTGCATTATATTTACATTTTAAAATAAGGTGTTAACAAAGGGAACTGTATATGCAAAATACATATATAGAAAAAGGATTGATTGAATTATATTAACCAGAAGTATAAAACATTACATGACCCCTAAAATAAAAAAATAAAAATGTGAGGAAAAATCTTTTTATTTTTGAGTTGCTGGAAAAAAAAAAAAAAAAATGCTGACAATGACTGTTAGTAAAAGTCCCCAGAAGTGTATGATTCAACTTTTTCCCATGGTCTAATGTTAAACAAGTTAACAAAAATCGCAATATCGAATCACAATACTTGTAGAATCGCAATACTTAAAAATTGCAATACATATCGAATCAGCATCCAAGTATTGTGATAGTATTGAATCGTGACATAGGTGTATCATCCCAGCCCTACTAACCACAGGTACATGAAAAAAATCTGTGAAACCTCCTAGATGGGAGTTACCCAGTAGTCTTCTGCTGGCCGCTGTGCAGCTGCACACACGCAATTGGGAATAAGTGCCTTGCTTGAGGACAGTAATTGCTGAGGGAGGGAAGTGTATTCTTCTTAAACACTGCCTAACAAGCTTCCTAGCTGCTGTGGGGATCTGGGACAGATTTATAGGGCGGTAGTACCCTCAAGGTTTTGGAAGCAGGTCTGTGACCGGAAGAGCGCTGGTTTGACTCCCCAGACTGGAGGAGAAAACTGTGGGTGGAGAGCATGAATGAGTAAAGACTTCAAATTTACTAAGTCTGGAAACAGAAACGGACACATTTGCACCAACAAAACTGATGTGTTTCTTTCACATGTGAAAAAAAAAAGTGTTTCATGAGCACAAATGCAAGTTCACTGCAACAGTTCTCAGTTGGTCACACCAGCACGTAATTTAAATGAATCAGTGGTAGAAAGTAACTATAGTATACTATAGTATTCAAGAACTGTACGTAAGTACACTTTTGATGCTACTCTCTGCTACTACATTTCAAAGGGAAGTATTGTGCTTTTTACTTTTCTACATTTACATGAAATACAATGCATTGTTATACAGTAAATTAAACCACCCAACAGTATTGGAAATGAATAAAATTAGCTGTATTGCAGCCAGCGACAATATTATAATGCATCTTACATGTTAGTGCATGGATCGTTTTGGAAAGTTTTCCACCACTACGTACATGTGCATCGTGTGCTGCGCTCCGCTATGTACACAGTTATGGCTTTTAACTAGCCTCAAACCACGCACATAAAAGTGAAATCTTAAATCGCACACTCAAACAATTATCACATATGCAACCATTTTGGTCACCTTCTAGAGCCCTGCAGAGGCCTGTAAGCTAAATGGTGGAGCGAGTGCATCACGGCTAAATAGACTCGGTTCGAAGAGACAATGAAACTGAATGTAAAATGTATATGTACTGTCTAAATTACACACATACAAAATGAAATAATCACTGTTCTTGTTTCAACTTATAGGGTCAGTTAAGCTAAATTTAGAAAGTACTAGTTTCCCTAGTGGTATACAGCAATACAGACAGTCTGGGTACTACTCTTTGTAGTGCTCAAAGCACTGAGGAAGCATAACTCAGTGACGTCTCTTTCTAGAAACATGACCATGATATTCATCTTTGTAAGAAAAATAGTTATTATGTGCTTTTATTTATTTATTTTTTTTAAACTAGTGTGGTGTGAAAAATTTGCCTGTTCAGAAAGGGCCAAATGCTTGGCGTTTCTTTGGGTCCTGAGCTGTACACTTGCCATGACATAGTTGCGTCACACACCTAAATCATGGCAACTCCTGGTCAGAAACTGTGGTGAAATACACTGGTTCACGAAGAAAAACAAACACACCCAGGTCACGGTCAGAATCATTGGTCAAATACACTTAGCGGTGGTAATTTCCAAATAAGTGTATTAGTCACTTGTTTTGACATAATCACCGCGAGTTTAGAGTGGAGCATGGATTATATTAGTGGATGTATTTTGCTGGAGGTAACGTTATTAGTGTTTTATGTTAGTATCAAGTTTGACACCAGGGAAATACCCTCTGAATTGATTCTGCTTCCATTTGGCTATCCACTCCAGGAAAGTGAAGAAGAGGTCAGTTGTAACGTTTTCCAGTATCCACATAATATACACTATAACGTTGGGCATAATGCAGATGACCTGCAGCCTGCTCGCTGCAGAAGTGAAGAAAAGTTCAGTTGTATCCAGCTTTGTTATCCAGCTTTAGCACACTATATCCAGGATCCAGCAGCAGTAAACTGAGTGAAACCATGAAGCCCCGCCCCCGCTGCTTCACAGAGCGCTGGTCACTTGTATATTGTCCAAACACATCCCCTTTGGTCCTCAGCAATACACCCGGCAAGTGTGAAGTAGAGTGGATGAGGGGTTCTTGAGATATGTGAAGGCCAGACAGACACACAGACTGAGATAAAGATGCCTAAATGGACATACTCTATTGAGAACCTCATGGTTTATTAGAAGAAACCCATTCAGGCTGGAGGAAATTCAAAGTGAGCGGTAACTTTAAAATCTAGTAGCCATTTTGACTTGTGACCCAAAAAGGTAATTTCAAGCCCTGATCATACTACCACTGTTGATCATTTGCAGGTGATGTTATAATGAGGGTAGTGAACAAATTGTGCAAAAATTAGTATGGCTGACCAGCCTGCGCATGCTGCAGCTATCGAAGCCAAATGTGGTGCTTTGTTGTGGTCACAAATTCATCACTCTGCCTGGGTGAGCTGCTCCTCAGAGGCCAACAGCGAGCTGTCGTAGTACTGGGCAGCACTGAGGTGTGAATGTGGAGTCGGAGAACCAATGAGCTCAGTTTACTTTCACCAGATAATTAACAGTTAGAGGAAAATGGTTTTAAAATGTGTTTGGAACTGTGACTGGACTTCCCACTGTCTCATGATTTTTCCCCAAAATGCTTTAATAAAGCCCAAATGTTTGAGTGGAGCATGTCCATAAAAATTTATCGTCTGTTAAATTTTTAAATTTTGAATTTATCTTCTTTTTTTTACTTTTGCCTGAGACTAAACAAATTTGATGCAATGACCCAGAGCAGGATAATAGCAGTGAGCAAGCTCGCAGCCTAATACATTTATTTAAGTCTGGCATTACAGCGTCAGTTACAGGAGAGCAATAACTTCAAGAACACAAATAAAACCAATTATTAACATGTCTCCCCCTCATTAACCGATGCTAAGACAAAGTACTAACACATGTTGTTCATCTTGGCCTCCCTGTTTCACTATTTTAACTTGACCACGAGCAACCGCACTCTATCAGTATCGTGGGGAAGTGTGTACTTGTGCGTGTGTTTGTTCAGCATCTGCTGGGTCTTCTTCTTTGCTCATCCCCTTCCCATTCATTTTACCCTCTGTCTCCATTCTCTCCCTCCATCTCTCCATCTTAGCCTGGGGCTCCTCCTAATCGTCCTCCGCTGTGCTGATTGGACTTTTCATTAGTCAACTCCCGAAGGCTCCACATGACCTCCTCTAGGTCACTGCCTACTGATTATACTCCAACTCTTCTTCTTCATCATCATCACCTCCTTGAAGAAGTGATGGCATGACACCGACATGATGTCGAATCTGAAAACCAATCTTGTCTGACAGGTTGAGCGGGGTCACCATATTGGAGCGCTTTTAAATACTATACTGTAAATATGCTTTTGAGTATGCTTTGTTTTTATTGTTAATAGAGGGTTTGGCAGTGCGGAAGGAAGGTTACAAGGTTTTCCGGTGCATGTTTACCTTGTGCAGGCGCAGTTGTAAAACTATAGTATGCCATGAAATACTGTGAGGGAAAAAAAAAAAAAAGAGTAAAATTGGTCTTCGCCATGTCGGCTACTGCTTTGGATGGTTAGAGCTGTCTCTGCATATTTGTTGCTTGACGCAAAAAAACCTTATTGGATCTTAAGCATTACCTACCGCCCATGACATGTCCTTGGAAGTCAACAAACCACCTATAACTCAGTCGCTGAAGGGATTTTAATGATGCGGCTATGCCACAGGCTGCCAGCGCTGCTTACAAATCTAACGGTTGTGTCTAAGATGTGTACTGGAGTAGCAGAGAAGTGTGTGCATTTGTGGGGTAGACATGTTTTTTGCCATCTGACTAACCATGACCTTGGCCAAATGAAGCTATAAGCCCCCGACATACACATGCACATGTATGCACATGCACGGTCCCCCCCTCCAACCCCTGGCACGCTCCAAAAGCTGGAACAGATTACTCCCCTGTGTGCTTGTTCTGACTCTGATTGCTGCTACATCCAGATAGGCTTTCAAGTGGCCTCCTGTGTGCGCAGAGCCCCATGGGATATGGCCCGGCGCACTACACATGGGGACTATTACCCGAGCCGACGGAGGCCTGCATGCGGCGCGTCGCCTCCTCTAGATTGGGCCGACGTGGCCCTCATCCTCTCCACAACCCTCTAAACACCCATTTCCACCCCCCCCCCCCCCAATCATTACAGTTAATCACAGTGATAGCTACGTCCACAGTCTCTCTCTCTGTGGAGTGGAGTGGTCATTCTGCTCTATCAGCCCAGCGTGCACGATGTTGGTGCATGCCGACATGCACCGCCGGCTGAGCTTTAGAGTGCAGTCAGTGGGTTCAGCTCTATAACTGCACACATAAACACACAGACACACGTCCATTTGCAAAAAAAATCCTGTGAATGCAACCACAAGACAAAACCTGGGAAGCTGCCACACTATATAAACTAGGGGTGGGGAAAAAAAATCAATTCACCTATGAAGTACGTTTTTTAATTTTTTTTTTTTTTAAACGATTTTGAAATAGATTTTTCAGTGCTCCATTTCAATATATTTGCTTCATTTGAGTCTATGTGGAAGTAGAATGAAGTCACTGCTTTTATTGTTGTAGTCTGAGTAAAGTAACTTCATATCCGTTCCGTATCCATGAACTAAAACAAATCCCAGTCCACTGCAGTGAGCAGGAACGACAAAGCAGAAAACCGTGGGGGGCCTGCATGGCTACGACCTGCACTTGCACATATTAAATCCAACGTGGTACACGCTACACATACAGAAATGCTATCATATCGTAGCATGCAGTCAAGCCAGCTGTCGCTTGTATCTCTGTGGTCAAATCGGCTGACGCTACAACTGTAAAGCACCCATATACTGATATTTTTGTTAAATGTTCAATGTTCATTCAATTGGTCCGATGGAGCTAATCATGGATGGATAAAGAGAACAAACCTGACTGCAGAGCTAGTAACGAACTTGGCGAAGTTAGTCTACATGTGTAACTACATCTGGTTTTCAAAATAAGGAGTCAACAAAAGCAACTGTATGTAGAAAATACATACATGGAAATAAGAATGATTGGATTATGTTCACCAGTAGTTTAAACCATTACATGTCCCTTATAAATTAAAAGAAAATACCTCTAATTTGTAAACATATCGAACCAGCACCCAAGTATCGTGATAGTATCGAATCAGGAAATAGGTGTATTGTCGCAGCTCTAATATGAAGCAGTATCAGCTGCTGTGAGTCATGTCAAGACTGAGTGAACAAAACATTGTCTCTGTGCTGTGTAAACTCTGCTGTGATGCCTTTTATGTCAGCACAATCTGTTTTAACAAAGCGTGTTCTCTGCTGAGAATAAACCAGATTTATTAAAGGAGAAAGTACAGGACTGTGAGGCAGAGATAACCCGCACTGAAGGAGTCACTATTCTTTGTACTGGCATGTGACTGTGAGATTTCGAAAAGTGGAAACGCCTGTGTAGGATGTGTGTTTAGAGGCAACAAGAGGGAGGATTCACTTGTTATAGGTGCCTGTTTTGTTCAACGCAATCTCAATCAAGCACTTGAGAGGGAAGAGGGGATGAACACTTAGAGCTTTTTAAGTGCACCCTCCTTGTAAAACACTTGTAAGTAACTAAGCTTTTCAAAGAGAAAGCTGTTGGGAAGGAAAATGTGCAAAAAAATAATAATAATAAGAGAGGGGAACAGCATTTGAAGAATTTCAAAGAGCAGGTGATTGATAGATGACTTTACCGCAGACTGACTCAGAAAATGCAGTGTCTCATGGGAGAAACACATATCTGAACTTGCATGGAGGTAAACCACAGCAGAAAATTTACGACAAGTAAACATGCCATTAATGTTGTTCACAAGGAGCTGAGCTGTAGGGATTTAAAATAGACAGTGAGAGAGAGACAGAGAGACAGGGAGGGAGTCGTTTCATTTTTTCCAGTCACAATTTAGGTATTAGCAGAGAGTCGAGGGACAGGAAACAGAGACAAAAGGCTCAACCAGTTAAACAAATTATGTGTCAAACTCGGGAGGATTTGGAATCACTAAGGAGGCAGATTTAGCTTCATTGGTAAAAACCAAGCGCTTCTGTTTTGTGTTTATCTGTGTTGAAATGCTGAGAATAATGCTGTGGAAAAAGAAAGATGCAGAACCCGTGTGTCAGGTTTGATAAAGTGATGAAAGCAAATGAAAAAAAAAAGAAATTAACATAATCATAACTCTCCCCACACCCGCTGTAATTTATATCCACTGTATCACAACCAATTAACTCTACCGTTATGTTAAATATTACTCATTACAATATTGCCCTCCGTTCTACATTTTCTCCCTTTCAGCTGGAACATTGTTTGCTTTGATTTATTAGTCTTGTGACTCAGTGTTTGAGTGGTGTCACAGGTTGCTATTTGCAACTGCCAAGTTGTCACCTCAGAGTGTTCACTTGGCAGATCTTAGTGTATATGAAGTAAGAGAAACTGTTGAAATGCAGGGGAGGCCGGCAATGCATTAGTCAGAATGATAATAGGTAATATTTCAAATGCCAGAAGGCATTCTTTATTTTACAAGGTATGCACTGCTGAATAACCATAATCCATTTATTTGTACACTTTAATTCATTTCATTTCAAAAATTTATTTCAAACATGTAATATAAATAAATAATAAAAAATGAAAGGATGAACATACACAAAGTGGACAGGAAAAAGTCATATTTACAGGTAATGAAAAGCATAAAGCAAAAGAAATTGTCAACACTTGATGCCTTAGTTTACAAATTCAAAAAGGAGTGAGAAGTACAGATAATACATTTTAAACACTTCAATTTAATGCGTACAGATTTTTTTATGCCATCTCTAGCACAAACACATTCAAGTATGCAAACAGCAAACTGTGCTTGAGCGAAGCGACCTTGAGAGAAACAGCAATCACCTCTGCTTTTGGACACTCGGAAACCTTGAGTGTCAAATGTAATGAGGAAGTATGTCATTTGTTTAATTTATACCCTCCGAGAGGAATTGTTCAGGCTTTTATTTTAGTTGTGTAATTAAAAAAACAGAAAAAAGAAAAGTGTTTCTGACAGTTCCTGCATGGTGTTTCATTTAAAGTTCTGTCTCGCCAAGTGGGCGTCGCCGCGAATGGCGCTCATGACTCCGGAGAGAAAAAAATGTTATTATGTGATCACATCGGGCATTTTCCTCACATTACTGAGTGATGGAGGCCTGAGAAAGTCAGGCAAAAGTTAGAGCGAGAGCCTCGCAGAACAATTGGCCCATGTCCTCATAGGGAAGGTTGGCCCATTTAAAATCATCACTTTGTTTTGCTCAGGACTCGGGGTTACAGTGCTGCATGTGACCTCACCCGTCACCATTTAGCTGACAGCCACAGCACGGTAACCTTGTTAGACGCCGGGGCCCAAATGGCTCTTCCCTCATAGATAACAATCAGTGTGTCTGTGAACTTCGATGTGACACAAATATGAACAAAACTGCAGCTCCGCAGCAAAGCCTACACTGGAGAACATCAAGCATGGACAGTTTCATAGGGCAGTTCCCTGTCATAAAACCTTGTTATGTCTGAGGGAATTTCTTTGGCAATGTCTCAAGCCACTTCTAAAAAAATGACAGAGTGGAAGATCTTTTTTTTTTTCCCCTCTTTCTCTTAGGACCTTTTTGTTTGTTACTAAATAACTTTCCCTTGTGATATGTGCTGCTAGTTATGTAAACATCGCTCCATTCAGATTTCATGCAGGAATTGAAAACAGCTGCTGTCGCCATCCATACGGGTTCTTTTTCACCTTTGTTTCAATTTGTAAAGTCGCGGCGAAGAGCCGTGGAGGCAGCGTGGCGGCACTCTGCGCTCTGTCACAGTCACGTCGTCCAAACTGCTGGCAATTAAACGCAAGACAGGTCAAAGGGTCAAGTCCTCCACTCTCAAACATGGGGGCCATTTTCAGCACAGTTATGTGTCTACTTTGGACCAACCATACATCTGTATTAAGCTCTGACTCACTATGTATTTATAACAACGCATAGTGTGCTTTTTTCACAGTGAAGAGCGTTCAGTACAGTTTGAACTTGACATGTCCTTTCAGAATTACATCATAAACTATCTTTAAGTACATCAAGGGTTTTTCCCACCATTTCAGGCTAAAGGGTGCTCTTGGTCTAATGTGTAGCCGTTGATGCAACACACTAGAATACTGGGATGTGCATTATGGATGAAAAACACTGGAAATCTGGCCTATAGTGCAGTTGCTTGACAAGGGCTTCATCATACAGCTCGTAGATCATACTGTCAAAAAGGTCCGTAGCTGCTGTAGTGTTTTAAAAAAAGAAAAAATTTCAACCGAATTTCAGCATGCCAGATTAATTTGAGCAATCTCAAGGTCTGACTCAGACCCCACTGACTCTTTCTCAACTGTTGCCTTCTAGCGGTGCAGCTCTGTTTATTGTCAATAGGCTTGGTAATGTGATATACAGTACCGCAGCAATAGCTGACATGCAATCGGCAATGTCATAAATTTAACAGAAAATCAACTAGTTGGACACAGGTTTGATTCCAGTGAAACTCCCCACGGCTGAAACCTTATTTATTAATGGCTGCTTGTGTGGCAGTCATTTCTGTTCGAGAAAAAAAAAAAAACAAATCAATAAGAGCACAAGTCTTAAGTGGGAATAAGAATGTGCATATGCTTGGCTGCCGTACAAGGCGAAGCACAAGGCAACACTGCATTAGTCAAGCGGAAACACACGATAGAGTGCTAGTAAACAGCCAAAAATATGATGGAAAACACTACTCCAAAAGGGCTGATTAAGTGGAAGAAAAAAACACATTACAATAAAATAACTCCCAGATTTCCTCCCAATTCAACTAATGGGAGGAACGCGTATTTTTGGAAAACAAAAAAGGGTTTACAAGAGCTGTGGGCAAGTGCAATTAATCTCCATATGCACAGTTGATGTATTGCGACACAATGTCACTGGAAGAAATAAAGGGACATGCCACACAAATTCACACAATCTGTCCTCATTTCCTCAGATGTAGAGAAGAGCTTCGGATGTCCTATGGCCACGTCTTTGTCAGTTTGAGAAATTCCAGATCAGTTCCTTCCTGTGGGCCTGATTTCAATGAACCCTGTAGTATTTTGTACGGCAACAGCTTTCACAGTAAATTTAATGTAATCATGCATGTAAATCTTGCATGTGAGGAGATGCCAGAAGATTGAGCCTGTTCTCCTGAAATTTCAAAGGATGAGAAAAATTCAAATGTGCATAATGCAGATGAGTTCAAAACATCCACCACATAAGAAATACAGAATGGAAGCATTTTACACTGAAATAATGCAGTAGAAAGGAAGGACAGTGGTTATGAATGAATACATACACAGAAACTCCTATGATTCCTCCAGGTTCAATGACTCCTAACACATTTTTAACCCTAAGAGACCCGCAGGGATGGGGGCAATCCTGACCGACTTCACTGACTTTCAGAGGCTTCAGCAGGCTCAGTTTTAGGGTGAGACAACAGATATCATATGGAACAAGAAAACCTAAGGAATCCATTTGTACACGAATGTCCCCTTTACAGCCATGCCCACTTTAAGATTATCACGTGCAGTTTTGGCAAAAACCCATGCAGTTTTTTTCATGCAGTATAAATGCATTATTTTGGCCTATTGTAAAAATGGTGTATTTGAGTAATTCTGCATAGAGGGAAAATACATTGGCGAGGAGCTACCAGGAAGAGGATTAACTAGAGGTGTGCAGAGCAAAGCTTGTGATGACCTTTCTGCAGGAAGTTTCCTTTTCTGTCAATAAATGACAGATGATACTGATGTTGATGGTGCTGCTTCAGCGTTGTTCACGTTGGTGGGAGGTACACACCTGCAGTCAGTCTCGGATAATTTCCTGTGGCCAACAGAAACACAGAAACAAATCTCCTGCAAGCCACATGGCCTCACAGTTCAGCATGAGCCAAGCAGCAATAACTAGATATTGATATATGCCAACACTGAGGAAAAGCTACACCGCAGTTGTAAATTCACCTCCTGTTAAAATGAATCAGCCACAAAATGCAACTCTTGCAACACTGTCGCCTCCTACTCATTTTCTTGCTAATGAGAGGGAAATATCGGGTCTGTGTTGATTTTTTTGTGGGATCCAGAGTTACTTTATTTTCCTCCCAAATTGACCTAAGAACAACAGTAACATTTACTGAGTGTATTTTCTTAGTCAGGCCACGACTGCAAGACCACAAACAAAACTAAGTGTTGGAAAGCACTGCAGACAAACTATACTGTGTCTCTTGTGCTCTTAAAATCATATGCTTACAGTGTGTACAGTTTACGTGCATGTGTGTGTCTGTCTGTGCATTCGAGTGTGGGTGTGTGTCAAACTACAGTATGTGTATATATCACATACACATAGTGGAAAAATAGAAAAAAAGTGCTTTCTTTCAGCCGGAGAATAATTGGTCTCCAGAGCCGTTATGAGTGGCTCACACATGTGAGGTAAGAGTTGACCAACACAGGCAACACAAAGTTCCTCTACTATTGATGTTCTACCTATGTGAGAAACAAAATTAAAAATCGCTGGATTATTTTTATTATTTTATCTTTTCCTGCCATTAAAAATATGACATACCTTATAATCATAATTAATGTAATTCCTTAAGTCACTGGAAACTTTTTCTAAAAGGCAAATAAATCTTTGTAATTTTGGCAAATTTCATGTCACATTTAGTGTAGTATTACTAAGTATTTATATATTTAATAGTTCATGCACAATAAAAAATATTTTAACAGCCTTCAATTTGTATGCATATCACTGTATATGTATAATAAACAGTATATTGTCAATGTCAGCCCAGAAGACGCATTGTTTTTCTGGTGCATGCACCACACTTCAGCACACACTTGGAAGATTTATAAGAACGTCAGTCGTCTCGACTCTTGTTCCATTAATCCTTCACATGAGTTTGGCTGATTACTTTGTCGATGCAGGCTCTGGAAGTAAGATGCAACTTCCCTGGGAGAGCTGCAGCACGTGATTTACACTATCGATCCGACATCCTGATTAGAATTTTTAATTAATGAAGGAGGCTAATTGCCTGGAGAGAAGAATCCGCCCGACCCTGAACGAGCCTGATGATTTGTGTTGCAGCACTGAGCCTAAGTTAATTGCTGGGCTGATTTGACTCGCCTTGCCAGAGATAATATGCTGTGCCACGTTTGAAAAATTGACCTCGCTCTCTTCCTATTTAAAGATCATATAAGCCTATGGCAAGGAGGGAGTGAAGAAAGAGGTGCGCTGTGGTGTGAAGTTACGTATATGTGACTTAGTGCCATAAACACAGTATAAAACATACACCAGATTTTGCAGAGCATGTGTGCCAAATGCAGCCAGTGTTTTGCTTATTTAGGTAATGGAGGTAAGATTCAGGGGGTTGGGAAATGCAAGGGGAGGGCTTGTGTTGCGACAGGCTCTGATACCTTGACAATAATCCCTGCTTTTCCCAGCGCAGGGATAAGGGCCACTAGGGGTATTTCCACAGCCTAAAGGCCTTCCATTAACTATTAATCTTCTCCTGGAGAGCAGTGGGGGAACCGTGGAGTCACAGCTGCCATCACACTGCTTCCCCCTTCCCCCCTCCATCCCACTGTTTCCATTGGCAAACAATCCACAGCTATGTGTCGGGCTAATTAATTTTAAATAAAATACATTGGTTATGCATAATTTATGCTTAAAGCCCAGAGCTACCGGTGTTAGACAAATACACAAACTCTGTACTGAATTACCAGCCACTTGAGCTGAGAGGAAGAGTGTGGGTCCTTGGCGAGCTATCAAAGTCAAACCTTGCATTTTTTAGGTTTGGCTTATCCAAACCAAACAAACACTGCTGAATTTCAGTCGAAGAACAAGCATTAAAAGTGCCTGATGTTTTCATAATGGGCTAGTTTGGATCAGAGAAAAAGGTGCATAATTCCTGTACTGTATATCGGGTCAATAACAAAGGTTACCCATTGTAACCCTAGTACTGTGAGTACAGGTGGCCTAACCAAGTTCTATGGGCTTGAAGCTGTGTGACAAGTTTAGAGATCTTAATCTTTGCTCATAAAACTAAAGTTACAAAGTGAACATGTAGCTATTTAACACAAGCTTGAAGCCCTACAACAGTCTCTAAGACCTCAAAGGGTACTGCTTTCCTTGACATCAATATAACAGAAAGCCTGTGACCTTGGATCTTGACAAAATATATGTCGTTGCTAGAGCCCTTCAAGCCGTTTGACTCCAAGCATGGATTTTTTGCGATAAAAAATTTGCAAGGAAATTTATAAAAACTGATTTTGTGGGTTCTTATGAATGTTTGCACACCCCTGGGGAACATTTGTGCGGGGGAAAATCTATCTGGACGGACCTAGATTTCAGTGGATTTCCGCCTGCAGAAATATGTTTGACCAGTGAAATCCTTTGCTCCAACTGATCTTCGTCATTCTGTATAATAATTAGCCATTTGCTTCTGTTTGCTGCACAGAGAGTGTGTGTTTTCGGAGCAATTGGCCTCAGAACTAGGGCTGTTTATTTTAGTGTAAAGTTGCCAGTGCGGAAAATTTTAATTCAGGTTTTCTGTATTTCGTTGAACTTGGTGTCACAAAACTGTCATCATAGACATCAGATCAGCTCCTACCCATTCAAATCTGGCTTGAATCTGGCTCATGATATCTGAATCCAGATACCAGTCTTCTGATGGAGGTCAACCTCTGGATATGACATAGATGTGGGCATTTTGAATACCAGCAACATCATAGGTTGTGAGCCTGTCTTAAAGGGATAGTTATGGTTTTTTCAAGTGGGTTATATGAGGTACTTGTCCATAGTCAGTGTATTACCTACTGTATGGTAGGCCTTGATGGGGGTTGGCACACCTCTAGCTCGGAGTATCAGCACAGGAGCAAAGCAATGTACTGCTGTGGACAGGGATGGCAGCAAAATTTATTTTACCCACCTAAAAGAAGGCTCACCTGGTATCAATATCTATTTAAGTGTACGCTATATTTAAGGAAGTGAGCTGAAAGTGAAATTTACCCATACTGTTTTTGTTAACTTAGTGTGGTGGCTTTGTAGAGAGCATGCAAATGTTTAAGTTGCAGTTCAGTTCCCCATTGGAAAGGGCTGTCTGATGGAAAGATAAAGCAGAAAACATGTTCTAAATATAGTGTACACTTAAACGTATTGATTTTTTTAGGTGAGTCTTTCTTTTCGGTGGCTAAAATATGTTTTGCTGCCATCTCCATCCACAGCAGTACATTACTTTGCTCCCTTGTCAATACTCCTGCCTCTTTCTCCAAACCAGGGGTGTGCCAACCACCTTAGGCTACTCTAGGTAATACACTGACCATAGACAAGTACTTCATACAACACTACTTCAAAACACCAGAATTATCCCTTTAAGCCCAAATCTGGTATCATCTCAGAAACGGCGGACCAGACTCACTTTTGTCCGATGATATGTTTTGCCAGTGCCCAATTTCGATCACTCACATATCTTTGCAAATACTACAAAAACAGAAGATCATCCAGTGGTGACACTTTTTGTAGAACATGACGTTTGTCCCTGGTCCAGCTTTTGGTTGACCATTTGAGTGATAGTCAGGTTATGATGGAGCAGGATTTATACTGGCTTAGCAGGCACATGATGTGCAGTGCTTTCACTGCCTTAGCATCTACAGTATAATAACTGAAATATTTGTATGTGTCTGGGCTCCATTATAGAAATAGTAATAAGGCCTTGGGGTATACAGAAAAACTAAAATCTAAAATATTTTGTCCGTGCAGTAAAAGATAGTTGGTATTTTCCAGTGCAGCTTGACAAATGTTTACCAGGCAACGAGAAAGCCAAAGTGCCGTTTGGTTTTAAAATATGCCCTGTAAAGGCCACAGGCTTATAAAGCCGTCACTGGCCGTTGTCAGTACTTTTGTTGGTTTAAGCCTCTGGCGGCCAGTGGTTTTGCCTCTGTACCTGTTGACCTTCTTGAGAAAGCAGTGAAGGACTTTGCTGAGGCTTGTACCCTGGCTTAGTGAAAAACCCCGGAAACATCAGAAACTTCCGCCTCTTTCCCAGCTTTCTCCTCGAGCTATTGGCATCCGAGTTTGAAGCACTCTACACAGGGCCGGGATTTATGGCCAACTGGAGCGAGGAGACAGGGAAAGCGCTTCTCAGATGGTTATTGTAGAGTAACCAAGAAAAATACAAGACAACTTCTACAGAGCCACAGGCCAGACTGCATAAATAGCCCTACACATCACTCACATATTATCTACAGCTCTGGCATGTGCTATTTTGATTAAACAAATTTTTTTCGTTTAATTTTTGGGTGTCTTTTCTAGCAGCTGTTTCATCTTGCAGACATGACCGAAATGATCTAACTGGTGTCCTCCTGTGGACAAGCAAGAGAGGATTAGTTTTTATGAAGTGGCCCACCCAAGGAAGGAAAGAAACACATGATGAGACTCTACATTGTTTTGATTTGAGTGACACGCAAAGAATGACCGTCTTCCAGTGAACTGTGGACAGAGAAGAGGCTAGACAGACAGAAAAGGAGAAAAGGGCAGAGAGGGAGAAAAATGGAGGAGGATGAAAAAGGAAGAAACATTCCCAAGCTGGCCTGGTTAATTGCGCAGGATTGGAAACAGATGCACAGCCGCAGTGACGTTATCTGCGCAGACCTTGAAAGTCCTTTTGGTTTGAGGGGAAGGGGGATCGGAAGACTTGAGGACAGCGATAGATAGGAGGGATGACAAAGAGAGAAAATGGGGAAGATCGAATGGTGCGGTGGCATGAGAGTAGGCAAAGGAGCCAAATAACAGATAATGAGGGGTAGGGCTAGTATTTGAGGCTTTGATGGGGAACAAAACTGCAAGAAAGTACTGACATCAAGAAAATTGACTCAAAGTGGACTAAGTCAGTGTTTATTGCATAGAAACACGGAGCAACATGTTGATTTTTATGTGTATTTTTCCAACTCTGACTTGCAGCATCCAGATGTAACAGCCCTGTCTTCTAATAATGACATTTCTATACAACTAAACTGCATCCTCAGTTATGTTTGGAAGGAAACGTATTTTGTTAAGTATTATCTTTGTCTCTGACATATCCCAAATGTATTTTTAAGTCCGCAGATGGCCGCAGCAAGTGACGGTGTACAACGAGCGATGCACAGAGCATGTGACGTAATGTTTTTAGCGACCCTTAATGAAAATTATGTGGTATAATATAGAGCACAATAAAGTCCACTACTGGTAGGTGGGAGGCATGTTGGATGGGTCCAACAGTCACAGGACTTTCCCCCTTTAGATCACTGTTCATGTCCCGTGTGAAACAGTCATTTAAGGCGAACCTTGAAGTGATTTCTAAACTTAACCCAGTAGTTTTGTTGCCTAAATATATCTAAGTGGTTTTGTTGCATTTTTACATTTTGTTTGGTTTCAATTTACATTAAACACGTGTTTAAAATTGTTTAATCATAATCTGCGACAAAATATTTTTCCTTTCAAATCAAATTGAGAATGCAATTTAGTTGTTTGGGAATGTAGTTTTGTGGGAGAGAGGGTTGGATATTACCACTCCACCTGTCTGCCACACACTTCCTCATTAATTACTGTAATTGAAATGTCTCCCTAATAATGTCAAGACAAGAAATGAAGTTGTAAGTGTATTTCAAAATCATTTTCACCGTAGAAATGTCTCCTTCCCTTTTACCAGTTACAGTGAGGAAAATTATTACATAACACAATAAAATAAGTTTGTCACAGCTTCAGCCTAAATCGGCTTAAAAATTTACCACTTCAGACCCATTTCACCATGTGATCTGTCTCTTCCGGGTTTCATTGTAATTTAAAATAAGTCTAACGAATGTCCAGTTGAGCATTCACTAAACTTATTGAGGTTACTCAAGAACATCTTATTATAAGGGCTGCAAGTAATGATTATTTTCACAGTCAATTAATCTGTCGATTATTTTTGCGATTGATTAATTAGCTGTTTGGTCTATAAAATGTCAGAAAATGGCAATAAATATTGGTCAGTTTCCCAAAGCCCACGATGACGTTCTCAAATGTCTTGTTTTGCCCACAACTTCAAAGATATTGAGTTTGCTATCATAGAGGAGTAAATAAACCAGAAAATATTCACATTTAAGACGCTGGAATCAGAGATTTTATTTTTCTGAAAAAAAAAGATAAATACTCATATCAGTTAATTAATTCTAAAATACTTGCCAATTAATTTCATAGTTGACACCTAATCACTTGCAGCTCAAAGTATTATTATACTTATGTATGTTATTATAAGGAGGATAATATAATTCAGAATGAGGCCGCAGGAAAAGCTATGCGTAAGTTGAAAAATCTAAAAATGTTTTTCAGTGAGCACGGTGACAATAAATTTGCTGCCAGCCAGAAAACTATTGTCAGAGCTCTCTCTTTCACTACCTCTCTCTTAAAAACACACACACACATAGAGACAGTTGCATCACACAGAAACACAACTTGCCTCCCAAGTTACCTTTGAGTCTGACCTTTATCTATTAAAAGGTTTTTGGTTCAGTTTCAGAGGGAAGCCACCTCCTGCGCCAGGGTTGTGTGATTTGTGATTAGTGGGTGGATCTTGGAGCGACGGGGCCCCAGGGCCCTCACTCTTATAATTACGCTCCATCCCTTGGGACGGACCCTAGAGTGACGGCGATGTAGCTCCCATTTTTACCAGGTCAGATTCGGCGATTGAGCACATCCTGTACCCTGCCAATGGCCCTTTCCTTTTAAAGAGCGATTCCCTCGGAGCCTGGGACACAGGGACCAGCTCCACATTACCAGCAGGCACCTGTTCTCCAGCCTACTTTAAGGCTGTGAGACCATCACTTTCAGGCTGCTGTTCCTGCTTTTAAATAACCATCAAATGTGTGAGAATATGGAGGCATTTCTGCAGCATTTTTTTTTCCACTCCAAATCCTTGGAGAATAAGACACTACCAATCCTTTCTTTATCGTTTAACAATGCAGGCAGTGTGTTTTATGTTTTACAAGCCAAAAGTTTGCTGTTCTGGTGATATGCCTAAACCTGAAACACTCTGTGGAAGCAGGACAAAGAAAATGTAGAGCGCAATAAATCTTGCAGTTAGGCAGAAATGTTAAACAGATGTGTTAAGATTCCTTTAGCACTTGAGGTTTTGGTCATCCATGGAAAAACATGCTGTCTCACTGTAGAGGATGTATACACACCGATTACAACAGGAGTCGTTATTATTCAGATAATACTAAAGCAACAGTAAAACCATTCAGCATTAAATGTTTTATTTTAATAATTCCAGCAATGCAAACTGCCAAGATCCAGCTTGAGGTTAAATCACACTTCATCTTCTTGAGGATCTATTCTTCGTCTTTCACATTGTTATTCCTTTAAAGCACACATACTGTTTATATGCCATTTCATTAAGAGCACTGATAGTAAAAGAGTGCTGCGGCTCCCACAGCGTATAAAACCTGCCACACATTACGTAAGTCTCCCTAGGCTTCTATTTACATTGGGAGGATCTGTTTTAATTTCAATTTATGTTATACTACACAGCACGTCAGCTGGGGTTTAAACAGCATTACCATTGAAAAATCATTACATTTGGCCCATCCAAGGGGGCGCATGGTAATTTCTCCTCTCAAGTGGAGGTCCTTTGGAGGGGGGGATTTCTTTGTAAGCTTTTTTTCATGTCAGTTTAATTAATCACACATACTCTGTTCTCAATCCCTTTCGTGTAACAGAAATATATATATATATATATATATATATACATACATATATATATATATATATATATATATACTGAGCAAAAATATGAATGCAACAGTTTTGTTTTTGCTTGCATTTTTAAGCACAGGTCTATGTACATAAAAGGCCTATTTCTCTCAAATATTGATCAGAAAGTTGTCGTTAAATCTGTTAGTGAGCACTTCTCCTTTGCAGAGATAATCCATCTACCTTACAGGTGTGGCATTTCAAGATGCTGATTAGACAGCATGATTATTGCACAGGTGTGCCTTAGACTGGTCACAATAAAAGTACACTCTAAAATGTGCAGTTTTATCACACAGCCACAGATATGCAAATTTTGAGGGAGCGTGCAATTGGCATGCTGACTGCAGGAATGTCCACCAGAGTTGTTGCCTGTGAACCGAGTGTTTATTTCTCTACCATAAACCGTCTCCAAAGGCGTTTCCGAGAATTTGGCAATGCATCCAAGCAGCCTCACAACTGCAGACCTTGTGTAACCAGCCCAGGACCTCCACATCCAGCATCTTCACCTGCAAGATCGTCTGAGACCAGCCACCCGGACAGCTGATGCAACAATCAGTTTACATAACCAAAGAATTTCTGCACAAACTGTCAGAAACCGTCTCAGGGAAGCTCTCAGCTGCATGCTCGTCGTCCTTGACCTGACTGCAATTCGTCGTCGTAACCGACTTGAGTGGGCAAATGCTCACCTTCAGTGGCATCTGGTACTTTGGAGAAGTGTTCTCTTCACGTATGAATCACCGTTTTCACTGTACAGGGCAAATGGCAGATAATGTGTATGGCGTCAGGCATTTTGAATGCACAGAGATACCGTGACAAGATCCTGAAGCCCATTGTTGTGCCATTCATCCACTGCCATCACCTCATGTTGCAGCATGATAATACACGGCCCCATAATGCAAGGATCTGTGCACAGTTCCTGGAAGCTGAAAACATCCCAGTTCCTGCGTGGCCTGCATACTCACCGGATGTGTCACCCATTGAGCATGTTTGGGATGCTCTGGATCAGCGTATACGACAGCGTGTTCCAGTTGCTGCCAATATCCAGCAACTTCAGACAGTCACTGGAGACAGTCCCCCCCCGTTCAGTACCTACTATTGTAAATGTCTCAGATAAAACTGCACATGTTAGAGTGTACTTTTATTATGACCAGTCTAAGGCTCACCTGTGCAATAATCATGCTGTCTAATCTGCATCATCTATATGTGTGTGTCTTTGAGTCTGATTCTTTGGTAAAGTACTCTAATCAAAACCAAGTCCAGAATTTGTTAGATTTCTTCGGAAAATGCACACACTTTTTAACTGGTCAAACAAAATCAAATTTTTAAAAACTGCCAATTTAAGTGGAGGGAAATCTAATTTCCTTTACATGTTAACTGTCAGTGTCGCATTGTCACGCTCACATTTCCCCTTAAGCAGCTCAAAAGTTAGATAAAACCTTTTTCCCCCACATTGTACGACCATGTAGCAGCTTTATCTGCTTTTTGCTCAAATATTTGAAGTAATGTCATGCGTAAGAGTTAATTATTCATACCATTTTGTATGACCGCACCATTACATCAAATGGAAAGTTATAGATGTTTCATGCATAATTTAATTTCTTGTGATTCCGCATGAAACGTGTCTTTCATGTTTGGAAACTTAATGACGTGAACTTGAGGTTAAAATGAAATTCTGTGGGTCTGAAGAAAACTTGGCAATACCTCTCAACAAGTCTTTGTTGTAATGACGCAAAACTGTTGTATTTGTAATTCAATTGTGCAGAGACAATACATTAAATGTGAATCTGAATGATGGCCCCCAGGTATTTTTAGGGATACAGTACCCAAGAGAAATGCAACAAGGGGAATTTTTTTATTCATCCCATATTTTATTGTGTAATATTGTAGCTGACGTCACTAGATTTGCTCAATATCTCTTAAAAAAACACCAATAGATTCTGCAGTATCACACAGATGTCAGCAAAGTTAAGAAACCTTTTGAAAGACTATGCGCCACTTCTACTCATCTTTTCTAAGGAAAACTTTTCTCCTTCTGTCCAACACTGTGTACACATTGCTGGCACTTGCATCTCACAAGAAAACTTGACAGTGATCAAAGGGACATGAATTGGATTTTAAGTCTCTGTAGTTGGACGTTTGGAACAAGGGCAAGATCAAGATATCCTTAACCACTGCATCACACTGCTTCATTTTCCTCAATTAAAATATTTTCTTCCTTCCCTTTTTATTCCTTATCAGGATCAAATGTGAGAATGAAAAATATAAAATGTGTCATTCATACAGATTGCCTTTTCTTTCATTTTTTTTAAACAGTCCGTGCTACATCAGATGCACTCTTTCTCTTTAAACATTAAACACAAGCTTAAAGCTCCCTGATAATACTCCGCTGGTCCCTGAAGGGCCCTTACAGAGTTTGACTGTGTGTTCAGGCTGGGAGACAATGTGTGGCTTCTTTGGTGTCATTTGTCTCCTGAATGCCCAAGCATGTTGACAACACAGACTTAACCTCGGGAGCTGGTGTCAAGCTGATGCTATTAATTTATGTCCAAGAGGAAGCTTCTTTGTCACTGATAGCAACAGCTATCTGTCTTCTGTTGATATTCAGAGAGCTGCTGATTGAGTCAAAGTAGCTCTGGACAACAGATTTACTTATTTTATTTTGTTTTATTTTGGGTTTTTTTTTTTTTTTTAATGATTTACCTTTTTTTCCTCTTTATGGAGGAGACATTATATATGAAAAAATCAATTAACTGAAATATAGTGTTGACACTGCATAACACATCTGCATGTATTCACTAAGGTAATCATATATTCATTAGAAATGTACACACATTTACATTCATATAGCAACACAGAATGAAATACCAAAATAAATGGTGTAGATAGAACCCAAGATAGGGTCACTGGTGTGCTATGGTCTAACCAAAACTTTCACAGTTTTCTTATTTCTTTTATTATTTTTGGCCTCCAAGCTCCCAGTTGTAAATTATACCAGCCTTTAATAGGGGTGTAAGAGAATTTAAAAAATTGATTCTCAAAAGTCAAAGATGATCTCAGTTAATACTTTATTTGACTGGCAGAGAAAAGCTCTGCGCCCTCTTAAAGTAGTGCTATGACGTTGGGTATTACAGTGACTGTGATAAATGCAAAAGGAGATCCCACTACTCTGACTGCATAAAAAAAGTAAAATATTTTTATACAGATTTTATGAAGTGAGTTTTACAAAATTAGATTCAGTAATCACAATATATTAAATCGTAACCCCTGTTTTGTAATACGTGCCGTATCGCTAGATTCTCGCTAACACACAGCCCTACTCTTTACCTCAGCCCTCCCGCTTCTATTATGATAGCAATACAGAAAAAAATGAAAATAAGTTTGTCTAGATGTGTGTTTGTACGTGCAAGTATTATTTTCGGAAATGAATGCTCACTTTTAATATGTGCAAAACTCACACAGAATCAACATGGTCTCACATTGCATACTGCATATTGCACTGCACTGTATTCATAGATCAAATAACACATTTACATTGTAGCGTCAGTAAATGTTTTAAAGGAGCAGTGCGTAGGATTTAGCAGTGAGGTTGCAGATTGCAACCAATTGAATCTTCTCCTGTGTGCCAAGCACATGGGCCTCTCTAGAACCAGTGTTTGGTTTGTCTGTTCTGTAGGAACATGGTGGCTGGATCCATGTAGAGGACCCTTACAACATCCGTGTCCGTCACATGATGTCATTGGGCCAAAAAACACTTTTTCCCATTGACTTTCACTGGGAAAGACTTGTCCGTGAAATCCTTTTTTTTTTTTTTTTTTTATACACTTTTCAACACTTGAATAGCCTTTATGTAAATTATTGGTCCTAGAAGTTGTAAAATGCACTAACGGCCAAATCCAGAGTTATTTTCCTTCCTCCCGTATGTGTGAATGAGCCAGATGAGGTGGAGTTAAAGGAAACACTGCTGCGCCTACTCTATGGGCCCAATTGATACACAAGATTGCTGGAAGATCTGGGTACTGTATCCCTCGGCAGTCGAGCCACTTTGGCCTCATTCACTACTGAGCAACTTTAATAGGAACTAACACTGTATGCAGTTCTCGTTATACATCCATGGGACCTGCACCGTATGTAGATATAAACGGCTCATTCAAAGCTAAGGAAAACATGACGATTCCTATTTTCAGATGATTATACACTAAAGAAAACACTTATTGTTACTATTATGTTCCATTTTCTGCCAATAGATCCCAGTAATTGTTGCACTCTTCCTTTAATTTACAGCCTCAGGCAGCATCTCAATTTCCGGCGATATTTACATGGGTTATTAATGTTGGTGCAAGCTGTTTTGCCAACTTTCATTCAACATGAAAATGTTTTCCTTGGAAGTAAGCAGAACAGAAGGATCCACAGATTCATTTCATGCAGTTAATATACTGAGATGTAAGATGCTTTAAATATTCAAAGGCAGATGCTTGCATTTTAGCCCTTAAGAGCAGATTGACTCACAAATCTCCCAGCCTTTCCCTTGGCAGATGTTTAGAGCACTTGATGTTTCATGGCTCCACTGTACAGCAATTGACTACAGCACATAACCTTATTTTATCCTCACTGTTCACAGGCCATTTGCAAGTTAACAAAGTAAAGCAGAAAAATATCCGAGGTGTAAATCACTGCATAGGCGCACAAATTGTGAAAATACATATTTCAACAGAGAAAACATACTCTAGTTGTTTAGGTTACTGACTACTCACAATACCACACATACATTATAATAATAATAATAATAATAATTATTATTATTATTATTATTATTATTAGCAGGAGCAGTACATAAAATGTACATGCTAACACTATCTATCTATATCCATTGAATATAAAATATAAAGAATATTGGAATTCACTATAAATACTACTACTACTACACTAGCATAAAAACTACAACTACCAGTATAAAAAAATCTAAATTATGAACATGGAATAACCCACCATATACAGTACATTAGCAAAGTGTGGAAGTTACAATATAAAGTTACCTCCACTAGAGCAGTTGGGATATGGGTGCCTTGCTCAAGGGCATCCCTTGACAGCTCCCTAAAAGTGAAGCCAAAACTTCCTGATTGCCCCCTGGTGGCTGACTCTTAGTTGAGGAAGCCGCTTGATTCGATATGCAGCAGAGTTTTCTGTGAGCGGAGCGTTTTAAACGTCAATATAACAGTCGATCATTTAATTGTGGGAAGCCAAAACCGTGATGAATATTCAGTTAATTGTGCAGCTCTTCAAACACTCAGGATTTTCAACTAACCGATTCTTGGATTTAATCGACAAATTTAAAACAGAGTTTCTCCACAAAGACCCATGCAAAAGCACCACTTTAAATCTTGTGTTTACCGGAGATATGGTCCTGTGTCTTGGAAAAATCATTCAGCTCGAAAAAGCATAAATACAACCAATGAATTAAAGAAATCTTAGTCGACTAAGACCAAAATGACAGATTGGTCGACTAAGAGGGGGCAGCCTTAGGGAGAACTCATTCATGTTTCTTACCCAGATGTTCCCAGCTGACATTACAATGTGCAGGCCAACTTCTCTGACTTTTAAACTATGGTGTCTGTGTCTCCTCCAGTGCAGAATTTGCCTCCGGTCTCCATTTTGCAAACAGCACACTACGCCCCAAATAGTCTTTATTCTCACCAGAGGATTCAAATATCGTCATTAAACTCTTACATTTATCCTTCACTAAGCTGCTATATACCTTAGTCTTTCATATGAGTTCCCATTGGGTACTGGCAACATCTGTTTCCTCTCTTTACCGCCGTGTCCCACCAGACACTCACTGAAGTAGAAGTACCCAACACCTAGAACACATCACAAACACTCCTTATACGCAGTGAGCCGTTAATCTTGGTGCCCATATACTTTCACAAACTCACTTTTTAGCTGAAGCAACTGCAATGTGAGGCCTGGAAGAAATCCAACGTCTCTGCCCCGTCAGTACTGTCTCTTATACACTAAATTGCAGACTCCCACGGCATGTCGACTCCCTTGTAGAGAATCAGCCTTATTTTTCTCTAACTGGAGCGAAAAAAAGAGAGAACCTGGGAGTGGAGGAGAAAAAAACACACGGTAGTAGGTCAGAGGTTGTCTAGGAGTGATGAATGAGCAAATAAATATGTGTCCGGGATCTGGGCCTCATAGAGCAGCATTCCGTTCCACATTCCTCTATTGGAGATCAGGCTCACGGTGGGGTTCCTACAGGAACATCGCACAAGACTTTGTCAAACCCGAACTTGGAGCAGTTCTCTAAAATATAGGCGGAGAGAATACATGACATGCTCTGCAGTAATTCCACGCTACGTGTTTCACGCCGTCTAAAAAGCTGTTGCCATGTTTTTTTCTGCACTGTGAGTGAGTTCACTCCTGTCCTACACTAACCAGAACTAGCTCAGCGCCTCTTTATGCACATCTCATGTGTCTCGCAGGATTCAGGTTTGACATCTTGAACGCAGCCTGAGTTTCAGTGTACACTTACAGTAGCTGCTGGTTATTTGTGGCCCGTTTCAGCATGGACACAGTTTTACAGCAGCTCATCTGTCATGATGCGTTTCGGCTCTGTGCAACCTCTCGAATTACACCTGTTGTCAGATCAAATCTGCGGTCAGGAAACTCTGGGAGGTGGCGCCCCCTGTTGAAAACACTGTCACTTCTTTATTGATTTATTTTCAGAATTATTTTTGGGATTTAAGACCTTTTCATTCTGCCTCTGGTAAAATAGAACCACAGTGAATTAGGATTTTAAAAATGTCAAGATTTTTTTTTGCTTTAAAGCTATAACCAAAAATATTTTTTTCCAAAACAAACATGTTTAATCCATATTCTTGCCACATATTCTACACTGTAAGCCAACAATACCAATGCCATATTTCTTTATACATTATCACAAGTAATATATATGTTTTTTTGTATTTTCAAAAAAAAAAAATAAAAAAGACTACAACATGCACGACAACAAGATGGCAGGGCTGGCCAATATGGTCAAAATCTTCTCTCACGATACAGGTGATTTCATATCTTGTTAATGATATGTACACAATATCGCATGATTTATGGTAATTCAACAAATAAGTACTCTATGTGAAATAACCATATGGTAAAGCCTGTCTGTATACTCCTCTGTGAATTAAATGCTTGGCAAATGAAAAGTACTGAATACCATTTTCATTTTAAGAACTCATATCAGCCCAGCCTATATCATGGTAGAAATAGTATAGAAAAATACAAACAATAGACATTTTTATTTCATTTTGATGATATATATCAACATATTGTGAGACAGAGTAGCCAGTGTACTTGTAAAAGTTGTTCAACCTTGCTGTTGATGTGCAGGGAACATGTGACCGACCAACTGAAACAACAACAGCAATATGTAATGTGCTACAGAGTGCTTTAAAATTAAATTTTGTTGCCACTGTCAACTCGATCAACACTTTTCAGTAACAGAGAATGCAGGGAAGGGATAAATACTGCACTTTTGTTTACTTTACTACTTTATCTTTTATCGCTGCAAATCATACACTCTCACGTAAGCGAGCCTCACAGGGGTTGCAGCACTACATACTAAATATCTTTAAACATAAAGTTTGGGTTAAACGTGATGACAAACGTTCATTGAGGTGGCACATTAGTGACTTCCTATAAGCTCCAGGGAGGCTGTTCAGTAGTGAGCCTTGACCTCTGACCTCCCTGTAGAGGGGGGTCATCCAGGAAGGTATCTTCTCCTCTATAAATCAATATAATACTGCAAATAACAGTAAGCCACGCAAGTCTGTTTCCATATGGTGTTGCATCACTTACGACATCAGTTTCAAATGGAGCATTCTTGCCAAGAAGGGGAGCTGGCAGCTTCTGTCAATTACCAGCATGGAGTCTCCGTACCATTAAACATGCCTGGGTGAACTAAGCTCTTACTCTTGTGCCAGATACCGCATACGGACTTTAAGACCTTTGATGGCTTCATCGTCGCCCTGCATAAAATACGTGGAGGGGGTATAAGAGCGAGACCCTCAAGTGGGCTCAGCTGGCTTGTTTGCTAATCTGTTTAAGTTCCTGTAATTTATCACTTGTTGGAATAAAAAGCAAAAGCAAGATTTCCTCCTGCCTGGTCACTGTCCAGTCGAGCCTAACCTGGCACTTGGTCGTTTGGTAAAAGCCTGCCAAAGTTCCCGTGAGCGCTAATGTAGGTGAGGAGGTGCCTAAGGAGGACTAGGCATAAGACCCTGCCAAGAGATTATCAGTTCATCTGAAGCACTTTGCAGATTCATAGAGAGGTGAGAAAAGAGGGTGGCACCTATCCATGAGGAGAGAAATGTGCAACCTGTTTGTGCAGGCTGTTGCAGTGGTCTGGCTACCTCTGAGAGGTGAAAACTCACACTTCAATAAAGTCTTACATAAGAATACATATTCAATGGGAAACATACTGTGTCTCAAGTTCTGACAATTTTGCAAGAAACCTCCTAAGCGGTCCTTTGTATTTTGAGCCAAAAAAGAAGAAGGCACTGGCTACAGCATGTCAAGTATCCACCTCATTGAAGCTGTTGAAAAAGTGATCTTGACAACTTGAAAAAATGACAAATTCAAATAAACAAGTAAAAGCTCTGAGCAGTTAACTTACTGGACGAGAAAGCGAGGAACTGAGGAGGATATCCATAACATAGGTCTCTCTGTTAAAACATATATTTCTTTTACATATCCAGCCAGGACTACCCCCCAGGAGAAACATGCATTTCAATGCAACCCATAAAACATTATGGGTTGCATTTTGGTTTGCATTTTACTCTCTGAATGAAGAGGTTTTTTTAAGTCTATAAAATGCTACCTAAGATTTAAACCTGCAGTAGGCAGTATATTTTTGGCATGATTGGGCTAAAATTCCTTAATAACCTTTCAGCATACTGTAGTTCAAGTTTTCTGAGAGATAACTAGACTTCTGCACTTCCTCATGAGTGTTTTCAGACTTGAAGCCTATGATGGGAGACTGGTCAATCACAGATCATTTCAGAGAGGGAGGGCGTTTCTATTGGCTGTTCATTCAACAGGCAGCTGTCAATCACTCACAAACACTGATTAAACAGTCAAACTAGGGACCGTTGAGCTACTGTTTAGCAGTACAATGAAAAAGTTTGCTCCGACTGGTGGGCGGTGCTTGGTATTTCCTCAACTTTTCTCAACATAGCTGCTGGGTCACAGACTTTCTCATTTTACAGCTAAACAGTACATTACAAGATGTTTCTGAAAACATTTGAGCTAAGAAATAGGCATTACAGTAACAGAATATTGATTCATATTTGATCAGTGCTGACTAGTTTGACCGTTTGATTAGAGTTTGCGAGTGACTGACAGGTGCTTATAGGCGACAGGTTCCAGCTCGGCTCTGATTGATTATTTTCCTCCATGTGATTTTTTTTTTTTTTTTTTTTCCAGATTACCTGTCTCATGCGCTACTGTCAGGATATAGTGAACATTTTATAGAAATATTTTTTAAAACCATATTTGCTCCATTTCTACCTTCTGTTGCTTTAACTTCCTTTCTATAAAATCAGTGTCTTCACATTCAGTTTCAGTGTTTCACAAGTTTCAGTGTCTGTAGAGTATCCTCAGCCAAGGGCTTCTGTTACATACAGTCCTTAAAACACAACCCTGATTTCTTCATTCATTCACATATTCATTCATTCACTCATTCATTCATTTCAAGTAACTCCTAAACATGCTCTGAAAGCTTAATGTCCATGGTGCAGTCAGAGTACATTAGCGATTTGTAAGTAACGCTCAACAAATGTTCCTGATGAATTATTGAGAATCACTTACCAGGAATTACTTTGTCAGTGTAGATGTCACATTTTTTTCCCCCTCAGTGCTTTAGCTCATATCTGACTGAAACGCTCCTTTAAGGAATTTTCACAGCACTTTGCAAACTTCTGCAATGTCAAATGCAGCTCAAATTGAGCTTAACAGATGAAGATGCTGTCTAAGATTTTTTTTGATAGATATCATTATTTAAACATGGCGCATAGCAAAAGTGCAAAGTCAAGCATTTCCACATAAGCAGATAACTCAGATAATGTCAGAGAAAGTTTTTCTGCGGCACATCCTGAACGAGCAGGAAAGCAAACTGGAAGGAGATGAAAGAAATCCTTTGACTTTCAAATAAATGAGATGTATCAAACATGTAGTCCGTTTTTATTTAAGACACTGCCAGCGCTATGCTAAATAGTCCTCTTGGTATCCAGCAAAGCCCTGGCCAGAAATATGATTCACTCAAAACCCCTTTTTTCTACTCATTCTCTTCAAAAATATAATCCTGAATACTTAAATATGCTATCAATTTGTTGCGGGTTAGTTCCAGCGTGTGTTTTTGGCATGGGTTTTGTGGGTGGCAGACAGACAAGTTCGAGAAAAAAGGGGAGTATTTTGGTCTTGGACAGCAGAGCAGTAGTTAGGAAGCAGCTACAAGAAGCCGACTCTCCCTCAATAATGAACTAGGCCTTTTTTTTCTTGTGCTCGGGAGCTTTTGTTGCCAATTTGGTGGTGCCTGTGGGAGGCAGTTTTTTTCCCCCCTCTTCTATTTTTCTTCTCTCCATCTCAAAGTAAAATCACCTGGGATGTAATTAATTAATTAGAATCAGTGCGCCGAGCTGGGGGGCGGGGGCGCCGGGCACATGTGTTTTCGTGGAGCGCTGTGGTCGATGTGTTCCGGGTGATTGGGATTAATAACAGGGGGCCAATTTGAACTGGGAATCAGTGTGCTTAATAGACATCGGGGGGATGTATGTGGGAAGTGGAGGGGGAAGGAGGGGGGGTTCAGGGGTGCACAGACCCCCCAGCCCCTGGAACAAAGGGACCTTTGTAAGGGGGGCATGTTACTGTATGCACTTTACTTTAGGACATCAGATCCCAGTCGTAGCTGCAGTAATCATACAACTTAATCTATGGCAGTTTTTATTCTGAATGAGTAAATACACTATAGGTGCACTGTGTGGGTAGTCCACTATTTCCAATGGGAAATATGGGATGTTTCCATATATCTTACTGTAAAAAGTCACCTTAGACTACTGAATACTCCATCACAACCCTTGTGTGTTAAGTCACCCTGCAAAGCCAAAGTGAGAAGAGGTGGAGACCGCTCTGGGCTACAGCACGTTATCAAAATGCTAATATCACAGCCCTGCTGGAACATGACCTACAAGTTCGGATTTTCAAATCTTTTCAGAGGAGGAAGCTTCCCTTCAGGAAAACAACAACATCTAAACATCTGGTTTAAGACCACTCAATCAATTGCTCTGAAATCCTGAAATTGCTACTCTTGGCTATGCAATCAGAGCTGTGGTCAGCGGGTTGATGGTACAACGGTGGAATAAGCTCTAGCTAAGATCGGGCTTTGACGATGTCACTGGTGTGGATACAAACAGAGAGAAAAAAGTGTTTTCACACTTGTAAGATGCATGTAAGAGTTTTGTATACGTTTATGAAAACTGCTACCAAACTCTGGTGTGGTCTAGAATACAGCTCCACTGTATATTTTCAGTATAGGCCTAGCTTTATAAAAACAAAGTTTGACAAGAGAGGTGCACTTTTGGGAGTGTGAAAGTTCACACGAAGAACATGGTACAAAATGATTAATCGTTGTAGGTCCAATGCACAGTAGCAATCCTACAATCCTCATATGGTTCATATCTAAGGAAAAGTTATTTCTTATTTTTTGTGTGTTTTCCTATGAATGTCCAACATATAACCAACTACACTTGAAATACTTACTATTTAATTTCATAACTACCTATTAGGTTTAGGAAAAGATTGTGGAAGTGGCGTTGCTTAAGTACAGAAATTACAAATATGTCCATGTTTGGGCTAAAAGACAGAAATGGTATAACATAACTATGGTACGTGCGTGACTCACACGGGGTAAAGACATTGGACTTGGGTGAAAGTCCAGTATTTTTTGAGCAATGCAACCACCATAACCTCCTCTGTACATGGCATTTGTAATTCTGTATACTTCCTGGTTCACAATTACATGGATTAGATATGAAGTGATTTTGTGAGAGATATACAATTACTGTGCATTACTGGGGTAAGGTGTAGTTATGAACTGTGTATGAGAACAGCCTGACAGTAGGAGTATAGAGTTGCTTTGGCTGCATGTTGCAGGATGGATCAACAGAAAGGATACTCACGTGCACAAGCTAACCCATGGTAATGAATCCCAAACAACTTAAAAAATGAAGCTGTATTTTGACTCAAGTATTTGGGCCCGAGGGAAGAACTAATTTACCTTTTTCATACTGTAGTTTATGGCCTCTTTCATTGGAAAAATAACTGCAAAGCACAGCACACTTCAAGAGCTCTGTTCATTAAAATCTACAGGTGCACTTTCAAAATAAACAGTGAACTTGTGTTACTGTTCCCCTTATCTCTCTCAATATAAGGAAAAATGTATGGTTGTGCTGAATTTGCAACAAGTCAAGGGAGGAAATGGCACATTCATTTTATGCTAGAAAAAGAAAACAGTCCAAAGGCATAAAAGGAAAAAGAATAACACTGTAACAGGAATGAAAGTGCTCACCACTTTATGATGGCATGGCCCAAATCAGGCACAGTGACAACCTATATATAAACTTAATGGAAATGAAAACACTCACCCAAAGGAAACTTACGTGTAACTTCCTTCCACCTGGTTTTCTACAATGAAGGCCGAACGCATTACAGCCGCGATCCTCTAATACTACATAAAATTTAGGAGCTTTAAGCTTTGCTGTGGTAAAACTTAACCCAGTTAGAGTGACAAGGGATCTACACAACAGTGACTCTGTCCAATGATGACTTCATACCATGTTTCAGATAAAATGTTAGCATTTCATTTCCATAAATTTAACAAACACAAGATTCAGGCTGTTAGTGCTGATTGAATCTTACAAAGCAAGCTGTTCCACGTTTTCGCTGCAGTATAAATGTAGCAGGACTGTACAACATAAAGGATAAGTAGACTAGAAGATCGTCATGACTTCATCACTTCAGAGATGATTTCACCCTGCAGTGCTGCTGAAAACAACATGTTCGTTTGCAGTTTGTAGAAACCAGTGTGCTACCTCTGGGTCTGAAAAGTGAAGCCACTGCAGGGGGCGGCAGTAGCTCAGTCTGTAGGGAGTTGGCTTGGGAACCGGAGGGTCACCGGTTCAAGTCCCGACATGGACCAAAAACTGAGTGTGAACTGGTAGCTGGAGAGGTGCCAGTTTACCTCTTGGGCACTGCCGAGGTGCCCCTGAGCAAGGCACCAAACCCCCAACTGCTCGGGGCGCTTGTCAGGAGCAGCCCCCTCACTCTGACATCTCTCCATTACTGCATGTGTGTGTGTGTGTTTGTGTGCATGTACCATGTATAAGTTAAACAGAGTGTAAATTGAATTTCCCCACTGTGGGACTAATAAAGGCAGATCTTCTTCTTCTTCTTCTTCAATGTGTACAAGTGCCTTAAACTTGCATTCTTTCTAATAGCCAGCAGGGGGCGACTCCTCTGGTTGCAACAAGAAGTCTGATTATATAGAAGTCTATGAGAAAATGACCCTACTTCTAACTTGATTTATTACCTCCCTAAACATTGTAAACATGAGTTTATTGTCTCAATCACCAGTTTCAAGTCTTCTTCAATACAGCATGATGTTCATTTAGTAAATTATGGTCCAGCTGGTACCGCCAATTTGTATTTTAAATGCTTATTATATTTATAATACCTGATTGTTCAATACATGCCACGTCAGTAGAATATGACATTAGAATAGAAATTATGTTTTACTTTTGTGGGGCACTTTATAGGGGGACGTTTCACTGGCGTCCGGTAGTTACTTTCAGTCCAAAATGATGAAAGTATAGCATTGTTGCTGGATGCTGATGTTACAATGGCACGACCAACTGACTTTCACTTTTTGGCAATATTCGCTCTTTGTCAATGTGGAGACAACCAAAAAACGGCCCAAATGTTAAACTTGAGGCTTCAGAATGGCAGTTCACAAGCCAATGGGTGACATCATTGTGATTACGTCCACTTCTTATGCACAGTCTATGGTAGAAACAGGCAATGGACCAGTGCTTATTATCCTTCAATGCATTAAAAATGTTTTGAAGCTTTCTTTACCGCTTTAAGCACGTACTAATGTTACCAGTGCTGTTATGTATGCTGGTTAGAAGCCACATGTCTTTACAGAGCTGTCGCTGTAACATGTAAAAGTGAAAAGTATTAGTACTGCTTCATCCTCCTGCTCACATTCAGCTCCCACACATCAACCTTGCTGCCTCAGTAGGAGAGTGAATTTGAAGGACTCTTCATCTTTACTCTGTGTTGGTATATGCATGTAGAGAGTCCTGCATTATTCACTGTGGATGGTGCTTTCTCCCTCTGCTGACATTACTAAGATTTTAATGTGGTGTGTGTGAGATTGCTTTAAGGTTGTAAAAAGGATCAAAGCCCAGAAGAGGATATGAACCTGGGCTGCTGTGCATTGTTACCGGTCGAGTGTGGGAAGCATATAGACCAGGATAACAGATCCCCTACAGACATGCACTGTGATGGATGCGCCATAAAAAAAGCCCACACAACCTCGAATAGCTTGTAAAAGTTAAGACTATTAGCAATTTAGAGCAAATTCCTACTTATGTTCCTTGACAATAACAGTCAGAGACTCACCAATGTACATTTCATCACAGTGAAAATCCTGTTTACCGTCTTGGTCAAGGACATTTTCATTTATGTACAAACTGAAACAGAGATGTTGTTGAGTGATGACAAAATGAACAAGAATCTGCTCCTTTATCACAAAGGGATTATATATATATATACACACACACACACACACACACACACACATACATATATATATATATATATATATATATATATATATATATATATACACACACACACACACACACACACACACACACATATATATATATATATACACACACACATATATGGGACAATACAAAGGTTACAAATAATTTCCACTTTGACTTAAAGGACAGGTCCATCTGCATTCTTTTACATTTTTTTCAAATGGAAATGCCGACTTCGACGTTAACAAAAAGCAGTGACCAAAGTTACCAAAGTAAGCTAATCAGTAAGGTTACGAATAATGTGAATACTAGCAGGAGCTGAGTCAACATTAGCTGTTCTGAGTTTGGAAATAAGTGAAAGAGTTCAGATTTTTTGAAGTGGGATGGCATCTATCCTCCTCTGGTAAAATTCATGTTTTTGGAAATGCAGTCTGGTGGCTTTGAAGAGAGTAATATAAAGGCTTCACTTCTCCATCAGAAAGGACTGCCTGATGGTGAGGTAAAGCAGCTGTGGCTGGGAGCAGCAGAAAAACATATTTAGTTACCTAAAAAAATGAAAAAAAAAAAAAGAATATCAGTTTAAGTGTACACTATATTTACGATATTTTCACTGCTGTGTATTGCCATCATTCTGCCCTTTGCAACAGGAAACTGCAGTTTTATAGCTGTCTTCAAAACCACCAGACTACTAAAACTAAACTACTACTAAAGTAAACTACTAACAACAGTAATTTTACCCTGCAGAATGCAGGAATTGCTCTACCACTGTGTTGGTTGGTTTGTTTATTTGTGTTATTGTGACTTTCAACTACCTTACATTAAGTTACTGTGTGTAATACACAGACAACATGGATGTACTGTATATACAGTATACTCTACATGTAGCTGTGTCATCACGCAGAAACCTACGTCAAGTCACGTGGTAAATCTTTTTTAGAAGGGCTTTGGAAAATAGCATTTTGATGCTAAAACATACATACTTTGAGCAAAATTTGGGAAGCTACATAATGATATTAATAATAATAATAATAATAATAATAATAATAATAATAATAATGATAATAATAATGGAGTCAACTTTTAATATGAAGCAGTTTTCTCATGGTCCCGTCTCGGCAGTTATACTGACTACGATAGCTTCCTCTTCACTATTTCAACATCAAACTGTAGCTTGTTTGGGTCTATATTACATGCAGTCATATCTCCTTCACGCAATGCTTTGTGGGTGACAAAATTCCTCACGTTTTAATTTGTTGTAAGTTATCTGTGCTTCAAGGCAACTTGATCCTCATGAAATGTCATGGCACCAGACTAACACCCAGTAAGGTGTGGCAGTAATGCAATTACATGCTACTGTAAAACCTATGGTGCTAATTACTTGATTGAAATAAACATGAATATAGTTTTACTATGAATACTCAAAGACACACATTAATAACATGCTGACAACTCATCCCGATGTTGGTGTGTGGTGCTTCACTTGCTCTAGGTACAGTATTTTTCCAGGCAAAAGAGCTGCACCTCTGCTGTGGAAGTGTTGTTTCATTGCAACTGAATCTCAAAGGAGAGGCTTTGTTTGTAGAAGCTGTAACAACTGACAGACACAACTGTGAGGAGAAGGAGATTAACCTTCCCAGACCTCCCAATTCAGTGTCTGTCTCCTCTTCTAGTCACTTCCCTTTCCTCTATCCTTCTTCCTTGCTTTGATTTCCACCATTTAATTTCCTCCTCTCATTTTGTTTTTCATTTCCTCTCCTGCTCTCATCCCAACGTACGTACTTTTCGTTCATCGTGCGCGTCCTCTCGTCGACTCCTCGGGTCTCACCCTGTCATACCTCACCACAAATGAGCAGTCTGGATGTTCGCCTCGCCGACGAATCGGGAACCCACATGGGAACCCCTTCACACTGCGCTACAACACAGTCCTAATTAGCCTAGAAACTACCAGCTTCAGCTGAGTGACTGCACAGCTCGCCTACCCAATCCCCTGTCCAACACTGTTTGTCTGGATGAGTATAGGTTAATTACATCCAGTTCACCCATTGCTCTCTTACCTCCTCTTGTTTTTGCCAAAAAAGTTTTGTTTTTGTCTGCTTTTCTCATACTATTGGTGAACTTCTGCTGCAAAGTATCTCTCGTGCATTCCCTGCCTCACATACGCTATATGTCCCACATACTTCAAAGTCAAAGTGATTTTTTATAGCAGGTGCTATAGTATCCATTACTGCTTTTCATGTGATATTAAAAGGATTTAGTAATAGCTAGGGGTGGAGGGAAGAAATCTGTACAGAATAGTATCACAAAATTTTGTGCACAATAGAGTGGTGAAGGAATAAGTCCTTAAACCCAGAGATGAGTTAGCATTTAAGCACTTCAAAGGACTTTTTGAATGGGTTTTTAGTTACATGCCTGAAATAAAGTCTGTGGTTAAAACAAGCTAAAGACATTTTCAAGTATAACATACATCAGTAAATGACAAAGCAGAAAACACTGGAGGGTTTGCGTGGATATGACCTGCACCCTCGCATTTTAAATTGTTAGAAGTGTATGATTTGACCTTTTTCCCATAGACTAGTGTTTAAAAAGTTGACAGAAATCACAAAAAATCATAATATCGAATTGCAATACTAATCGCAATACATAAATTGGCATCCAAGTATCATGATGGTATTGAATCTGGAGATAGGTATATCATCGTAGCCCTAGTATATAGTAGGGTTGGAAGCTGCGCAGCACCGCACACACACACACACACACCTGAGTGAGTATGTCATTAATCGTTGCTGGGCTGACGAAGGCTGTATGGAGAACCTGAACACATTGCACAACCCTCCTATACAGCGCTATTAGATGCTCCAATCAGTAGTGCACCGCGACAGCTGACAGCCCATCTCTTAGCAACGCCATCTTTCAAATATCAGTCAACTGCTGCCATGGGAAACGCCAACCCAGAGGCTTCCACAAATAAGCCCATAAACTGTTTAATTATCTTTTGAAAATATGCACCATAACATTACTATAAATATCCAAAGTTTCTTTTATTTCCAGATACAAGTTTCGGGTATACTTTAAACTATTTTTTTTACCCTGCAAGCCTATATAATATTGTAGAAACTATGAAGCCCAGTATACAGAAGGATATTCTTGACTTGCTCCCCTCCAGAAGGTGTCTCTTTGTGTATTTTCTTTGCAGCAGTTTCTGTTCTTGACGCGACAGGTGACAATACACTGCAGCAGCATGCCATCTCATTGGGAGAAGAGAGAATATGACATTTAAGGGAAATATAGTATCTTGAGGCTTTAAACTATTAACTTTTCCTCTTGGTCTGTGTTGTTTGTTTTTTGTCATTATCTAGTTGAGTCAATATGTGGCCCTATGAAGAATTTATGCATACAAAACAAATTCCATCACTGCGGCGGATGTGAGGCACACAAAGGGAGGAGAGGAACAAAGAGTGACTGCACTGTGTAACAATGGTTAGCAAACATTGAATGGGTGATAAAAATGTTCATTCCCAATTCAAACTAATACAGCGGAGTGTCTGTTAATTATCTATGTAAGCAGTCAGGCCACATGGGAGGGCCGCTATTGAATTGAAAGCTTTTTAAATGAGGCATTAAGGATACGCCATAAAGAAGCTATTAACTGATTTGGTCTCTATAATACGGTTTTACATCCTCCCCCAAGAAAAAACGCACAACTCGGAAGGTACCACGTATTATTAGCCACAAAGGTCGGCCTCCCTAGTTTGAATGGAAGTGGCTCTGATGGATAGGATTTCTTGTCAACCTTTTCAAAACTCATTTCAAATGTCACGTGCAATTCCTTAGTGCACATACTGGAGAACTATTTGAGTGGTTTCGTCAGGGATGTGAGAGATTGTAGCTTGAGTGTGCACAAGCCAGACATTTGTGGCAAACACAAATCATCTTTTCTAACGTGAAACACTAATAATAAAACTGCACGCCACATTAATGCAAACATGAGAGCAGAAACAAACACGCTTACAGATGTCTCACTGTGTACGAATGCACAAACAAAATATCTTTCAATATAACATGCGGTGAATGCACACACTGGCCTTTGTGCCATAATTGCTCAACAAGGACTCAGTAGAAACTCTTCTTTTGCATTTGACAAGATTAAGTGAGAAAAACCACATTTAAAGTACTGCTTAATGGAGGGACGCCGCCCAACCAGAGTTGAGGGGATGCATGTGGAAAACACAGAAAGTGCCTTTTGTTTCACAGAGTCTGGCTTTTTAGATGGAGCTTCTGCCACACATTTGGTGAGGATTATTCAAGGTCAGCACATTCAAGGTCACTTTTCTGCAGCTTTCAGCGCGATAGATTCAGCGGGACCGGCGCAACTGTGAAACTTAATATTTCACAATGTTACAAGAGAAGACCTCTTGACATGCTTGAAATTTACCAGAAAATGGTATTAAAATGAAACATGGAGAGTTACAGGTCCCCTACCAACACTGCTCAACAAGGCATCTTTTTTAGTTTTGGAGTAGCCAGTCCCTCCATTAAGAAGTTATGAGTGTATGGAATTAAGGAGGCGGGGGGAAGGAGTGGGCACTTGGCTATGAGAAAGGCCAGATCACCTGCCTGGTCATGCATGCATGTTTATGTGTACGCTTGTTCACAGACATGCATGAGAGAAAGGAAAATCTTTTGTCCATGTGAGCCTGCACATCACCTGCTGTGTGTGTGTATTTTAAAGCATATTAGTTATAGATATCATTAAACTGTGAAAGGCTGGAGGTTTGGTTTTATGGAACAACAGGCCTCAGCTGTCAACATTGCTGCCTGACCACCAACACAGCTGCTTAAATGTAGGGAACGCCAAACACTGAAGCCCTCTATGCTATGTGTAGACAAAATGTTTGTGTGAGTCAAATTAATAGCCTGTACGTACATGCACGTGTGTATGTGAGAAGTCCTGATATATCATTTTGGGTGGCAGTGTTAGCAGCGCTGGTGGTAAGGTTGACGGGGGTTAAACCTAGCTTGTTTGAAACGGGATTAACCCCCCGGCTCTCATGTGGACCCTGTGTGTGAGGGCGGCTCACATTTTGGCCTTCCCCTCACGTTCGCTCCGCAGAGCTGCTGAAGTCCGCCGGCGGACAGCTGAAACCTGAGAGGGTTTTCCTCGCTCCTTTAAATGTGCTCGGCCAGAACCGGTCTTTGCTTTTACCCCGTGAAACATCCAATCCAGACATGAGCTGAGTCGAGTTTCTAATGCGTCAAGCTTTTTAGCTGTTCTCCATCTGAGAAGCATGAATTTATACATAAAAGTCTGCAGGACCTTGAGCTGGAAGCCACTGCTGCTGCTCTCCCGCCAACCCGAGGCCTTATCCTGTCTGTGAATGGTATCAAGCTAACAAGAATCCACATCTTCAGACTCCTCTGTGAGGAGTTGCTGCCAAGCAAGCTGATGGACGAGGCGTGTGTCACGTCTGCAAGGTGTGTTAGGGGCAACATTATGGCGTACTTTCTCAAGTTCTTCTGGGTCACAGTGTGCATGTGGGATATTTCTGTTCGCTGCCGCACAGTGTGTCTAGTCTAGCAGGTGTTGTTCGAGACGGCCAGGGAGTAATCCAGGCTGTGACAGGCTCTGAATTATAGAGAATGGCAGCAGGCTCAGAGAAATGGGATACAGGGCTGTCGAATACAAAGATTGAATATTATGGCACTTTGACTTGAGCACAGATTCGTTCATTAGTTTCTAATAGTTCTTAAAAGACCACATTGGGTAAAATGGGTATAAGCATTTAAACATTCAAGTTCACAATGTATATAAATCATACACCAACAACTTGGTGGAAAATCTTCAAAATTAACAGGAATTATAATTAAAGTGTAAACCTTATTAATGTAGCAGAAAAACTGTTCACAACATTAACAGGAATTAAAAATGCAGTAAATAATGTATACATAGTATATACTGTAAACATAAAATTGAGTTGAATGGAATGGCCCCACTGTCACCGATATCCATCCACATATTTGAGTCGATATTGGCCCAAAATCCGATCCGGTATCGGTGCATCCCTAGTAATTATTTGAATTTGTTACCACCGGGATAGGGAAAGACTGATTCATAATATCTCAACATTTTAGATATCCATGATATCAAAAGCATTAATATAGCAGCTACAACTATTTTCTATGTAAAGATATAGAGTAGTAATGTCTACCTGAGCAGAGAATGAAGTTGCTCTCCATCCGTTTGTGTTGTAAGCCGAGCTTACTCATGCTTTGTTGATGTAGCCTGGCCGGCCGCTGTGCTGCTCTCATATGGCGGTTACAGCCATATGATGCCAGATGACGTTAATGCCATACCGACCGAGGGTGTCGTTGTAGAAGTGTGGCGCCCACCCTGCAGTGCCCCACTCAAGGTAAAACTGTCTCTGTCAGCATTTTTGCCATTGTTTCCACTGTTAGAGCTGTTAGCTGTAAGCGCCGGCTCAGCTGTCTCCATGTTGAGAGCCATACGAAGGCAGTAGGAATGCTCGCAATTTCATATTTAGCACCTTTAAGACAACAGGGTGATCTGTGGTATCTTGAGATTGCACGTCACAACTTCTCCTGTGTAGCAAGAGTGTAGTATTGCTACGGTGGTCAAAATGAAAGCGTGAATGGCCCTCTCTGCAGCCAGTTGTTGTTGCGTGTGTTTGTGGAGAGTGGGGAGCGAGTGGTTAAGCAAGAGAGAGAGAGCGGCGGTGGGAGCGAGTAACATTATCGACTCTGGCCCAAACAGGAAACATTAACAGAGTTTGGTTTGTCCATTCTCAGTTACTGTAGAAACATGGCGGTATAACATGGCCGACTGCACGGAGAGGACCTGCTCCCTATGTAGACGTAAACGTTTCATTCTAAGGTAAAAAACAACTCTTATTTTCAGGTGATTATACACAAAAGAAAACATACTTAAATATTATATTCCATTGCTGGCAATGGATCCCCCTAATAGTTACACATAGCATCAGTTTTAAAATAACTTTTCATAGCGTATACTAAGACTTTCAGAGATATGTAACTTTATTGCCATTGCCTTTTAGGCATAATTGTGTTCAAACAATCCAAACAATCTGACTTTCCAGCTATAGTCTATTTCAGTAGATTGAAATGTACAGTATATGAAGACTGGTTTACAGAGTGGCAGGCAGAAAGCCTCTACAACATCCCTGAAACTGCAGTTTTTCTTTGCATGACACATAAACATGCTAATCTCTGTTTGTTCCCTTGTCTTTTCTCATTTCCTTTTGGGTTTGCCTGATACTATAATTTTCCATGTGGTGTTGACACAGAGAAATGCAGCTTTGACCACATCCAAACAATACTACATTATTCTCTAAAGGGGACTGTTAACAACTTTTCATGCTTTCTGCTGTTTTTGTTTATGTCATTGTTTTTCCTCCATTCTGATAATAATTGCTGTCCGTTTCCTTGGTTTTCCTCTCTCTCTCCGTCTCTCGCCCCAGTTCTGTTCCCTCCATGCTTGATGTGGCTGGAAAAGGGGGTTTGGGGAGTGGGGGAGTGTGTGTTTGTGGGGGGGTTCAGATGGTGTAGAAAACACATAAATAAAGCAAGTAAAAGAGAAATAAATGAGAGCAAAGTGGCCTCAAAAGGAAATCATAGTGTTTACTGTGTTTACATCTGTGCACAGGCCTGTGCATGTTTGTGTTGCTATACCTGTGCTGTGTTTATCTGAAAAGTGAAGAAAGAAATTTCCTCAAAAGCTGAAGTCGTGTTTGACAGCGCTAATGAGAGAGAGATGTCAATGAGATGTTGACTGTGGATTGTGGACGCTGCTGGAGTAAACGTCCTCTCGATGCCCCCTGTCAAGTGAGCCTGGGAAAGGAACACAGCGAACGGACAGGCGCTGTGGAGTAGCTCCGCAGATCTGCATGCGAGGCACAACTGCCTCTTCTTCTGTTGTTTGGTTTAGATATGCGTTTCTTTACAGTACACGTACAGAGTACATTCTGCCCTCTCGGGATAAAACTGAATAGACTTTGCGAGCTGATTTACACATCGCCTTGTGAGCGTTCTGTGGGAGCATTCTGACCCATCGGTTGGACCAGCCTATCAAGCATGCTGCATTGCATCTTTCACAGTTAGTAAAATCGATGTTTGAGATTTTCTTAATATTGATCATACATTCTCTTCGCACATTTACACATATTCAGTGACAGCAATACTGATTAGGGGCTATACATTGAAATTTATTTTGAATGTCCGGATCAATATATTAGAAAGATTGGCGATGTTAGCGGAAGTATACACGTGTGATTAAGTCCGGTTTTCAAAATAAAGTGTTAACAAAGGGAACTGCATACACAAAATACATAAATAGAAATAAGATTGATGGATTATATTCACCAGAAGTATAAAACATTACATGCACCTTATAAATGAAAATACCTAACTAAAATGCCTGACAATGACTGATATATTTTACTTCAGGACATCTCAGACCATGTACATGTTGAAAATTATTTTTATTGTATGAATTTAGATATTTAGTCCAAAACAAAGTGTATAAAGCATGGTCTAGTGTTTGAAAAGACAAGAAAAAACATAATAAACCTTAATATTGAATCACAATACTTGTAGAATTGCAATACGTCTAACCAGCATCCAAGTATGGTGATAGTATCAAATAGGGAGAGAGGTGTATTGTCCCAGCCCTAGTATGGATGCTCACCTCTAAATCATTCAGCCCCCGAATCATCTCTGCCTTGTTGCTCTAGCTGGACTTGTCATCATATTGTAGCAGCTCTGATTGATATTCTTGTGGAAAAGCTGCCAGACAGCTCGGCTGCATTCTGCAGGAGCTTACTTGGTACAGCGCGCATAATTCACCGTGCTCGCTGTAAGCCGTCTGCTGCGCTTCCAAATGATTAGCCATGAAAATGTGGTGCGCGTATTCTCCAGAGTTTCGGACGCTCTGCATCCCGTAGATTCTCTTGTCGGTTGTCATGAGTTTTCCAGTGCCTTTCCCAGGGCTTCAGCATGGGTGTTGTGGGTCCTCTGCTTGACAGGGAGACAAATAGACACAGCTGGAATGTGAAAGATCTTGTATGTGAGGAGAGTAAAATGAGCCTGGACGCGTTATGGACATGCTCCTGGGAACACATAATGTCATGGTACTGTAACAGTTAAGACAAGTAATGATGAAGCCTGTTGTGATGACACTGACCCAGAACAGTAAGGAGTAAGCATTACATTTGTTACAATAAATTAGGGGTGGGGAAAAAACAATGGGTTGCATGGGTGCCTAAGAGTCTCCCCTTTACAGACACGCCCACTTTATGATAATCACATGCAGTTGTTTGCATGTAGTATAAATGTGTTTTTTTGCCTATCCTGAAATGGTGTATATATAGTATACTGAATCATTACTCCTGCAGCATGATGCATGTTGTATCGCCAGATTCTTGCTAATAAAAGGCCCTACATGAAAGGCAGCAAGAAAATCTTCCACACCTGCTGCATAATGCTATCATAAGGCTTTCATAAACACTAACTTAGTGTATATATGATTAAGGCCTCACAGTAGGAACACTGCAGCTATATTATCTGTCAACTCGTGCCACATTATTGGCAATGTTACACGGCGAGCATGCCAACACTAAGATGTACCGCCAGGGAGCCTTTATTAGCTTCCCTAAATTGACTTGAATCAATATTACAAGGCCCAAAGGCCAAAAGAAATGTGCTCGACTGATATTAAACAGACAATAGACAGCATCTCACCCAACAATTCAAGCTAGCACTCACAGAGCAGGTATGTTTTACTGAAACCAGAGGGACCTGCTTAGTGTGGTCAGCCACAGGTGCGAGGAAATGGCAGCGTGGCGCTGGGCCGTGACAACTGTCAAAAGGCGAAACGAAGGCTCAGGCAGCATGGCAGCCTGAGCCGTCGAGTTGGGCAGGAAATGTACTTTTTTTTTCCCCTTTCCCCTTTTAAGATGAAGGATGGGCAGTAGCACAGCACACTGGTGATGGCTACAGGGGCAGCCCCTAGTCAACCCCACATCTCCAGCCAGTCACACTTAGTGGACCGTGGCTCTCTCACCCAATCCCTCAGAGTCCCAGAGGAGCCAGCTGACAGCTCCTCCACCAGGCCTCGCTGCTGCTATTGAGAGTCAGCAACAGGTGCCACAGGCTCTCTCTAAGAGCGCTTGTTATGCATCACCTGAGGAGTGTTTCTTTATCCTCTTGAAGAAACAAGAATGTTTTGAAGGAGGAAAGAGGAGGTGAGGAATGGTTGCTGACAAGAGACTGTGTGATCCTTGAGATGCCACAGAGCTCATTAACAGTGACATGATGACCCCAGACAATAAATACATCATCATATAAGGACATTTTACTATAAATGGTATTTTTACTGTAACTGTTTGTCTAATCTATTTTGGGGCTGAACATAAAAACAACGACCATCACTTTGGGGCAATTCAATAAACCTTAAACGCCTGCTCTTTGATGTCGGAGTGGTTCCCTTGTTATCATTCCTGCATGTGGATGGGTGTCCTGTCTGATCTGGCTGATCCTCCATGAGTAACACCACACATAAAGATGAAAAAGCCACAGTTACTACCACCACATGTTTCTTGACAGCCCCACTTTTGAAAATCTTTTCTGTCTCAGATAACCCCTAAAATCCCTGATGGGTCTGGACTGAGTGCAAGTGGCTCTATAAAGTCACTTTTCCATTGTAGAAGGTCTGAGTTGAATTTCAGATCAGGTTGGGGAGATTATTTTAAGCAATTGTTCACTCTCAGTTAATTTTGTTGATTTGGTTTTTTTTTTAGAAACCACTTTATTACTGCATACAGTGTGTCATTTGAAAATAACAAGTATACAGAGGTGTCAGGATCCTCCAAATCCATAATATGATTTTACTGATTTTATGGTCAAGATTCAATTCAACTTTTAATTTAAATATGCCACTGTTGGAGTATGGAGTCTTGGTTCGTCAAGATCTATAATCATAATAGATTATTGATTTTATGTCCTCTTTATGTCACAGTCAATTACAGTTTCAAATGCTTCTTTAAAAAGAGGACTGAACATCGTTTTTGTTTAGAAAGTGTTTAAAACATGAGACTTCATCAGTCTACAATATAAAAAGCTGCGTCTTTTCAACACCAGTATCTGTGTGACCCACCTCAGTACATAATCACAACAAAAATCCTTCAAAGTCCTTCTGTAATACGTTACACATGGGCTGTCATCTACAACAATATGGTTTTGTTGTCATTTACTGTTGCGCTTGTGTCTCTCTCTCTCTCTCTCTCTCTCTCTCTCTCTCTCTCTCTCTCTCTCTCTCTCTCTGAACCACCTATTTCAAACTTTTAGTGCTAATAAAGTTGCTTTTCAGATTGAAGTTAAAAGTATGAACTCCCAGAGAGCTTTGCACACCAAGTCTGTATTATCTGTATGTGTTTTTTTTTTTTTTTATCCATAATCAGATTTTTTTTTTTAGATGGTACGCACCAAAACCTTGCATACTGATTCAAATACGTTTTATAATCCTGTTTGTTGCAAAGGTTCTGTAGTGCTAGTCCCAAACGCCAGCCTTAGATCCCCCGTTAGAGGTCTTTTAGTTATTCATAGGTCAAGGCTAAAAACCAGAGACCGAGCCTTTGGAGTCAGGGCCCCACGACTCTGGAACGACCTGCCAGAGGAGATCAGACAGACTAACTCTGTTTTGTCTGTTAAATGTCTTTTAAAAACACACTTTTTCAGAGATGCTTTCTCTTAATAATTGTTCTTGCTGTGATTCTACTTGTTTTCACTGTGTTTTAGAGCTTGCTTGTCATTTTTACCGTATCAACTCTATTTTTATTTAGTACTACCTGTTAATTTGTGCTGCTTTTTATTCATTTCACAAAAGCACTTTGTAACTTGTTTTTGAAAAGTGCTATTTAAATAAAGGTATTATTATTATTAGTAGTAGTAGTAGTAGTAGTCATAGCAGTAGTAGTAGTAGTTTTACATCAGTATTGTAGAAGTAGTAACAAAAGATGTTGGCAAGCCTGGTTTAGATAAAATGGGTAGATTAGAAAAGATCTTTGTTAAAAAATTAAATCTGACCTAACCTGAACTGCTCAGATTGGTGATATTTAGGATGGTACCTAACTGTAAAGTGAGGCACTGTACTGAAGTAATATAGAGTTTACAGTAGAGAAGCTTATACCCTTGCCAACTGCAAATGATGAAAAAAATCAGATCACATGCCAGTCACGCTCACTCGGAAACTTGACGTAGCTTTTAAAAAACCCGACAGCTCCTTGATTGAGCTACCAGCCATGTAGCTAACAACATGTGCTGTGCAGTTACTGTGGGAAGGTGCCTCGGTGGCTGCAGACTCTGGCTATTGTTGATGTGTGTGTGTGTGTGTGTGTGTGTGGTGTGTGTGTGTGTGTGTGTGTGTGTGTGTATGTGTGCGTCTGTGCGTGTTTGTGCGTGTGTGTCGGTGTATAGCTAAGCTGTGGCCGTGGCCCACACACGCTGCTGACTTTGTAAACGCCTGTGTCGGGATCAAAAGCCTGGCTATCCGCAGACATACTTGATTAGTGAAGGGCAGCTCACAATAGCTGCCACACCGAAGACTGCCGGACAGATGGACTTCTCTTTCTGTCTCAACGCTGTAAATAGTGCGGGGCTTCGATGTGTTTTACTTGGCATCGTGTCAGCAGTCATGTAAAATGAGCTTAAAGAACCAGTTCATCTTATGAGCAGTCTCTGATTTCTTTTATCAGAAATATCAGCACTCCAGCGTATTTGATTATTAGTTTTCATTCTCATTATGAAATCTTTCCAATCTTTCTTTTGTGGCAATTTTATTCAATCTTGTCTTTTTTTTTTAATCACTTCTTCTCCGCCCCTGCACCCTTCAGCACTCACAGTGACTGGACACACTTTCCTTTGTTATCCTAAGTCCTTGGTTTTGTTTCTTAATGCTTCATTTGAAAACCAATTAGCTTCTCTCTTGGATTCAATTACCAAAGTGAAAGGCTAGTGCTATCTTGCCTCAGCAATAATAACAAAATAATTGTATTCACACAGAGCCCCACCCCCTCCCAGATCGCCTTTGGCGTGCTGCTCTTTCAACCAGTGTCTGATCCTCTCCTTTGGCCCTGGCAGTATGCTATGTGAGTTGATTCGAAGTTGGAGCGATCATATCGCTCGCCGATAAACAAAACACGACTGTTGGCTTTCAAATCAGTGAGATCGGGAACATTTTGATCTGGATTTCTCCTTGAGGACACGGAGAGCATCTTGACAACGCGCTCCGTATTTCCACTGGCGTTGGCACAGTTTGATACGGGTGTCTGCAGGGATGTGCGCCTGTGTGGGCTGGAGAACATGCATAAAAAAAATTAGCGGACATGTGTGACAGAAAAAGGGTCTGAGTTTGTGGTCGTGTGATTATGTGCGAGTGTCTGCGTGTGTGTCAGCAGTCAGTCATAATCTGGAAAGCATCACTGCTCACCACCGCCATTGACGACGTGTGCGTACAACATTGGCTCTGCCCTGAAATGGTCTCAGACAGCAGTTGTAATGAGGTTGAAACTGTGGAAAATGATATGTTCAGACATTATAACCATGTGCGCCTTGATTGCTTCACCACACTGACTCCATCACATGTTCAACTTTACTGACATTTGGTAAAATATTATTTTTCTAAGAATGGTGAGTGCTTATTTTTTAAATAGTGTATAATGAGTATAATGTCACTCCAGCCTCATTTGTTATATTGAAATTATTAAATACACATTAAAACACTTCATTGCTTCTCTCCCTGTACAAAACTAGGATCATGTTTTTCAGACATAAGGTTGGCAATCCAAAATGTTTATGTAAAAAACCTTTTCGAATATCCCACTTGTATTCCTTCGTAGGTGATGAAAACGCACAGTATTTCATTTGCTCACTTGCAAGGCCGAGGACCACCAGCTAGGCTCCTTGAAGTGTATCAGCGCTCACACCGCTGTTAACTGCTGCTATTGGGGGTGTTGTGATTACATTTAATTGGCCCTCCCTCAGCAACATTCACATGCACACACACACACACTTCACACCAGCCACTCACATGGATTTCATAAGGTAAGTCTAGTAGGTGCCTCGTGGCTTGCTGACCTCAAAACAGTATTCACTTCCTGTACGGGATGGAGTCATCTTGACCAGCGTAAATCACCCTTCCCCACTGCTTCGATTACACGCTCTGCTTCTGTCACCAGCCTTCCCCCCTTCCCCAAAACAATTTCAAAGCTAATTGCTCCCGACATAAACATGCAGTTACCATATTGATATGCGGTTTGGGGAGTTCAATTATGCACAAGCATCACTCAGAGCTGCACTTGAACCTGAGAAGAAGAGCTTTAACTGGTGGGACTGGGAAGTGGAGAAATACCTTAAATGCTTTTGAATGTGTGCAAGAACATTATAGCCCACATCTGCTTCAGCATAATTATTATGTTATCTGTGATCCGTAAGAATTAGGTCAACACCGCCGTGGAAGTTTAGCAACGCTGGTTGTATGAATATGCAGATTTCCACGTCACATTTGCATAACTGAACAGCATTCAGAGAAGTTCACGCAAGCAACATCTGTTTACCATTGTGCAAAACGCACCTCGAGAAGATTTGGAATGTGAAATGTCAACTTTAACCTTAGGGAAATTGGTTGCCACATTCAGTATTTAAAGATACTGATTACATTTCAGATTCAAAATGAATGAGAATTGCAAATGTTGTCCACAGTGAATAATGCAGTTATTGTCTGGAGCACAATCCCCGTAGACGACTACAATGTTGACAGGGGACTGAAAATACAGAAGTACGGCGGGATTACTGCTACAAATGAATGGGACCCCTTTCTTTCTTACCCTGGCCCTGACATAATAGTACGACTCAGTCCTAGCAGCACAAACTTTACACGCCACATCAGCCGGGGTGATGATTAAGTTATGTAAACAGTTTGGAGTGGGTCGGTGATTCCGCTTTGCTGTGCTGCAAGTGTTCGTCTCAAAGATGTGCTGAAATGTACGCTGTATATATCCCCAAGGGATGGGCAAAAATCAACAAGGAAAATCATCAGCGTTGAGGGGTATAAAAGCAAGCATTCATCTTTATTAAAGTCCCCTGGTTTACGTTAGGGGACCTCAATCCTCCTCGGATTGTATGTTGGTCCTGAAAATAAACAGCTGTTGGAAAGGAATAAAAAGAGTCTAAAATGAATCACTGGAACTTCCATATATCTCTCTCACACAGAACATATGTTCATTCAAAATAATCCATATTTACACAAACAGAGAAAATCAGATGTGCACAGCTCTTGTGCACTGTGCCTAAACATTGGTGTTTTATTTATGGCTGTCACTTGATAAAATAGCTAACCTTGACTAATCGCAAATTAATCACATTTTATATCTGTTCAAAATGTATCATAAAGGGAGATTTGCCAAATATTTAGCACTCTTACTAACATGGGAGTGGGTAAATATGCAGCTTTATGCAAATTATGTATATTTTTATTATTTGAAATCAATTAACAACACAAAACAATGACAGGTATTGTCCAGAAACCCTCACAATAGAGGTGGGACTGTTCATAAAATTCAAGGTTCGGTTCAAATCACGGTTTGGGGTTTGGTACAGCGGTAAACGTTATGTATGGTAAAGGGAGGAGGCCAATTTACAATTTCAATTTGAACAGCTTTTCATTTATTTGTCAAAATAAGTCAACTGCCTGAACAACAGTAGACTAGGCTAACATAAGGAACAAGTGCCGCTGTGTTATTTAAAAATAATTAATGAATAAAAAACTAATTATAGGCTCAGGCCATCAACAAAAAGTGAATCAGGGCAACGAGCACTAGACCTTTTTGATTTAATAACAGTAACATATGTCTCTCTATTCCCTGATATTTAAAAAATAATTAAAAAAAACACAGAGGTTAAGGGCCATCAACATAAAGTGCAGCATAAACCAAACACACACTGTTTCAAAACGGAGTGATGTCTCCGTAAATGATTCATCATATTGGAAGTATTGCCGCTAGCATAAGCCACACGTGTTAGACAGTGCTTACACACAGTTGACTTTTTATCCACCACTTTTTTCCCGTCACTGTCATACGTAACACCAAATCCATAATTCTCCCGCACATCAGAGCAAAACAACGCTGGTGCATCCTCTACCTGTACTTTATCGTGTCCACTCTCCATTTCCTTAACGGATTCACAGCCGTACTCTGCACTTCATTAATGTCTCTGCCAACTGAGATGTTTGAGAAGGAAGGAGGCTGGGTCACGCGTCATCAACGCATCGTATCGGTACAACACATGCACAGTAAAATCTGGCGCCGAAATTGAGCCAATAACAATGCACGATCGCAGCTTCAGTTACACTGCGCATGTGTGATACCTCATATTCTTGTCTGCCCATGTCCCAACCTCTTTCCATAGGCCTTGATTTCTAGTGTGAAAATAAACGGGATGAAAAAAATACACAATCAACCTATTTCAAATGAACCGAACGATACATACATCAACCGAACTGTGACTAGCAAACCAAACTGTTCGTTTTTTTTACCCGAACCCGAAACACTCAAGTCATGCTGAAATTATAACATGGCAAACTGCAGCCCAACAGGCATCAACAGCTGTCAGTGTGCTGACTTGACTATGACTTGTCCCAAACTGCATGTGATTATCATAAAGTGGGCATGTGAAAGGGAGACCGTGGTTACCCAGACAACCCATTTACATTCACATATCTTGAGGTCAGAGGTCAATGGACCCCCTTGAAAATGGCCATGCCAGGTTTTGCTAACCAAAATGTAGTGCAAGTTCGGAGCATTATTTAACCTCCTTCATAAGAAGCTAGTTGGCTCCCATGGATTCTTCAGATTGTCTAATTTCATATTCACTCCAGTTTGTTCCAAGTTGCATTAATGCATTAAAGAAATTAGCGGCATTAAAATGATTTTGCCTTGACGCGGTCATATCGCATTAGCGTTTACAGTTTTATTTTGCTTTGTTTCTGTAAAATACTGTTTAGCCACCTTTAACAGTTAAACATTATGACATAAATTTATTATTTACAAAGTGCTGAATATATTATAATTTCTTCTTGACAGAGTCTTGCTTTGCGATGTAAGTCATGATGTGTCCACCATTTTATTTAGAAAGACAGCACATGGTGCAATAAAACTCAGAAAATGACAATAACACACACATACTGGTACAACCACACATGTGCAGGCACTCTATAAGTGTTTGATCCTTTGATAAAGAGAGTGAAAAAGATCCCGAGGCCCGTCGTCATTAAATTGGTGTTGGTTTATTTGTGTAAGACACTGGGGCTCAGTGGGAGAGCTGAGGAGTGTAGGGGTGGTCCACAGTCCACATTTGTTCACTGTTCGCTAGCGGCGGCTGATCTCTGGAATTCACAGCAACGGGAAGGTTGGCGGTTGCATAAAATGAATAGAGAAAGTCTGTGAGTATAAGTGAGGAAGCATACTTGGTGAGGATAGTATTGAGTTTGTGGTGTGTTTGTGTGGTCAAGAGGTGTGGAGTCTGTGGATGATATGTCATAGGAGAAATCAGTGTCTCTAAGTTATATGAACTATTTAGGCAACTAGTTTCTGAGTGGAAGGGGGGTTTGGGGGGAGGTAGTAAAGCAACAGGGCTTGTTGGGCGTACATGGGGCATCGTCTCCAGGGCTTACTGTGGGGGAACATTTAGAAGCAGCTGTTTTTTTGGCTCCACTAAATGGAGACGTTGTCCTGTGCTACGCTGCACTTTGGATTCTTAGCCCCCCTTTCCCTCCACAGCCCTTACCAATACTTCCCCAAATCCGCTTCACTTTCCCTCCCCATGCACGGCACAGAGGAGGAGAGGGGGTGGTAGCCGTCTAAACTGAAGCCATCATCAGCCACTCTCCCTCCCCTCGCCCCCACATACCGACCTCCCCACTCCCCTTTCCTGCCTGATGTGGCCCTAGACAGGATCTCATCTCACACAACTGGCCTGGGCTCCCTCTAAAGTGTCAAAGCGGGTCTTAATTTAAAAGCCCCTGGGCCCATTGCAAACTATTCAGCTATGCTTACCACTCAATTATCTTCCTGTCCCTTTTTTTCTGCCACTAAAGCCCCCCTCTGAAAACATTTAAGAGCGCTTTGCGGTGGGTCAGCCACGGATTCAGTTTCCCACTACCCTTGTCCTTCAGAGCCAAATTCAAACATGCCTGACTCTTGTGACAAAAGAGTTATTTTACAGAAGGGATAGTCTGTGTGACAGATCAGCAACGTTCCTGCTTCCTGGGATGCTGAAATGATGTCAGTGCTCTTTGACTTGGTGTTTCTCACAGTATTTGACAGCCCCTCTGGTAGCTATTAGTTTGGTTAAGGATTGCCCCTTTTTCTCTTAGTGGTCAGTCAGAAACAAATAATGTGCTTGCCCTCCAGTGTTTGCCGAAAATGCCCCGTGAGACCTCAAGCCTTGGAAACGTTTACGAACGCTCCGAACCACAGGAAACATGCAGAGGAAAACATTCCCCCCCTACACACCCCCACCCTCCCGTCCTCAGCTCCACACCGGCAATGGATTTGGGACTAGAAAGCTTGAGAAAGGTCAAAGGTGAGTGAGAGAAAAGCACAGATGACTCTCAGATGGATTAGCGCTAAGTGATCCCGACTCTCCCACACAATCACGACACCTAAGAGGTCAATTTCATGAGGCATCTAATATCAGTCTGTTTCAGCAATTTCACCCACCAGCTACAAAGACGGTATACGGACATTTTATCTTAGTCTGAACCAATATACTGTATGAGACATAAAGTTACCATTATTATTACTATAAAAGGAAGAAGCAGTGTTAGTTAGTAGTGCAAGATGGACCATGAATGTTAAATCGTGTGCAGTATATTATTCTGCCCTGGAAAACATTATCAGTAAATTAGCGGAGCGTAAACTCGTTGACAAATTATGAATCCTCACGCAGAGGTGGGCGAGCTATCATTAATCTTGACGTACATGTGAAAGTGGAGCCAGGTGGCTTAACACTCTTAAACTTAAATTAACTGTGATCCATCATCACCAGTATATCTCACACTTCCAGGAAAAGGGACACGATAAGACAGAGACTGCTTATCAAAAACCAAACACTATACTCATTTGTATCTTTCAAAGAAACGACCGAGCAAAGTCTGAACTTCCAGATGCAGAGCTGGATTTCTCTCACTGTGAATAAAACTCCTCACTGTGGCCTATTGTAATGGATGACTCTGATACCTACTATCTATTGTATTAGCATGTGAAATGATTACGGTGGATACTTTGTGATATTATACTGTATGTTTGGATGAGTCAGAGAAAGCCTCTTTCATTCCTTTTGCTGTTCCAGTCATCTACATTGTGACTCAGCCCAGTCATCAGGGCTGACCACACCGAGACGCATCACCAGCAAAACCATTGTTTCCCTGCGGTACAGCACACCTGTCGTATTGCGCTGCACATCGTGTTTTTCTGGAGTTTTTTAGACACACTCAAAAGTTGACATATTCTCATCTTTCACACTGCTCGTCAATGTCACACTTGGCCCAGGACGTGGTAGGTAGAGCTGCAACGATTAATCGAGTAATCAATTACCTGTCAACTATTAATTTACTACTAACTATTTTCGATTTATAGGTCTGAGTAATTTTTAAAGAAAAAAATCTCTGATTCCAGCTTCTTCAATGTGAATATTTTCTAATTTCTTTACTCCTCTTTGAGAGTAAACCGAACATCATTTTTCACACGTTTCTGGCATTTTATAGACCAAACAACTAATCAATTAATTGAGAAAATAAGAAAGAAAGAAAGAAAGATATTTCTTTATTAGTCCCACAGTGGGGAAATTTAGTTTTACACTTTGTTGTTAAAAAAAAAAAAAAAAATGTAAAAGGGGGGAGGGAAGGGGGGGGGGGGTGCTCGAGAAAAGGGGCGAGGGGGGGGGGGGGTTGGGGGCTTGGCGGGGGGGCACTGGGGGAGGGCAAAGAGGGAAACCGGCCCCCCCCCAAGAAACCTTGGTCTTGGGCGAGGGGGGTTTTGAACCCTTGCCCCCCAAACCCCAACCCCAACTCAAAAGAAACGCCCCCCAAATAATCAACAGATTAACAAACAATGATAATAATCGTTAGGTGCAGCCTTATTGGTGGGGCTAGCTAGCTAGTTAGCTGTTGGACTGTGAGAGAGCTATGGAGTATGTGAGAGGGAAGGTGGAAGTCATATCTCATATTATGATAGGTTGTAGATTAGTACCTTTGCTTTTACATTAATCACGTTGGATCACCCGGTTGCGCACCCAGCCCTGCTCCACATGTGCACCGCGCTGTTTTGCCCAGCGCACGGTGCCACGGTGTTTTTAAATTGGCCATGCCTGTAGCGACGCGTCTCTGTGTCATCAGCCACTCAGTATAAAATTTCCAGTCATGTTATGTCTCTGTTCACTCCGTGCAGGTCTTAAAATCATTTCCGCATTGTTGATATAGAATGACCTTTAACTCCACTCATCCATTATCTGTAACCGCTTATCCAGTTCAGGGTCGTTGGTGGGGCTGGAGCCAATCCCAGCTGACACTGGGTGAAGGCGGGGCACACCCTGGACAGGTTGCCAGCCTATCACAGCGCTGATACATAGAGACAGTAGGGGCGTAAGAAAATATTGAAAAAAATGTAATATTGTGATATTATGTGTTGTGATACTGTATTGATTCTCATAAACTATTAACTTTTAATTAATAGTTTAAATGCAAAGATTTACTCTATATTTTATTTCATTTGCAAAAACATGCACCCTCAGTGTATGCGCTCTGTCAAACTGGGACTGTGATAAATGCAAACACAGATCCCACTGTTTTGACAGGAAAAGTTAACTTTTTTTACTCAGATTTTATGAATATGGTAAGATAAGATAAGATATTCCTTTATTAGTCCCACAGTGGGGAAATTTACAATGGTGGTGTGTTCTTTATGGCATGACAGTTTTCCTAAAATTAGATTTATCACAATATATCAAAATACCTTGCATCGTAACCCCTGTATCATGGGATGAATTGCATCGCCAGATTCTTACCAACACACAGACAACCATTCAAGCTCAGACTCAGAGTTAATAATTAACCTAACTGGCATGTGTTAGGACTGTGGGAGGAAACCTGGAGAAAAGCCACACTAACACAAGGAGAACATGCAAACACACAGACCGAACTGGATTTGAAACCACTGACTCTTCATATCTATTTCAAGTTTTAACACATGGAGGTTATCAAATGTACAAGGCACATCTGTTTGTTTCTGCCATAATTTGATTACAGAATATGCCTTCATGTTTTAAAGGAACTCTGCCCCATTACACACTAATTTGTCCTAAATGATCAAATACAAGTCATGCATAAATTGCATGATTTATTCTATTTTTTTTTTTGTCCCAATGCAACAAAAATGCTATGTAATGTTCACACTGAGTGCATATCCCTGTCACTAATAAAGTTAAATGAGTTTTATTGACACAATGGGGTATTTTACAGTTACTGAAAGAAAAACAAGGTATTACCAGTCTCAGCTACATTTCAAAAACTTTTCACAGTGCACACAACCATTAACTCACTTCTCTTGCTTAATGCCTGTAGACATTCCAAGCAACCTAGGTGCATTTTGCTTCTTTCTTTCTTTCACTGCCTCAGCATTCAAGAGGTACTTTAAACAGTTTTATTTGTCTTGTAGAAAAATATAGTCTGCACTAATTCATCATATCTTTGGCTATAGAAAGCAGTGCATTCTCAGAAGTTAGTATGTGGATAGAAACTGTTCAGCATGGCACACAGGATGCATTCTTCTGGCATAAAAACATGTCAGTATGTCAAAAACATACTTTACTTTACGTAAGTTAAGGTACGTAACATAGGTTAACTTACATAACTTAAGTTACAGACATACTTATCTTTAGAGTTGTTCCAATTCTGATACCAGTATCGGAAATGCGTCTGATACTGCCCAAAATTTAGGATCAGGTATCGGCGAGTACATCAGTCTATGCACCGATCAAATATTACCCCCAAGAAAAAAAAAAAATTCCCTATTTTTTTTCCAATTCTTCTTCGCCGTCCCAAAACAGTAGCCTTATCGGATCAGTACTTAACACTATTGGAGCATCTACTTATTTTCCTAACCAAGAAGATTTGTTGCCTAAACCTAACCTAAACAAACTGCAGTATTCTTCTTCAGTTCTTTGAATTCTGCAATCAACAAATTCAAGCGAAATATGTCACTGAATTTCAACTGATGACTATTATTGAAACAGTATCCCTACATGATGATGAACTGATTTTCTCAGGCAAGGGCTGCAAGTAAAGATGATTTCCTTTTCCTATTAATTTGCTGATTATTTTCTTGTTTAGTCAACAAAATGAGAGCAATTGTGAAAAAAATGTGCATCACATCACAATTTCTCATACCCGAGATGACACATATCATATATGATGAGGAAAAGCAGCAAATCCAAGCGTTTGATACGTGGTACCAGGAAATGTTTAAAAGAGAAGAAGAATAAAAAAAAAAGTGATCAAAAATAGTTATTAATTTTTTGTTGATTGATTAATCAATGAATTAGCTAAGGCTCTATCTGTGGCACTCGTAGGTTTGTTTGATAACTAAACAATCCAATCTTTTGAGCGGCATCAAATAGTGATTTATTTGGTATTCGCTTCTCTTCGCTAGGCTTTCCCAGTTATGAACTGGACTTCCTCTGGTGTTTTCATTGCTGCCTGAGGACCGACTCATGACACATTGCTGTGTGTGCAATAAGACGCAAGCGTGCCATGACTTTATAATTCAAATCTTGTACATTAAGGGTGGTTTCTCTCCCTCACAAATGTAAAGAAAACATCAGATGTGTCCCAGGCATGTAAGAAGAAAGGGGATCAAAACCAGGACAATTTGAGCTGCAGCAGTGTGATCATTGCCTCAGCTATAGTCCTCCAGCTCCCCCTCTCTCCTGTCAGGCACTTTCCCTCTCTCTCCCCGTTTTCGACACTCATTCCTCTCAGACTTCCCCTCTTACACACCCACTTTTCTCCCTTTCGCCCCCCATGCTTTTCTTCCTCCTCTCCAAAATCTCTCCCCCCATCGCACTCTACCCGCTTCCCTAATGAGACGCACTCATACACCAGTATCTCTCTAAAACCAATCTCCCTTTATCTCTTTATCAGCCACTCTTCCCTTTACTCGTTCTCCATCCTGTGTTTTTCTCCCAGTAAATCCTCCCCTTACTTCTTTCAAAGCCCTCACATGTGGATTTGATTATTGGAGCTAACGCAGCACATACAGCTAAAGGCTGGATGGTAGGGTGTGGGGCATGTTTGATATAAATCCTTTGTGCCATCTCATTTTCTCAGCATTTCTCTGCATTTGGTAAACAAGAGCAACTCTGCTATCATCTCAGTTTTCCTCTTACAGTACTTGTTTGCATTTTTTTGTCTTCATTAAGGATGTAATAAAATGAAATTAGATGGAATCGTCTGATCAGAATTGGACTTGATCGTAACACCCCCGAGGGCTGAGTTCATCAGTGTGTGCTTTCATTTTTAACTTTGCTGTGAAAAATACTAGTTGTTTTTTGATTTCAGTGCATGAATACATTACATTTTAGGAACATTTGTGTGAATGCTCGTCAGCTCAAGTCAAGTAGCTCTATGCTAAAAATAAGAATCAACTTGTGCTGTAATGTGTGTTGGCCTGAGTTTCTTTACAGTAGTCCAAGTGTGGAAAAGGTACTCTGATCCTTTACTTCAGTAAAAGTACCAATAGCACAGTGTGAAAATAGTCTGTCCTAAGTAAAAAGCCTGCATTAAAATGTTACTTAAGTGAAAGTTCTCAATATGCAGTGTTATCCCCATTTTAATAACATATTATTGCATTAGTTTTACCTATGCATTGGCATGTGAGACAGCCCTGTTTTATTAAAAGTTACGTTCCCATACAACCTGTCCTGGATTACATTTCTCTTTGACTCTTTTCTCTTAGAGTTGTTCCGATTCCAATACCAGTATTGGAAATGCGTCTAACACTGCCCAAAATTTAGCGAGTGTGCCAGTCTATGTGCCGAACCCAGAAACCCAGAAAAAAAAATCCCCTCATTTAACCAATTCTTCTTAGCTGCCCCACAACAGTAGCTTTCACCTGAGATGTATCATGGCTGCCACTGGCAACTACCGTTTTACAGCAGCGAAGAAGAACTGATTGTAGGTAGTTTGACACAAGATGATAGCAAACAACAACAATGTGGTGCTAGTGAAGAGCATTAACGGTAGTCAGAGGAAAACATCAGCCATTTGGTAATATTTCACAGTGGAAAACTGATCTGGTAAAATGCCAATATGTTCAGTAAGTAAGATCAAGTTCAATTGCATTCATTCTCTCTATATATTTGTTCATGTTTTATAAAGGTTTTAACCTGAGCCAGACCATACAACAAAGATAGTAATCATATCACTTCCATACATGGTCGGTAGTAAGCAGCTCTTGACTAATAATGATAAATATATTTATTTTTATCACACTGTTATCAGATCGGTACTCAGTATCGGGTGATACCACAAGTTCAGGTATCGGAAAGGAATGAAATTGGATTGAAACATGTCTCTTTTAACCCAAACCATGATCTTTTCCTAAACTTTACCAAGTAGTTTTCTTGCCTAAACCTAAACTAACTGCAACCGCTTTACATGATTAACCGTGCTTTTAAAATACTTACTGATACATTTATATATGAGGGTGTGTTAACATCCTGCCACCTGTTGGGTGCTGATTTAGGAAACGCTCCTGTGGGTCGTATTAGAGGGTAGTAACAAACGACCTACTGTATGTTGTCATATGGGTTGGGGGACTTGTTACCACAGAAGTGATTATGCAGCATATAGTTATGAGACTACAAAATGGTATTGGTCATTAAATTAGTAAACCATTTGGGGGAAAAAAAAAAAAAATCAAGTACGAGATGATCATTTGCCTCAGTAACCAAAAGAGAGGGATCCTAGTGATAACTAACTAAAGGGAGTTGGGATGGGCAACAAAGTGTGTTTTAAAAGACCACTCAGGATTCAGTTCAATTAAAAGTTAGAAGTGATATAATGTCCACTTCACTGGAACTACACTGAATTTTTTAATCATTAACACTGCACACATCTCATGAAGCAATTAAAACATGCTTTCAGCTATCTTAACAGGCAGAGGAATTCAGAAGTATCTGTCACAGACAGCAGCATTCACGGGTTCAGACCATCGTCCCATCAGAGTTAAATAAAAGAGGAGAAATAAAAGGCTGTGGAATGAAAGTTCAGAGTAGATCAGAGGTGAAGCGTTCGCTGCAGCAAAAAGAAGCAGCAAACTGAGCGTTGCACCATAGGAGCGCTTCTCTTTTCTCCCTTTCTTTGCTTTTGTTCTTCAGAAGATTTTTTCTCTGAAGGGGAGAAAAGCTAATCATTCAGTTTGGGTCATGAGCAGAATTGTTTGCAGGGAGTTTTCCCACACCACAAAAATACTGCAAGATGTTTTACATTGTCATCACCTTTGGATGCCACTTCCAAACCTCAATGACTTTATTTCTCTTCCATGTGATATTAATTAGCACTGGTACTAATCTCACTTCAAGTAACTGGAGTGATTTAAGCCAAATATGTTGCCCAGCTTGACCAAATTCCCCAGAAGTCATGCCAGGAAAGACTAGCTCACATCTCCAGCTGTGTGAAGCCGCTCTCACACTTTCAACCGTGTCCGTCCCCCAGCTGAGCGCGCTCGCTCACATAAAAAGGTGCTTCAATTTTCTTCTCCCCATTTCTGCAAACTTAGCAAAGAAAAGTTATTTTCATAACGTAAACATTTCACTTTGCCTCGAGACATTCCTTTCTTCGCTGAAAGGCCCGTTTGGGACGTGGGATTGACGGGGAACCTTTGGGTGCTCTGAGCAGGATGTGGTTGGCTGTTAGCTGGCTCAGGTAAGCCATTTATTCCCATTAGTGCTGATGGTGGAATAGCGCTTTATTCTTCTTTTACCTGTCATGGCTGCCAGATGTAGGTCTGTAGCATTCTGCAACTACAACTCCGACAACAGAGTCAAAGGCATAGCCCCGAGTCTGGAAAACAGACGTTAATTGGCTGAGCTCACTAGCATGTTTTTCAGGGGCATTTCTCACGTCTTTAAGGAAAGCAGAAGCGACTTATCTTTGGGAAAAGCATGACTTTGTCAGCCTTTGTGTATTTCAAATGCTGACAGAGTGGATTTTCTGGATGAGGATAACAATCCCTGGAGCTCATGCAGCGCAGAGCCCTACATCACTTCCTGTTAGACCTGTGAACATACTCGGGTTTCAATTTGGGAGTCGTTAAAACAGCATGATTATACATGCACATCAATTATGCAAAATACAAACCTAGAGTAACAAGACTGGTTAGCCACATGAAGATTTATTAGGGAGTGAGTTAAACTTTCTCATAGTTTGTTGTTTGTTTCTCTCACTGGAAACTTGTGAAGTGACAGTTTTTAAGACCAGATACTTAAGCTTTCCTCTCAGATTTTAATTAATTTTGTGTTTATCTGCGCCCACGTTGAGTCATTGCAGCCACGCTACATCTTTGTGGATGCATTCATGTAGATGGAGCTTGTTTTCCAGTCTCGTCTGGCTCCAGAATCCTCTCAACATGTGCCTCACACATTTTACTTTTTAAATCCAAATGCTGTTGTGTCCTGGACACTATAACTGTACCAATAGCAATTAGCTCATCTCCACAAGGGAAATAACAACTGGCAAGACTTTAAAGCGTCCGTGGTGATATGCGCAGCCCTTAAATGCATCGCGTCCCATTTAGGAAAAAAAAACAAAAAAAAAGAGGAGGAAATAATGACCTAAAGATGTGTGACGAACCAGCGCAAACTTAAAGACTGTCTTCTATTACTGCATTGAGGGGGAAAGAAAGATTGAGATGAAAAGAAGGAATATAATGGTGCTGTTCTGATTGCACAGCCCTCTAGTTTAGTGCCTGGACGTCATTGGGGCCGGACATTCGGAGATAGCGTCACAGGGGGACAGAGAGGGGGATTGATTACACCATAACATCAGATATACCAAACCACTAATCTGATGGTCCATCTGCAGTCGTACATCTTCATCTATCACCCACCCTCCTGTCCGTCACCACCGTGGCTCAGGGGCAGCCCAGGAGCCAGACAGGGTGAACTCCTTTCTGCACGTGCATGACTCAGCGCCTGTGCATCAATCAACCTGTCTATCCCCGTTCGCCGCCCTACAAACTCTCCTCTCTCCGACGAAGCAAGTTCTGTTGATAAAGACTTTGGATGTCTGGGATGATACATCTTATTTAACCTTCAAAGCCAGAGATAAGGCAAAAAGCAGCATTCTGGTTTCCAGGCTGGATGGAATTCTGCTCACTGCACAAACATGTGTTCCCATCTTTGAGGACATTTTTGGGCTTTTTGATACTCTGCCAGCATGTGCTTTGTATCAGAACGTATGTGACCCAATTCATAAGCCTGTATTTTGTCCCATTATCTGGTTTGCTAATTACCTCAATCTTGTCACTTAAATGTAATTACGGACATCACGTTATGTTTTTCGATGGAAATATATTTGGTGCTGTGCAGAAGGCTGGAAGGGAGCCTTCGGCTTGGCAAAGCTTCCATCGACGGAAAACAAAAACATGCACAAAAAAATGGATGGCAGAGGTTCTTATGTTTTTGATCATAACAAGACGGACAAGGATTTTGACATCTGTATTAAGCAGAAATGCACATATAACAGGCCACATACAGTAACTATGCACTGTAAGTGCTGCTAAAAGGTGCATGATGGAAAGCTTGAAGTTATCCCCCAAGTGGAAATGAAAACCAGAGTTGTGTGGGGCTGAGTAACAGAGACTTTATTTCCTTAGCAGATGGCTGCTTCCTTTACCGCCGATGTTAACGTTGTTCTTGAGAAGGGTTTTGCGGTGGTCAGGGAGGAGGAGGAGGAGGACTTCTAGCTGTTATCACAAGCTGCAGTGAGACATCATCTGCTTCAGAGACACTGGTCCATCAAACTCTCAGGCAATTACGCAGAGAGCACAGAGGTCAGAGAGGAGGGGAGGCAGGAATGAGCCCGGCGGATCAGCTTATCGGACGGCCAGAAACCCAGGAACAGCTGAGGAAACTAGTGGTACTTTTCTCAGGAGTCGAGAGAGTTCAATGCAGAGAGGGAGAGCAAAGGTCACAGACTTGAGTTTTATTTCACAGATCTCTTTATCAGAGATCTCTTAAATTTTTCAAGCCAACCCATAGAAGTCAGGAGGGTGCGAGCACACTGGAATAATTTCAAGACAAAGTGATGTACTGTGAAGTTGTGCTGCTGCATTAAGATTAATCAGCAGAGGACACATTTTGTATTATGCATGATTTTTTTTTAATTTATTTTTTTTTTAGATTACAGCTGTCGATCGATTCACAGATTCACAAATCAAAACGCATGATTGTCCTTGATTAATTGTAAATAATCACAAATTAATCACATATTTTTTATCTGTCCAAAATGTACCTTAAACGGAGATTTGCCAAGTATTTAATGATCTTATCAACATAGGAGTGGGCAAATATGCTGCTTTAAGCAAATGTATTTATTAGTGGAAATTAATTACCAACGCAAACCAATGACAGAAATTGTCCAGCAACCCTCACAGGTACTGCATTTAATATGTTTAGATAGAAACAAGGCAAACTCAAGCCCAGCAGGCAACAACAGCTATCAGTGTGTCTGTGCTGAAAATGGCCACGCTTTTTTCCCTCGCCAAAATGTAGCACAAGTTCAGAGCATTATTTATAAAGGCAGTATGACAAAGGTGGTACCAATGGATTAGGTTATCTAGTTTCAAATGATGCTGGTATCTTCACTGTAGCTTTAAAACAGAGGATGCTGGAGCCTCTAAAAGATCAAATGCATTAATGTCTTAAAGAAATTAGTGGCGTTAAAACGGTTTTGCGTTAATGCATTATTATTGTAGTGCATTGACTTTAACAGCCCTAACACAGTGTGTGTGTGTGTGTGTGTTTTTTATATATATATATATATATATATATATATATATATATATATATATATATATATATATATATGATAGATAATCTAGTACTTGGGAAAGGTATAAGACACACAAAGCAGGATATTTGGTGGCATTACACTACTGTTGAAATGTGGGTAAGCAACCAGTGAGACAGAATATCAAGTTACAGCTTGCTGACAAATGTCTTCACTCGGTTCAATAATACATGAGTAATGGATCATAGCAAGAGAAACCCCTCTAAAAAGGCAGTACTATAAAGTAAATATTTTATGAATGTCAAAGCTCAACTCTGCTTTTGTAGTTATTCACATGCATACCGACCTCATATGCCGAATAACTCATATTAAAAAATAACTCTGGATGTCTGGAAGCCTAGAAGCTACACTCCGGGTCACTGGAAGCTTTGATCCATCTCTCTCGGGGTTTATCATCGCTGCCACATGGTTTGTGCTCCAGATCAGCAAATTTGGGTTCATTGTCAACTGCAGATTTTTCTCTGGAGCAGGTACGGGCCTACAAGAAAGGCTCAGGAGTTTAACGAGGATGGTTGACAGAATGCCCTAATAAACCACCAGCTGGTCACCTTATGATGGCTGACACAGACAAAGTCCAAATGGCCTAACAGGGTCCTGTTTTTCATTGGGACGGCGTACGGCACGATGGAAACGCAGCCAGTGAAACGCTCAGAACTGCCACACCACCTGAACAGCAACACCCGTGAAATGTGTCTCTGCAGTACGACTCATATCTCCTTCATTCATATCCTGTCCATTTTTTTACGTCTATTTTTACAGTGCTAGATTCTTTTGCTGTTCTTACGTGAAAGATGATTTGAAACATGCCGTTCTCGTAAAAAGCGCTCTGCATCAAACCAAACTGCGTTGCTGTCCCTTTGAAGATATGATCCTCTCCATCTGTAACTGAAAGTCTTCACCCGCTCACTTTGTCTGTAGTTGATAATGCCAGAAGAGAGCTCCAGACTCTGAGTCTAAACAAGCTTTGTGCATATCTTGCCAGCACGTAATGTGTGACATGATCTCCTTCTCCTAAATGTGCACATTTATCCTGCTAAAATGGCCAAAAATGCAGAGCTGTGCACTCTTTTAACTGTGTGCAAATGCTAAAGGGAAGGAGACTGGTTTTATTTTGACTCGAGCAAAACAATCTCCATCTCCATTCCATTCTCCCGCCAGATTAATTGGGGTAATTGACTTGTGTTTGCAGCACAAGGTAGAGGGTAGACTCCTTGACACCGCCAGCCTGGCAGCCAGGAGCAATTGGAGCGTCGCATAGCATTTGCTGTAACGAGACAACGAGGCGAGCACTCTGGGTAATTTAATACAGTTTAGACGGTCCATGTGTCTGATAGAATCAGTCGTAGCAGGGTAACATTTTTTACTTTTGTGCATAGCTTTGAGGAACCTTGACACACCAGAGATTGCAAAATTGTTACATAGCTGCCTTTGTTGCTCAGCTGTGTAGGCTTTCGTTGAGCAGATATGTCAGCTATGTGGCGGGGTCTCCGTCAACAACTCAGCACTTCCTTTAAATTTTCTCTGCGAGACTGGCGATCTATCAGCGAAGTGTTGTTTTTTTACAGGACCCCTGATGACACATATAGGGCACCCAAGGGATCCTCAAGCCATTTCTGACTTATGACCTCATCCTTCCGAGTCTTGTCATTGGTTCACACCAGCCCTGACCCCAGCGGCCCAGGCGTACTGGCACATACACTTGCGAGGAAGTGGAAATTACCTCTCAATACTGTCAATGGTTAAACACTTTCACAAAGCACTGTGATGAAAAACACCCTCACCTCCAACCTCCAACTCTGCATATTAAGAAGACAGAGAAGTTCTGATGGAGGTTGCAAAGGTTTTACCTCGCCCAGTGGGGCACTTTAGAGCCAAAATTATGCATTGTATTAAAATATTCGCTGCAGAACAATGGTGCTAACTTACTGATGGGTATGCTATTATTCAAAACACATTATTACTCTGACTTTAAAAGACTGCAAGCTTGCGTGTTATATCCCTTTCAATAAATCATTTGCACATAAGAAGTACCTGATGGCACTCTTTACTGCTCTTAACTTTAGAATATGTTGTAAAGACATACAGCCTTTGTGGTATTAAGAGCATCACAGCTTGAGTAAAATTAAGGGAAAATGCTTCAAGTAAATCAAGTTCCCTCACTCTATTTTCCCTCAGCCATCTGGTAGCTATTGAACGCTGTTTTGAATACTTTGAAAAAGAGCCCATAGCTTACTCATTATACAGCACAACAGTCGCATTCCCTCGCTCTTGCCCTCTGCCCCCCCTTTCTCTCCGACTGTCTCTAATCTCCCTCTCTCTCTCTCTCTCTCTCTCTCTCTCTCTCTCTCTCTCTTTCTGTCTCTGTCTGTCTCTCTCTCACCAGACCAATCAGTTAAGGAGACACATTACTTAACGAGGTAATTGGTCTAATGTCTCTGGGGTACAATGAAAAATGCCATAGTGTGGCATGCTATTGTGGTTAAGTTTCAACCCAATGTCATATTATGCTACAAGGCATTTGTCATACACTTTCCTGGCTTTTTGTACTTTTCTCCAAATTAAAAACAAAACAAAAAAAAAGCTTGAATAGGTGAGTTTGTGGCATTATGAACATTCAGGGCGGCGTTCACCAGTGGGAGCCACCGAAGCATTTTTAACCGGCCAATTTCCCTGATTATAGCAACACTGACGGCACTGAAATGTGCTGCCATCGAAACAAAACGCCCGCTCCACTGTGGGGGATCCTGATTCCTGGTATGCGACCTTGTGGTTGACGTGGAACCGCAAAAGTAGTGATCCCTTTCCATCCCTCTACAATTTTCCGTCCAGCTCCATTTGTTTTTCATTTGGAGAAACAAAACTGTTCAACCTTTTTCCTTCTGTAAAAACATGGCATCCCAGAAGGCTTTGCGGGAAGTATCAATCACTGGAATGGCTGTATTGTGATTACCTCGACACACCGTATCGGACCTGCTCTCTCAAAAGAAAACACCGGACACCAGAGTTATGGCTCCAGAGATAACACGCAATGTTGCGTAGCTCAAACTTAAAAAATCCTTATCTGTGACAGGATAGCGAGCGTACATATTTGTGCAGCTACAGTGTATCCGACACAGTGAGTACACGGTTGTGGATAGATGAGCGAGGGTAGTGCAGAGGACCATGTCGGCAGATACAGTACCTCTGAATGAAACATGAGCCTTTTTGTCTGAGGAAACACACAGTGGAAAGACTGTCGGTGTGTGAATCAGCCAGCGAGAGTGTGGGAGAATGAAATCATTGGTTTGGAGAGGGGAATCTTATTGTTCTAGTAGAGACAATATTTCTGCACTTAATGACCTCTTTCTTTTTTCTCAAGAGAAAAAAGGTTAGGAAAGACTGTAGAAACGATTATGAGAAATATTGCAAATACTTAGGCGTGTCATATATTTCTTCAAGCTATTTAATGTTATAAGATGTAAGCATTTGGACTGACAAAAAAGCAAATCATACCATTAATTTCATGTTACAATTTCAGTCTGCTTAAGCGCTCAAGAACATTTTGATGACAGATGTTAAATAATTGAATTTCTTCCTGATTATGGTGACTCTGGTAACTCCATCGGACTGCTTCTATTAAACTGATGACAGAAAATGAACTCTACTCTGCTCTCACAGGCTGGTCTGCCAATGGCATGTATGTACAATGAATTAAAATAAATTGCAGAAAAGTATGTAATCATTCCAGCCATCATGGGATGCCGCGAACTCTCCATTACCGGCGGTTTAAGTTGACAACATATTACTTTCTTCTGTTTCAATCGTTTAAGCAGGAGATTTATTAAGACTAAACCGAGAGGTCTTTCTCAGGTCAGCCTGATTAGATTTCAGGCGGAGAGGAATAAAAACACAAGACTTTGTCAAAGGAAAAAAAAAAGATGTTATTGTGTCCACAACCAAAGTGTGACCTCTGACCCTTAGATCAAAGCATCGCAGAGTAGATGACAATCAGTTATTCTTGTTTGTTGTCTTTCATGGAAAGCAATGGAAAACTTTAATAATAAAATCGATTCATTTCTTCTTTATATCTAAGTAAACACAGGAATTCATAAAAATATATACACCACATGTGAAGAAAATATAGGCTTAGAAAATGACATATGCTGTTGAATAAATGCGGTAACTCACCAGCCAAGGCGCCGGAGGGGAATAGTTAGAGATGACAAATTAACTGTTCATCAAGAGCGATTTTCCTGCTGTATGTTGTAATGATGTGGAATCTCTCAGGAGCTTGTTAAACTCCATTTGTTCAACACAGTTAGAACTAAAGGTGCCTTAAACCGTTGTTCATTTTCCTTTTTTAAATAACTAGTTGACACGGTGGGTCTGATGAAGCTGGTATTCCCTCGGTGAACAGCAGTAGTTTCATGTACAAAGACAATAATACAACTGCCAGCTACAAAGCTGTTACACAGTTCAAATATTATCACTCCATCTGTCTGAAACTGTCACGGAGCTAACCACAAAAACAAAGTGGGATAGGTGCACAAAATGTTGAGGGATCTTTCCATTCAAGCCAGTTCAGAGAATGTTTGTATTAATCTGATTGGAGTTCCAGCTGCATGGAGTGGAGCAGCACTGTTTGTTGTGCTATTTTAGGCAAACATCTGGTACACTTCACCACCTGAATAAAATACAAATTACTTCTTGCAATTTTTTTTTTTTTTTTTTTAATTTTACTCTTCTTTTAGGATCAGCATGCACACAATCATACTGTGCATTGTGCATCTGTCATAATATTTGTTTTAATTAATGATGAGACTATATTGTGGTACTACAAAATTGAATTAAGGCGTACATGTAAAAATTTGATGTATATACAGTATAGCGATGCACCGATCCAACTTCTTCAGTCACAGTAGGGATGGGGAAAAAGTGCAGTGCTTTTCATGGCAATATTGTATCAATATATGGATATCAAGTATTAATCTTTTAACCTCTTAATAATCCCTGACACTGTTCTGTACTTCAGAAGCTGTAGTAGTCTTAAGGCTAGTATCATATACTGTTATCATATGAAACTTGAAAACCGAAGGAATCGACTGATACCAACCCAGTTATGCTAGCTTGTCGGGAAGAACACTAAATAGCGCTCCAAAATTACACCAAATTTTGATGAGGAAAAACTAGCATGGCCATTTTCAAAGGGGTCCCTTGACCTCTGACCTCAAGATATGTGAATGAAAACTGAAATAAACAGAGGGAAAACTGTATCTCATATCTCATCTCACATAATTTACTGTTGAAAAAAGATAATAAATCACAATATATCTCATTGCAATACAATATCGCAAAATGTTTAGTATCGCAATTAGATAATAAGTATCGTGGGGCCTCTGGTGATTCCCAACCCTAATATACACTATGGACCTATTCATATTTTCTGTGACTAATTGTGTACTGTCCAATGCACCAAAGAGTCGTCTAGATTCAGTACAATTTAATAGTTTAGTAATGATTCAAAATATTGGCTAGAGTCGAAAAACCCAAGAACAGAAATATGCTTTTATTTTGCACCAATATAAAAGTATTATTAGTTTCAAAGATCAACTGACAAAGGATGTATGTAGATGTAAATAATGATACAGCAATAAAGGTACCAACCATGCCGCAGACATCAGTCCCAGCCTCTCATTATATCCTTGTCTCTCCTGCAGCATTCTTTCCAAACCTTTCAACACTTCGCTATCACTGACTTCCGTATTCTGTCAGAAGATGTCAAGACAGGGGAGAAAATGAACTGCAATGGTGAGAATTTCCTGTTGATGTCTCCAATATTTCCCTTTTATGACATGTCTCATCCATTACCATATTAGCAGTGGACTGCCACAACAAACTACAGTGACCTGTTTCAGTGTCTTAAAGGGTGGAACAAGGACAAAAAGGTCAGGTTTATTTAAACTGGATGAAAATCTAGTTGCTTTACTTGCCGAGGGCAGTTCACATTCATGTCACATTGTACAACAACAAGTTAACTGCTGACTGGGCACATTTCCCCTCCTCAGTGGAGAGCATTGTTATAGTCTTACAAGTCTCTTCCATTTATACAGCTGTGGATTTACAAGAGAAGTACAGGCTACATTAACTCTGTAATAGCTTAATGTAGCACCTAGGAATTCAATCACAATCCCCTGGTCCTCTCTAAATGTCAAGTCACTAACTAGTGAAACTTTGAGTTTTAATGTGCGCTTTAAACTTTTAATGTGTCAGAAAAGCGCCTGGTCTCCTGTAGGTACTGCACTTATTTTGAACTGCTTTCTCTACCTATGAGGTCCTGTTTAGTGTTAGATCATCAAAGGATGATATTGATTTGTTCACAGTTTTGTGCTTTAACTAATTTAACTGTCTTTACAACCTTCAATGACACTGTAGGCTTCAAAACATTATGCTTTGGTGAAATGTCTCGTTATGTTATTTAAAAGTATTTTTTTTATTTAAAGGCAATATTATATCCCTGGGGTTTTGCACTGCAGTGGATTGTCTTCATTAAAGAACTATGCAGCTTTTAGTAATTTCATTAGTTTAAGTCGTGGTTTCAGTGATGGATTTCACCTTTTTTTTTTTTGGAGCTCAAATGGAACTGAACAAGAATAAAGTTGTATCACTAGCTGTGTTTCCATTCACATGTTTTAATTTGCATTTTGAAGTATTTAATTAGAAAAGTGGTACAAAAACAGAAAAATTTACTAAAACTTACTGAATAAAAAAAAAAAAATCTTACGCTCGCTTGAGGAGGGTTTTGCCTTTATTGAAAGAGTAGTAGTAGTAGTAGTCGTAGTAGTGCTGCATGATTTAAAAAAAAATCTAATTTTGACTGCTATTGCAACTGTAATTTTTACATCAGTATTCTGATTTTCATTGATGAACATATTAAATTGATTATAGTGTGATTTTTTTGCAGGGATCTGTACCAAACAAAGATGCTTTCTTTAGTCTGTAGAATACGATGTGTAGGCCTCTCTGCAACATGACAATATTTAATTTAAAAAGGTATTTTAACACAGATTTCACCTTTCATGAATATTGCAAATTTGATTTGAATTGCCATATTGCAATTTCAATAAAATTTCAATTAACTCTGCAGCCTTAAAATATAGTTGATGTGCTAAATGACATATGGAAACGCCTTCGTTTAACTCACATGACTGATCAGCTGTTTCTGCTGTCAGCGTCAGATTTGCCCGAGTGAATGAATGTTTTTGTCCGCAGACATAATGCCAATACTAGCTGACTTGAAAGAACAATTAAAACTTGCCCAATAGAAACAAATTCCCAAAAACCTCTGTCCGTTTTCAACCTTTACTATTTCTAAAATCTGTTTGCTGGGGGATTACAGGTACAAGCCTATAGTACCAACTTCAGTCCAAACTTTGTTGTTGCTGAGCTTATTCACTTCAAACCACTCGGTGGAGCAGGCCTAATTGGCATTTCTTTTTTGCAACATTTCTAAAGTTTGCTTAATATTCACTTGGCAATTCAATGAAAACACAGCAACTGACAAATTTTGAACAGATGTCCGTCTAAGCTGGCACCAATGACACTGCCTGTCGTAATTAAGGAGGGGATTTGTGAATCCTAGTTTCAATGGTCAACTTTAGCAATCCCGTGCAGGCTCTTGCCACCTTTCCATCTCTATGTCTCTCTGTTTATCTGTCTCCGTCTCCCTCACTCGCCTCCAGAGTGACACTGGCTAAGGTGACGCCTGCGGTAGCTGAGATACGGCAGAGCTAATGGATTTGTCCCAGGCATCTAACAGACAACGGAGCCAAGCCTCACAGGGGATGAAACACAAAGGCAAAGAGTTTAAATGACTCTCTCTTTCATCTTCATTTGGCCTCAAAAGAGACAAAAAAGAAAAAATGTGAAGGAACCACGTCTCACATCTCACCTCATCTACACCATAGCTCCCATCCATCATCTGTGGCAGTCTAAATCCCCAGCCTTTCATTCCCCTTAAGGAGGGCAGTTTGTAATTGGGAGGGGTTCGTTAAAGAAAAAGTTATTTTCATTTCGTCTCTGAGGGGAACCGTTAAGGCGACTTGCTACAGTACATTCCAGTTGAATTACATAACGTATCTGATTTTCTATGAAACCTAAAACAGGCTTTGCAACACATAAATAATGCGTTCCATTTCTCTCACATGCACCAAACTGCTGTTTCAAGTCCAGCTCAGTGTTGGGATTTATAAAAACATGAGCGCTGAAGCATAAACTCGAACAACGGATTCAAGTCAGGTTTCAGAAACAGGGTCACTCATAAGATGTAGAATAACTGTGGTGAGCTCACAAAATAACTTGCAAACTTGACTCTTTTTTTCTATGATATTGCTATTATTTCTTAAAATTAACTGAATAGACTCAAGTCAATAAACACAGACAGGAACGGAGCACACTCTGCTTCAATTACAGTTGTGCTTCATGATTAAAGGCATGAGATCGGCACGTCGGTGGAGGGAGGTGTCTCGTTGGAAACCAGATGCCCAGCAAGGATTTCCACATTTTTTTTTATTATTTTTTTTTTTTTTTTTACATGTTAGCTCATAAAAACAAGCCAGTATGAGGCGTTTTAACGTACCCATTACTAGACCAACGTTTTGTCCTTGAACACCATAAAAATCTACCTCTTGCCATTGCAGTTCTTTTGTAATTGTGCTGAGTTCATTGAAGTTCAAGTCTGTGTTGTAAAGTCGCCAAAAATACAAGGATGACTAATGAGTCAAACTGTGCCAAGGGATACAATATGCTATAATTTTCTTGATACCATGGTGCTATTGCCTACAAGATCATCATCTGGAAATCCTTGAAATGTAAATGTATTTTATCCTCTGTGGTACAATATTGAACCATACGCGACCTTTCATCAAAAATCAAAGTAGGTCAGTGTGGTTAACTATGTTCTAACACGTAAATAAAGTGGATTAGGCTGCCGTTATTGCTTATTGAATAATGAGTCGCACAAGTGTAATGCATTCCTGAGCAGACATTATTGATTTACTGTTAGTCTCATATCCATCCATAATTCATATTTAAGCTGCAGGCTCTTCCTTGATAGCTGCGAAAATCCCTTTAAGACATGAGGGAGACCTCGGGAGACTCGTGATGCTGTAAGTGAAAACTGAAGCAACAGGAAATGAAAAGGGGAGCGAAGTGGCCAATCACCCGACATTCCTACCAAACGTGCACCAGGGGGTCGCGAGGGTCAAAGGTGAGCGGTCTCTGGATGGCGAGCACAGCTGTGTGCCATGAGGAGCACACAAAGCTGCCCCAGCATGACCCCCAAAGTCACAACTTCCACCGGGAGTCACCCATAATAACACATCTGGGCCTGATTCCCCCTAGCAAGCAGGTATCACAGTAGAACAGAGGGCCTCCTTCTCTCTTGTTTGTTTGTCATTTATTAACCTCATCCCAACCTCGCCGTGCCCTTCTCATTAGAGCTGTGATTGACAAGTCAAAATGCCAAACTCACCCTGAGACCCTCCACCAAATAACTCAGGCTGTTCTCATACACTGATTGTAGCTATACCTACGATGAATAATGCACTGTAATTTGTGTGTAATCCATGTAATCATAAACAAGGATGTATAAGGAGCAACAAATGCCACATAGGGAGGCGGTAAGGATGGGACTTCAGCCAGGAAAGTGGTGTTTGTGTCCAGTGTGAAACCAGAAGTCAGTGTTGATTTATTTTTTATGTAACTTCTGTACTGTAATGGCATTTGCGTAGTTATTTTGACCCAAACCATGATCTACTAAAGGCTGGCCCACACTAAAAGATTTTTCTATCTTGAAAATGTGAGAGACCTCACACATAATGACATGTTATGTTAAATTAACAGTTTTGTTCCTTTAGTGTGTGGTGAGTAACATTTTGGACAAAGCAGCGCACCACACACTACCAGACTCCATTTATGAAGTCCAGACTAAAAACATGGAAAGCTCACAAAAACTCTTGTGATCTAACATGCTGGATGACGGGCATACTTTGTACTGAAAATCCATGAAGGATGGATGGATGAAGTCATGGAAACACATTAAATTAACACTTGCATTTTTTGCCACAAATCAACAAGTTGGTCCTGGGCTGTGGTCCATCTTACATGCATCATCTCATGGCCACCGTGACAGCTTGTCAGCTTGGTTCTCAATTGATTGTTCCTTCCCATGTATCATCGGCTGTTCTCGGGGTTCCCCACATACAACAGGAGATCTGATCGTAAATACTGAACATGTTTAATATTTCTGACTTGAAATTGATACAGCTAGGGTGGACTTTCGAGCTGATTGGGTGATGTAAAAAAAACACCCTCACATCACAGGAACACCTGTGATAGAAGATAATCTTTAGAACCATCAATAAATCAGGGCTTTGCTGACGATTGTCGGGAAGGAGATTTTCATGTTGTGTGTACCTGGTATAAGTAGTTTTGTTGCCTGAACCTATCCAAGCTGTTTCTGTGAAGACGAAAGTGTATTTTGAAGAGGGTACGCATGTAACGAGCGGTTATGTGTTGCTGGAAATTAGTTTGAAATTGCACGAAAAAATGAGGATTTACTTTTCATATAAACTATTGTATGAGGACATGTTTAATAAATACACTAGTAAAGCCTTGTTTCAAAATGGAGAAGGGATTTAAAGAAGCATGACCAGTCATTTTATGCAGTTAATTATATGAATCTACATTAGGTATTTGTATTTGTATTAGTATTTATGACTGTTAAAGTTAGAGTCAGTGTTTGGTTTTGCATTATATATGACGTCTTGTTCGTACTCTACTACAATGCTGAGAGTGTTATTCATTATTATGTCGTGAGAAATCTCCACCGATGCCACCAAGACAGAATCAGTATTGCATTTCTGATTGATTCTTGATATTTACTCTGAATGCGAACCAATCAAATCGGCTCTGTGATACGACGCAAAAGACTGATAACGTCTGACAAGAGATGAGACGCATGATGAATTGCAAGGCTCTCCTTTTTCAGAGGAGATGCCCCCCAGTCTAACGACTTTTGACCTCAGGTCACCTCTCGGATCTTGTGTGTTTGCATGTGTTTCTTTCAGAGAAAGGTTGATGTGTTTTGCCGTGCTGCATCGTGTGCTTGTTTGTTTTCTTGCATGTGTGTCTCTGTATGTGTCTGCATGCCTGCATGTGTAACAGATTTTGAAGAAGCCAGTTTAATCTACCCCCCACCATCACTTCCCTCCTTCCTCATTAAATGCACATTCCTCAATTGGTTTGATGGTAGAGTGCCTGTCCAACTTCTGTCCAGGACAAGGCTTAGGGTTTGAGAAAGGTAATGGGATACGCGCCGAGAAAAAGCTATAGTCCATCTGCCAGCGCCAGTCCAACCTGTACTGGTGGTTTTCCTGCCAAACCATCAACATTTCACTTCATTTGCATTTAATTTTCACAAATAAGCACGTTTGAATATGGATTCCAACATGTATGCAAATGTACTTACTGTAGCATATGCACATATTTACATGGGGGAGTGTTTCACAGTACTTATGTTTGCGCGCACATGTGCCGGTATGTAATTGTTTGTGTGTGTCTTGGGCGTCCACCTCCTCCAAACCCCATCCTCTCTCTGACTGTGAATGCAGAGCAAGCCAATTTAGCAATAGTCACATCTCAGCCTCTCCTCAGTGGCATTACCATAATATATATTATTTATCAAACGGTCTGCCATGCATGTTCTCTCCCACCACCTGTTAGCGATGCACTCTCCATGCCACTGAATGCAAACGAGACCTTGGCCCCGCACGTAATTGAGCAACGCGATGCATCTTCAAAGTACGCACAGCAGATGTCTCTCATCTCCCGAGACCCTATCTGAGAGGAATGGATAAATAAGACATAGGCGTAGAAATACAGATGGAGGTGGTGGTGGTGTGGAGAGGAAGATGGGGCTGAGGAAGGAAGGGAAGCTTGCTGATCCTTTCCTGTCAGGCTGGGATAAGAAAGGGCAAGAGGAAACAGTGTGACTCCAGGGCACAGTGTATGTGTGCATGCATGTTCGTGTGTTGTTTGAGAGTGGGAAACAGAAAGCTCATGATCGAGTGGTTACATGGTTAGCACTGTATATCCAATACGTCACAAATTACACTGCACTAAACTATTTATATAATGTACAGGAATTAGCTTTAAAATCAGCACCTTCAGTTTTACAGTCTCATTAATAAAACTACCAAGGTTGTCATTTTTTAATCCTGATTTTGTGTGGATTTCATTGAAAATCTTCCTCAAATCAGTTTTCTCTTTTGGCAGACTTTGAAAACTTGAAGCCATGAGACTTTGCTTGCTAATAATATCCAGTTCGGGTCAATCAATGGTTTGTCTGCCAGACAAGTAAGGTGTAAGGGTTGAGGTATGTCCGAAACAAAATAGCTTGTATAGCATGTTGTTGGACCACGTTGAAACACAAAAGGGTTTATGCCTGATCCGAATGGCCACATTCTAAGGCAGAGTGAAAACCCGGCTGTTATAGAAAGAAGTGATATGTGATATTGTTTAAATATAGTGAAAACAGTGCACATTTTCACACATGCAGTCTCTCCTGGGAGGCATTCATAGTGTTGCACCCGATTGTTCACATGAAAAGTGACTGAAATGGTTATGTAGAGAATGAAGAAAAAGAGCTAACGGGAGAAGTTCAAACCCTGCTTATTATCTCACCTCTTCACAGCTGGCCAGTCACGTGAAGTGGGTGTGAATGTTGGATTGTCAGTTTCAGAAAGTTGCAGGGACTCAATTGCCATGTCAGAGAGGCGTCGGGGGAGAGTGTCCAACACTACTGTATCACTTCACTTCCAGTCTGACTCCAGTGGAGTTTGGTCTACTCTCAGCTAGAGTTCATGTGCAAAGATACAAAGAGATTGTACAGCTTGGAATAAAATCTTCTGGCACAATCTCACATGTGGGTTTGGGCTGTAAAAATTGGCAAAATTATGTCGGAATATTGTTTTTAAAAAATACATAGGTTTGAACTAGGGATGCTAATTTTGAATTTTTTTTAACCAGTAACTGCCCCCCGTTCACCGATTATTAACCTTTAACCAACAAGATTAGCACGTTGCATGCAGCGCTGCACCAGCTGCAGTATATGAGCACAACATACACCCATCAGGGAGAGTTTGCAACCACGGTGCGACAGACCGAGCGGTGTGTGTGTGTGTGTGTGTGTGTGTGTGTGTGTGTGTGTGTGTGTGTGTGTGTGTGTGTGTGTGTGTGTGTGTGTGTGTGTGTGTGCGGCAGGAGTGAGTGTGGGGTTGTCGGTGGCATTATAGCTGTGAACGTAGCAGTGTATGTATGGTTTATTTTTCGGTAAATAAATGTTAATGCTCCTCAGCATGGATGTATAAAGAGAACTGGATACAGCATTGGAATGCCATAGGAATGGCCTTGTTCATTCCTATGAAAGTTGCTCAGTGGCGCAAGAAGCCAAAATGGCTCATCTTCCGCCTGGAAAAGCATCAGATCATCTGGCGATCATTCATCCATTCTGCCCATGGAACAGGTCATGTGACCTGGGGCATCCATTTTGCCCTATGTCACATGACTCAGTCATTGGCTCCCAACGTCACGCCGTCGTCACGACTTATGCTGTGGTCATGGTCTGGGTCTCATTCACATGAATGGAGGAAGGGAAATTTCAGCTATCAGTTTTGGCTATTAGTGTGTTTTACAACTTTTATGACCTAATGATTTAAGTAGGGCTATAAGAGTGTTCAAACTGGGGAGATGATATACCTTAAAACAAAATTATCTGCTGAGTTACAGAAATCTCTTTTCCAATGTAAGTCTATGGGGAAAAAGTCTTTTTGGGCCCAATGGCATCACGTGATGGACACAGAAGTTGTTGCACTGCCATTTGGCCACGAGGAAAATTGGGATCAATGACCTGTGCTCTTACTGGAGCTCCTCAGCTCAAGACCAGAGCCTCTATCTAGCAACTCTGGCTCAGTCTCTTAAGGTGGACTAGCTTCTCTACCTTAAAGTGATAAGCCGCTCCTCTGAGTTTTTTTCAGCTTTTTAATTCATTTTTATAAATTCTTTTAAACATTTAACTGATTGCATTAGCTGTTAAAATTCTTAATGCTGGTTAACGGTTAACATCGCTACCTGTTTGTATTTATTCCTGTCACTCACTTTGAAATGTGGTTGCCCATATTCCCAGTATCCTAAAATTATAATTAATCAATTACACTATTCCATCGTTGTCCATAAACTGAACTTTTGATGGAATATAAACCCTTTAATTCAAAGTAAGGTATTTGCTTCTAGCTTTTGCCCAATTCACCTTGTTTGTGGTGGCAAATGTGAAACCTTAAAGGAGTATCTGATCAAGACTAAATAACAATCTGCACTTTCTGCTTATGGGAGTCTGCGATATTTACTTTGTTTGATCCAACCTGTGGATCTTAATTTTTTTCATGCAGTAAATGTCATCGTCCTCCCTTAGGCTTCTCTCTGTTACTTTGAAGAGATATTAAGGGCATGGTTATTCCGAGTGGTGCGTCTCGACAGCATCTTGGAAGCTGGCTGGGTTTTTTGTGTGTGGGGGGGTAAATTAGCAATTATAAGGCTGGTTTACATCTTCTGAGCACGGATGGAGTCAGCGAAATCTTGCCGCCTTCTGCCGTCTCATTAACGTCCAGCCAGGGAGATGGGAACAAACAGAGTCTGAGGATCTCCGTGGTTACCCTGGATGAGAATCCAATCAATGACATGCTCTCTCTCTGGATGGTGACGAGGTATTAATGAGCTTCCAACGCCAATGAGAGCTAATTATCGGTCTTATGGAGGGAGAGACGGGAAAACAAATGGAGGGGACATTGGAGAGAGAGGTATTTTAGCAGAGAATATGCAAAGATCAAAAAATGTCATTGCAACCAGATCGATATTCTCACAAGCTCAAGCAGCAGAGTGGAAAGAGCGTCCCACAGGAGCCAAACCGTCGTCATTTAACTGTCAGCAAATGTGTGGAAGATCATTAAAGTGAACTCAAAAGCATGTGCAGATTCAAGAAAGCCTCATAAATAAGCACTTTTTCATTTTAAACATACTGAGAGATGTTGACCTGTCTTCTCCTGTCAACACTTTACCCACTCCACCTACACAAATCCTCTTAGTACGTGTTGGTAACAAAATAGTAGGACATGCATCCAACTGTGGCATCTCTCTTTTGGTATCATCTCAACTAACTTTATTCTAACTTTGAGTACAGTAGATAAGTGGAAATCGGTCTATTAATAACTTAAAAATGTAATCCATTGGGAAATTTGCACTTGCCAAGATGGGAGGCTTTGCAACATAAGGATTACTTTAAATGATGAGGATTTCAGTTTTGATGATTCTCTCAAAAGTTAATTTAACATTAAAAGATGATTGATATGCTCTCTTCCACTAACTCTGCTGCTTTGTAACTGTTAGCTTCCTGTGTTGTCAAATTGGCAGTTGTCATTTGGCTTTGACCTCTGGTTGACTCACCCAGAGATATCATGAGATCATGCAAGAATTGCAGGATCATGTATAGGGATGTCACAGGAACCAATAGTTCGGTACAAAGTCCAGAAAATGTAAAATGTAACTGTACTTGTTTTTCTACAGTTCTGTAAGTACAGTAAGTGCCATCAAGGCTCAAGACTATCACCATCCTATTGTCTAGGACTAGGTCTAGGAATAAGACAACTAAGTCTACCATAGAAAAAGTGTTTGGGGTGCAGTAAACGTACTACTGACACCCTACAAATATGTGTTGAAATCGGCAGAAGGAGAGTTAGTTAACGTTAGCTGTTAGCTCCGTGCAGGACTGTGCTGCTTAACGACTGCTAACAGCTAACATTAACTAGCTCTCAACCTGCTGATTTCAATATGTGAGATGCCGTTGATTTACTTTATGATGTGTTCAGGATCTATTCAGTAAAAATAATATTGGGAAAATTCTAATGTCATTATGACATGTTCAAATGTAAAATTATTGTAAAATTGTATTGTAAAATTAAGTTTTTGGTGAGAAACTCGAATAAATCCAGTTGTTTGAAGGAAATGTTTTCACATCAATATAAAATAGATAATGGAGAAGGCATTATGACCTGTTTAACTTCCTAACAAAAACCAGTATACATATGTTAATGAAGTTGAAGTACATGGGATTTAATGTTTTACTTTTTTATTTTACTGTGGTATCAAATACAGCATCTATTGATCATGGAATCATGGAATTTCACCTGTACTAGTACTGACCACTAAATTTCTGGTATTGTGACATCCATCTTGTCAGGATTCATGTGCGTAAAATAGTGGTTCAGACCGGTGTCTTGTGAACTACAGGCAGCTATGGGTGTGTTTTAGCTGTTTGTGACGTGACACTGAGAGGCTAAAGAGGTTACCATACATGATCCAATGGCATCAGTTATTTCAGAACTGGAGAGTATTTTTTCATTGAAAGAAGAGTTAAGAATGTTTAAGGCTTTTCTCGATGGAAAAGATGTTTCCGCTCTTCTCCTGACCCTCTTTGGCAAGAGTTTGATTGACAGATGGTTCATTCAATCACCTGCCAAGTATTTTTTGATAGTGCCTTTACAAACTACTATACTAGACCACTAGACCCTTTACAAACAGTTTCCAATGATGCCTTCTCAGATGGTTCTGTGTAAAAACCATCTGGTGGGTTAGATGGTGTTAGACGAATGCTGCACAGAAATAAACTGAGAACACTTGCAATCTGCAGGATGACAACTTAACTAAGAAATGTATATTTGAATGCTTTTAAACCTGTTTTATTGCTGGGTTGTGCTTGTTCTGATAGATCAATCAAAATATCAATAGTGGTGTATCGAAAAAGTCCAATAATGCCCTTTCTATTTGAAAAGCAATTAAAAAAAGGTAGCTAGACTTTCTAACCCACAAAGCCTTTCTCCGTTCCCTTTGGTCAGGAGAACAGAGCACAGCGGCGGCCAGATAAATCTTCAATGGCACACAACTGGGCCGGTGGAAATTGCTTTCAGTACTGTCAGGAAAGTGAGCGCAGTTGCTGAGCTTTGAACGCTGAGTTTGGGTTAAAAACATTTAAATATAAACACGAAGCAAAGTTTGGAACTGCTCTCCGAGAGGATTAAAGCAATCATTAGCCTGCAGATTTTTTTCCTGTAAGCTCTCAGTTAGGTTGGCTATCACACTCCACTAATAAATTAGCCAATTATGCAGTAGTAAGAAGAGTGTGGGATTACTGGTCATTAGTGAGCACTGCAAGCGCTTACTGATGCTGAGACAATAGACAAGCTAAGCCCAACCCTAAAGCATGTCACTCTAAACAAAGGCATATGATAATGACTTCACCAACTGATAGAAGGCCAAGCTGAGGCCTTTGTGGCTTCTGACAGCATCCTTTCTCTTCATTTAATATAAAACCACGAGGGTCAATTAGAGCATGAGAGAATGCACTTGAGGTTGGTACAATGGTAACGCCTGGCCACATGAAGGCGTGCCAACGTGGCTGAAGCTGCAGCGCCCACACTTGTGGGTGTTGGAGGAGGAATCCAGACACCCAGCGATGCCCTAGATGTGCCTGAAAATAAGCCACGTACCACCGTGATAATACCAAGGGCACCACAGGTCTTTGTCCTTTGATTCTTTAGCACTTGTGTCTTCAAACGTCTAATTTAGAGCCACAGAACTGGTTCCATCTGTATGCTAAAACAGCAGAAAGCGCAGCTATACAACTACACTACTTTGGCAATACTGATTTAAAGCCAGTTATTTGTGGAGTACATTGTCAGTGGTTGTGTGCTTATAGCCTGAGAAGCGCGAGACTCGGAGTCATGAAACAATGTCAGAAGCTGGTTGCATCAGAGATGGTTTTTACAGGAGGAGGATGTTTTCAAATGCGTCACAGATAATAAAAGGGATTCCTCAAATCATAACAAGCATGGCAATGGAGCTTAGGAAAGTGACAGAAAAGAAACAAACCAGTAGATGAAGTGTCGACGTGAACTCTCGATGCCCTCTAGGCTCCCCTTTCTACTCATTATAGAGGCTTATTCTGTGTATTGCGCTTTGAATTGTATCTTTTAAATTTGTAAATCCAGGACAAGTTTATTCTATGTATGCATGCTCTCTTTTGGCAATTCTGTGCTTGAAATAAGACACATTCACACCAGAAGCTGGACCAACAAAGATGCTGAAAAGACACATCAGGCACATTTAAGATATACTCGTGAAAACATTTTCAAAACAGAAAGACAATTATGTATTCATTAGATGATGTAAAAATCAACTCATCCGCAGTTATTTACAAAACACGTTGTCATCTCACAAGAGAATCCCTCCTTCCACGAGCATCCCACAAGCTAAAAGAAAAAGTTCCTGCACAGTATTTATCAATTTACAAGTCAAATGACTTCGAGTGAAACACTTAATTAGACTTGTAGATGCAGTAGCATGATAGCACCTCATTTTTTTGTTTGTTTTGTAGAGCAAATACAAGCCATTTAGAAGAAGCTTTTAACCAAGAGGCCTTACAAGGAACATGAGTGCATACATTCTCTCTGAAACCTCAGTGTTTCACTTACTCACCTTTCCTAAACTACGTCCCCATTGTTTTATGGGTGCACTTACCTACACGTAAACAGGCCAAGAGGCATTTACTGTCCCCTTTACAGAGCCTTATACACAGGAAGGGGTCTTTTCTGAAGGGAAAGAAGCTGAATGGCTGCTGTATCTCTGTTTCCCCCCATGGAGCTAACCTGCTGCACTCTCAGGTGGGGTCATGTTCTTAGCAGAAAGTACAAGATGTTACTTAATACCACGAGGCCACACACAACACCACTGGCTATCCGAAAAGAGTGGCTAAACCCAGGACAATGTTAAACACATTAGCAAGGCCAAAACATGAAGATGTTCATTATTGGTGGAGGTAGAATTTCAAGCGTTGCTTTTCATGTTCCTTATCAGGATGATAATCAAAATGAACATGAAATGACAAATGAAAGAAGGTAATGAGACTAAACCAGACTCCATCACTCTGTAAAGCCATCACTGAACCCGGGAGATTATTATATCTAAATCCCATCATCTAATATTTTGCATATATGAACTAACTACATATCTTAATATGTTCTGTATAATATTGTATGAAAATTTTGTTGTTGTTTTTTTTTTTTTCTTTGCAACAGCAGTGATCAGTGTGCCTGCACAAACATGAAAACTACTTGGTTATTGTTAGGAAAAGACCATGGTTTGGGTAAAAGGGACAGTGTGTAATAATAAGTTGGATCTATTGGCAGAAATTGAATATAATATTAATAAGTATTTTTTCATTAGTGCAGTTATTCTCAGTAAGTTCTCAAGTAAGGTCCAGGGACCCCCATGGATCTGTGGCACCCTGTCAGGACATCCATAAAATTATAGCTATAAATTATAAAATTGTGCTATATCATTAAAATTCGATATGTACAGATGGGGACCATTTGTGCCAATAAAACAAGCATATTGTGTCCATTACTCCCACCCTCATGTTGAGTCCAAATGCAATTTGAATAAAATCACCCTTTTTAAAGGCAATCAGTGGTGTTAACTTTCAATAACGCTGCAAATTTCCCCACTTTGGGACTAATAAAAGATCATTTTGTCGTACCTTGATTCAAAGTGATATGAATCTGTTTATCACTATGAAACATGTCTGAAACATTTAGGTTGAAAAGTTTTAGAAAACAAGTATTTCTAATAGCATCCAAGAGCGTAAAGCATCTGCATAGTAAGCATATGCCTAATTGGTGTTGCGATTAAGAGGGGGTCCTTGGAAAATGTTCTTCCCTGTAAGGGGTCCCTGGCCCAAATCAGTTTGAGAGCCCCTGCTTTAATGTATTATCACCTGAAAATATGAATTGTTGTGACCTTAGAATGAGCACTTTATATCTACATAGGGAGCGGGTCCTCTTCACGGAGCTGGCCGCCATGTTTCTACAGTTGCCTGGAACAGACCAACCAGTCACTGCCTCTAGATAGGGCCATTTGCATTTGTGCATCAGCCACCGTATTTCTGGCCCACGCTTGGCACATGGGAGAAGTTTCAGTTAGTTGCAACCTCACTGCTGGATGCCACCAGATCCTACACACTGCACATTTAAAATAAGTTTGTCACATAACTTACATATGTGTCATGAGTTAAGTATGTAAATTAATTGTAGTTTGATTGTGCTTGTATGCAGATTAGGGCTGTCAAAGTTAACGTGGTAATATTATGTAAATTCATTAACGGCATTTATTCCTTTAACACATTAATGCAAGTTGTGATTTTTCAGGTTGTAACAAGCTCAGTTTTAAAGCTAGAGTGAAGATACTGGGAAACCCAACGATGGTACTATGGTTGGTACCAAGAATCCATTGGTACCAATCATGTCATACTGGCGTGTTGCGCAGGAGGCTTAGTAACGCTAAATTTTAGTGAGGAAAAACTGGCATGACCGTTTCCAAAGTGGCCCCTTGACCTCTGACCTCAAATGTGCATGAAACTGGGTTCTCTGGGTACCCACGAGTCTCCCCTGTACAGACATGACCACTTTATCATAATCACATGCAGTTTGGGGAAAGTCATAGTCAAGTCAGCACACTGGCAGCTGTTGTTGCCTGTTGCGATTGATTTTGCCATGTTATGATTTGATCACATTTTTTCATGCCACATGCAGTACCTGTGAGGGTTTCTGGACAATATTTGTCATTTTGTGTTGTTAATTAATTTCCAGTAACAAATATATGCATATATCTGCATAAATAAAGTATGTTTGTCAACTCCCATATAGATAAGAGTATTAAATACTTGACAGACTTGACAATTCTCCCTTTAAGGTACATTTTGAGCAGATTAAATGTTATTAATTTGTGATTAATTGTGCAATTAATTGTGATTAAATATTTTAATCAGTTGACAACCCTAATACAGATATAATGTTTTGTATATGGAGATGATGTGTGCTGCAATGTGACCTCTGTTCTCTCTTAATGGAGACAAAAAAGCCTAATTTAAATTAATGTAATCTAATATAATCTAAAGGTTTGTGTTTGTTTGACATATCCATCCGCCCCAATCTGATCCATTTGTGCAAAGTTTTTCACTCTGTCCTGTGTAGCCTGACTTCTGAGAGGCAGCCCTGTACGTCCTGGCTCATGATTACATAGGTTATAGATGTAAATTATAGTGCATTACTTTTTGTAGGTATAAATACAAACAGTGGATGAGAACATCATGGAGCTAAAGATGATGATCCTCTGTAATTTGTCCTTGGTACGTGCACATACTGGCACAGCCATGCACATGCACACACACACACAAGATGAAAGCACACATAGATTTTGGTTTGTGACATTTGGGAAAAGCATTTGGGCTACGTAAAGCAGCCGTGTCAGAGGTGATGAGTATGTTATGGCTTCCTTTGGACTATAGGCCCCACGTGTCCTTGTCACAGCAGACAAATGGTCCAAAACCGGACCAGACCACTTTCCTTTCTGCTTGACATGTGCTATAAGATGGTATGTGACTTGGATATTGTTGCTTTTAGATCTTGGTTTATAGCTTTCCACAAGCCACTCATCACAGTTCTGCTTTTATTTTACTTCATTTAGCCAAGATGTCAGACTGACATTGGTTATAGACAAAACACAAGGATCCACTCAAGCTAAAATACTACTAAAAAAATCTGTTGTGCTTCATGCAGTAAAAATGTCAGCTCTCTGACACAAAGATGATCATTTCAATCAGCCAAAATCATAATTTTATTAAAATAAATCATTAATAAAAAATGTGTCATTACTGTCAAAGTATAAGGATTAAGACTTTGCCTGAGTCTGAAATGTTCACATTTAACACAAAGGACATATCAGAGTGTTTTTTAAATGAATTCAGTTGTAAGACTGAAGCAAAGTGGACAGACAGACAGTGGCAAAGCCGCCTTCTATTATAATTTCTATTAATTACTTAATTAATTTCTACTTCTATTATATACTGTTTGTTTTCAACCTAGGTGCAGGGATGTTACCTGCTTGAATCCAATGGTATGCTATGTAATACTTCAGTGGCTTCTGTAGCAATTTACTTTTGTGGTCCGCTGAGTTTATTGATCTCTCACTTGTCAACGGAAGACATGCACATTACCCGGGAACTCTTACTGGATGATTTTAAAAACAGATGTTGAGTTTGTTGTTCTTTGATAAGCAGTAGTGTTGTACACCCAATCATCCACTCAGAATCCTAAAAAAACATCAGTTTAACTTAACACACTTGAATAAAGAGCAAATTCCCTTAAATGTCCCCAGTTTGCCTTATTTACCATGGTGGACTGAGACAATAAAACACAAAATTCACTGTAACACTTTACAACATACTCTGGGTGTGGATAGAGAGCACTCTACATTTTCAAGGCACCTGACCATAAATGGCTATAGACGAGAGTTTCTGAAAGGCAGTGGACACAGCAGATGTATTAAGCAGCTGCCTGGTGTGAACATACAGCCAGTGTGTGTGTGCATGGGAATTCATTCTGAGAGTAAGACAGCATACAATCCCTGTAAAAATAAAATGCAAAAATGTTTTTACAGCATATACCAGATGGTAAATATGCTGGTATATTTTGTCTGTCATATAAATTGAAAATCAAAAACAAACAACAGCACTGTTTTGAATTCTGTGGTATTAAACTCGACCACTCTGCACAACATGTCAGTGCTGCTGTTTTTTGAGCATCTAGATTATGTTTACCAAGAAAGAACTGCTGATTTGTCCGACATCTGGGCTTCACTGTTTCATTCCAGCAAGGCTGTCAAATATTGAAAAGCCCACAATGTACAGTATATGCTCAAAAAACAGAATATAGATGCATAATGTATAGGAACAAAATTGTTTTAACCATGCCTCTCCTGTATTGTGTCTACATATTGGGTGGTTTTCATGGGTACCCTTGTGGCTCTGTTAAATTGTATCTTGCATTGCCTCATTCTGGACCAGTACCTCTGAAGCGTAATTAAGATTCACAATTCTTATAATTTTTTAAACATACTCAAGTATGTAAAATATAGTACTCTTGAGTACTCTATAAAGTATTCCAGTAAGAGAAAAGTAAAGTGTGTTAACACTTAAGTTGTTTTCAGTGTCTCAAAAGTAGTTTGGAAATTTGCACATTTGCACACTTTTTAAAGTCTATTTTGAGTTAATGGGTAATAAAGGAATATTCTAATATAGTGATAGTCATTTTATTGGGCCATATTATGAACAGCTAAACTAAAACTGTGCTTTTGACATAGCACGTAAGAAGTATCAGGATTTATTCAAGTATACTGTGATACAGGTGGAAATACATTGGTTGATATTTTTAACATATACTTCCTATGGAAAAATGATACTTTCGTGTATGTAAAAATATATAATTGTTTGACTTGGCAATCTTCTAACCTCTCTCTCAATATTAAGTTATGATGCAGTATTGTCTCTTCTGTCATGTTTCACCTCAATGGACTCACCATTCTTTTCCTGTGAGCTTTAATAAAGTAGTGCTTCAGCCAAGAAGGTAAGCCTATCCTCTTACCTCCCAAATGCAAACCAGACAATATAAATTTGAATGTGAAAATCTATAAATCCCGTTGGATTGGGTCAATTATGAGGCCTTGTGCTTCTGGCCTGCAGGCCACGGTCCATTCTCCCAGCTGGAGAAAGCTTTTCCTGGGCATTAAAGTTAGTGCCCCCTCATTCCCTGCTTTGGCCCCTGAGCCTATACCTACAGTGAATTATAAAGCCAGCCTTGGATGAATTGAATAAGCAGGGTCATCCGGTTTCCTCTTAAAAAGCCGAAAATACCTCAAACACCAGGGTTCAAAGACTTGAAATATGATCATTTGGCAACAAGCGCATTCATGGGTGGAGGGGTTATATTGAAAAATCTATATTTCCTGCTTGTTTCCACATGTGTAGTCTACTAATTGTTCAGGCTGTTCCCACACACCGTCCATAGCTACACCTACAAACAATAGTGTTCTGTAATTCATACAAAAGTATATTCCACAAAATCAATTTGTACATAATCCACTTACTGTAATATTCAACTAGGAAATATAAAGAAAGACAAACAGGGAGGTCAAGGTGGATGGGTGGGTCAAAAAAAAATCTAATTTTTTTCCCAGGAGACACGTGTTCATATCTCGTGAGCATTGATTCATTTATCACGTAACTTCTGTGCTTAATTTACATCATTTCCAGAGTCAATTTAATCCAAACCACAATCTTTTCCTAAATCTAAGTAGATTTATTGCCTAAACCTTACTAAGTACTTTTGTTGCCTGAACCCACTTAAGTAGTTTTTTTTTTTGCCTAAACCTAACCAGTCAATTTTTTTCCTAAACCTAAGTAGTTGTGTTGCCTAAACTTAACAATGTAGTTTTGTCCCCTAAACATAACCAAGTTAACCTTTTCTTTAAACCTAAGTAGTTTTGTTGCCTAGACCTAACCAAGTCAATCTTTTCCTTAAACTAATTGAGTAGCTTTGTTGCTTAAACCTAACTAAGTAGCTTTGTTGCCTAAACCTCAGTAGCTTTGTTGCCTTGACCTACTTAAGTAGTTTTGGTACCTAAACCTAACTGTCAGTCTTTTCCTAAACCTAAGTAGCTTTGTTGCCTAAATCTAGCCAAGACAATCTTTTCCTTAACCTAACTAAGTAGTTTTGTTGCCCAAACCTAAGTTGTTTCCTGTGAATATGCAGGTTTATTTTGAAAAGACTGTATGTATGCAAGCGGAAACTGACACTTGTTGCTGGACATGTTTTTTTTTATACTATATGCACAATTTACCAGTCTTCACATTGGAAATGCCACTTAGAGAGATGGTGTGCTGTTGCTAGCTAAAGGTCCTTAAGTGCTCATTATAACCAGTAATTGTTCAGTTGTACCCTCAGGTTGCAGCACTGACCCATGCACACTGTTCTCCCCTTTATCTATGGAAAGAAAACATAGTTTAATCCTTCAAATAAGCAATTTTCTCAATGTGATGACTTTGGCCACTCCTCCACCCCATAATGCCTTGCTACAAACAGAAAATCTCAATTGGTTGGTTACATTGTGATCCACATAAGCAACCCATTTGTTTAATGCCTTTCTACCCGTACCTCCTCTCTTGTCTGATGTGGCCAATGAATTACCTGTCAGCGACTGCTCCTGTTTAGGTTGCTCTGAAAAGGAAGCTAGTTATTGGCTTGACATTTGTATGTACGTTTCTGTGGGGTCAAAGGTCAGGGTCAACACCTCTCTCTGCATTTTTGTTTAACCACCTTAGTCACATAAATGCACGGGATGGGGAAAGCTGATAGGGGTATTTGACATGACAGATTAACGAATAAAAGTCTGAATGTGACCCCTGGAACATGGGGTCATAAACACTTTATGCTTTCTGTGCATGTAAGAGAGAGCTGGGGAAAGGATTGGTAGAAAAGTGAAGCATATGCCGTCCACATGAAAGATTTTTTTGTGCCCTTGGGAATAAGCTCGGTCAAGGCCACCTCAGGTCTGACTTAAGTCGTTGTGATGAAATGTGTGCTTCTTGAGTGCTTGACTGCCAAGCAGAATCAGGAGGTCTTTGATGAGTTACCCATTTGTAGCCTTCAGTAACATACAATCTTAACTTGCTCTATGTGTGACCCAGTGCAATGCTCACATTCAAAGTAAAGTCTTTATTTTTTCACTGACAGTGAGCACACATGCTTACAGTCAGTGTCATGTCATAGTTGGGGGCGTGGCTTGGGGGCAAAGTTGGGGAAAACAATCTTTCCCCTGCTCAGATATACTAGGAAATGTATTTTTTTAATATCGTAAATTTCCATACAAAAGTGCCATGACTTATATAGTGATTGTCCTCACTTGACTGAATGAATGTAGAATGAATGAAGAATGGTGCATACAAAAATTAGACAGAATTGGAGTAAATTATCATCCATATCTTAGAAAAGACTGGACAAATGACCCAGCTAAATGGTCTAAAGTGTCATTCCCACATATTCTTTGCTATATATATATATATATATATATATAAAAATCGCTCCTTTGACTGGTTCCTTTGTACTGTATCTCCATGCATACATGTGCACAAACCACTATCGATATTGCCTGCGCTCTCAAAATGTTCTACAGATGTTGGTCCTAAAGGTTAGAACGGAGCTTGGGAAAAAAGCTTTTAAAAACGCTACTCCTTCTTCCTGGAATGTTATACAGAAGGACCTGAAATTGTCAGAGCTGATTACTACGGGGGAATTTAATGTTACAGGATTGAGAAAGTGGCACTGAAGGTCAATGTGATTGTGTGATTGTGATTGTTTATGTGTCTTGTCTGTGTTGCCCTCTTGGCAAGGCCACTCTTGGAAAAGAGTGTGCATCCAAAACCTACTGCTGAGGTCCTTGAAGCTCACAACTTCTTAACCAGTGGCTTTGTGGGGAGTAGGTCAGACTCTGAACCCCTGAGAAATATGTCTATATATATATATATATATATATATATTTTTTTTTTTTTAGAAAAACACAGAACTAAAGACAATATTGTAATGATGAATAATATTGACCTTGTTGTGTCTTCTTATTGACAGAATAAGAAACCAACAAGATAAGAAGATTTTATTTACTTATAGCCTAATAACATTGGACACTCTCTGTCCACACACCATTAAATATGCACTTCTGTTATGCCATGTACACAAACCATGTACTTAGACTATCAGTTGTGTGGTCAAGGTCAGACTAGAGACTACTTAAAAGAAAAGATTGTAATTGCTGTCTGCTACAGGAGGATGGTACAATCAATGGCTGTCTCCTATCACATTCTTTCTCTCTGTTGGCTAAAATATAAAACTTTAGATCTGGATTTTTGAGTTTATTTGACATGCAGAAAGTGACACAGCAACTTTTGGGCATGGTAGCAAATGTTTTGTTTTCCCCCACAGCATAACCCAGATATGAAGTTTTGTGGGCGCTTCCATGAATGTCGACAGTATGTATGTATAACTTCTCAGAGTTACGTCAAAATAAAAAATAGAAGCTTTTGTTTAAGTTGATGAATTTTCTGTGCAGTCGGAGGAGACGTCTCCTTACAACACCGATCTTGGCTTTTGCAGAAAAAAGCGAAGTTGAGGAATGAGTGTATTCTGTATGCAATAAGAAAGTGAATTACACAGGCATGTAGGTATGTGACCTTGTACTGTAAGCACTGTCCATGTATAACTGTATAACTATGAGCTTAGATAACACTAAGCTCAACATTGGAAAAGCAAGATAAGAGAAGCTGTAGTCACACAGCTGAAAAAGTTTTAAAGTCAAACAGTACAGCAGAAACTAACCGGAAGGAATAATTCCTAATCCTAACTCCTGAAACTACCCCTGGTGAAGTAATTCATTATATGAAATGTGAAATTAAATGGATGCCCATACAGTAAATCAGAATCACCTTTATTGGACAAAAAATGGGGAAAAATTAAAACAGGCACTTCACAGAACAGGAGTTAATAATTAAAGTATAACACGTCTCCAACTAAGAACAAAGCATCAACTAATGCTGCTCTCCCATGCATTAAATTGCAAACCTCAAAAGAAAGCTGGCTACCACTTTTTAATATATTTAATATAAAAGCTCTACATAAATAAAGAATGTGAGTACAATTCCAGTCAATTAGATATTTCGTTTTTAACTTTAAAGTAAAAGCTCATGTAATGGATGTTGAGTATACCTGTCTGTTAAAAGATACTGTTCGGTTTATAGTCTTTCATGTCATGCACTTTTTAGTGTTTTGAGTATTAACAAAATCATGTAAATGCATTATAATCTATTTGATTGAAATTATTACAATTTAGATTCAGGGTGCTGAAGTCTTACTGATTTTAGAAGTAGTGGGTGGGCGAAAAACGATACAGCATAGTATTGTGATATTTTGTATGCTAATGCATCGATGAACAAATATCATTCTTTTATTATATAAACTATTAATCTCTTAACTATGACTGTCAAAGTTAATAAAGCATTAACACAGTTTGTTTTTATGCCAATAATTTCTGAAACACATGAATGCAACAACCTCTGACCTCTAGATATGTGAATGTAAATGGGTTCTCTGGGTACCCACAAGTCTCCCCTTTACAGACATGCCCACGTAATGATAATCACATGCAGTTTTGGAGCAAGTCATATTTGAGTCAGCACACTGACAGCTAATGGGCTTGAGTTTACCATATTATGATTTCAGCATATTTGTTTATGCTAAATTCAGTACCTGTAAGGGTTTTTGAAAAAATACATACATACATTTGCTTAAGGCAAGCATATTTGTCCACTCCCATGTTAATAAGAGTATTAACTACATGACAGATCTTCCTTTAATATACATTTTGAACCGATAAAAAATGTGCAATTAATTTTCAATTCTGTTATTAACCATGGATAATCATGTAAATAATTTTGATAAAACATGTTAAACAATTGACAGCCCTACTCTTAACAATCCGACAGTTATCCCGGCCGCTATTCTGTATTTCTGATGTTGTAGCAGGCTCAGTCTTTGAGCTAGAGTGAAAATACTGGTATCATAAGAAACTAGAATACTGCAGGAGTTGATTAAAGTGATTAAAGTAAAGTGAAAACTTTACCTTGCGAGATAAAACAGAAAAAGTTAATAAATCACAATATATCACAATATACCTTATCGCAATATTACCACAGTAGCATATAGCAAAATATTCAAAATCACAATAAGATGATATTTTGACTTACTGTAAGTATCGTGATAATATTGTATTGTGGAGCCTCTGGTGATTCCTCTCCGTAAATAGAAGATAACAGTTTTGCCCTTCATGTTTATGGGATAAAGTCTTGACTTTCTTTCTGCTGTTAAAAAGTGGACAATAATTAATTTGATACCAGCGAAAAATTGACAAAATCATAACATGTTAATCATTCTGTGTATATTTCTAAGCTGTTTAATAAAAGAGCAAAAATGGCTCAACATGCAGATCCATATCAGTAGAACCATATTCTAATAAGGTTCATCTACTTAATACAGTATCTACAGCAGTATGATGAATATGTCAGGTCCAGCACACTCTTTTTTTTTTTTTCAATAAAGGTGTCTATTCATGAATCATTTATATTAAATCTTACTGAGTGCTACATTTGAGGTATAGCGCTGCAAGATGCCTCCAGAGAAGCAGGTGCTGCTGGGTAATAACCAAGCTGACTTCCTGGGTAGGCATGGAGCTGGAGGATAGTATGAGCACTCTTTATGTTCCTTCAAGCATGTTATCAAGGCATAAGTTGTAACTGCCAGATGACAGAGAAGTGTTAGTTAACCGAAGTGCCTACACTATATGCCCTCTGTCATTTTCTTTCTCTTACTCCTTAGCTTTCTCTCTGCTCATCTCCTTCTTCCCATGTCTCTGTTTTGACAGTAAAATGTGCAATTACTCGGGCAGCGTTCTGTTGGCTGGGGCTTTGCCTGAAGCGTTGTGCTAGCCATGGATGATGACAGTTTCAGCATCGGAGCAAATAAAAACCCACCAGTATGCTAGGCAGTCCATGTCTATATAACTAACGCAACAGTTTAATTTATCATTTTTGGGGGGGAGAGCGGGAGATAATTTAAGATAAATAAATTCATTCTGTGACTGCAATAATCTCATCTCCTCTCAAGTACATTAATGTTTTGTTTTGTTGTATCAATAAGTCTAGTCAAACTTTGTATAGCACGTTTAAAACAGGCTGTTTTCATACACTGTTCGTAGCTATGCTTACAAAAAGTAATACCCTGTAATCTGTGTATATCCCACAACATCAATTCAACAGTTATTTTAACCAAAACCATGATCCTATCTTAAGCCTAAACAAAGTATTTTTTGGTACCTAAACCTAGCCAAATTGATCTGTTCTTAAACTTTAGTAGTTTTTGTTACATAACTTCCGGACTTAAGTTATGCCAAGTCTGGTGTGGTGTCACCACAATCCTTTCCTAAACCTAACTAAGTAGTTTTATTGCATAAACCTAACCAAGTTGATCTCATCCTAAACCTAATTAAGTTGTTTCCTTTGAAGACAGAAGTTTATTTTGACTGGAGCAGAAATTGATGAATCAACATTCGTAGGAAAATGCACCAAAAATGAGGAATAACTTTTCATAAGATATCATACAAACTGTTTTTTGCGAATATGTTGTTTAAAAACAGTTGCCTTAAGTGCCAAACAGGCTCAAAATACAAATGAAAACAAAGCAAACAATAGTGGACCCAGCTGTTCAAATGTCAGTAAATCAGTAATTTAAACAAACATTTCATATTTATTACACATATTCACATTTGCTAGCTAGCAGACATTTTCCAGCTACATTCAGCTGCAGCTAATAGTCACAAGGCACCTAAAATTACTGGCTAGCTAAAGTCAGAGATGGTTAACTGGGCTGTCTCACATTCAGTCTCAGAACCCATCGTCTATCAGTCTGATGATGGATAAGCCTCTGGAGGCTAGGAGCTGTGGTTCCAGTGTAGCCGGCAGATATCTGGGCCAACACTTCCTTTTCCGTGCGCTGCTCATTGTTTACAGTCCAGTTAGCAATTTGAGATGTGAGACTGGAGTTGGAGGTGAGAGACAACATGTATGACCTGATTGTTTCACAAGCTAGTTTACAATCTAATTTTACATTAAAGTCAAACTTCAAATTAAATTTAGTTTGAAGCTAAATCATCATCAGACAATACAACACATTGTGTTCCCAGATTGCATTTCAGCCATTGCCTTCCAGCTCTTTTGCTCACCACACGGACTGCTTACCTGCATTCATCCAAAGCCTGCTCGAGTGTGATAGGCCAGTACTTCTCGGAGTTCAGAACGTCCACTTCCGATACCAAAATCCTGTCGCATTACCTCCAGATTCTATGTTAATGCAGATCTGTTATCACACTATACACATTAATTTGAGGGTGCATTTGAGCTAGACAACTGTTTTTTTTTTTTCTATATGAGATGTTGCACAACTGATAGTTACCTCAGTCTTCAAGTTTTGAGTATGTACATCTAAAATGTCTTAAAATGTCTTCTAATTTTATTAAAACTATTAGTCATAAATTTATCTTCAATGTGAATCATTAATAGCTTGATGTCAACATATACTTACAGCATATACCGGCACAAACAACATTTCACTTCAGAAAGACAAAGAAAGAGCAGACAATGCAACAACAAACAAAAAGTAGACAAGTTAAAACAACTGGACTGTTAAAATTACAGATGAAAACCCAATTCAGGTTCGCGTAATATTGGAATCATGTCACAGATATGGTGAGAGCTAACCTTCTTAACGCTGTACCAACTAAAATCCATTTTTCATGATGCACAGAAGGGGTTCTGGGACAACATCAGAGCCTCCGAGCTTGGAGAGTCCTTATCCTATTACCTGTCAATCATGCCCCCCACAACTCGATTACCCACCATACCTGTGACTTCAATTACCTACAATGGGAAGGCAAGGTGTCAAAATATTGATTCCATTAATGTCACACTCAAAACAATGACACTTGCCTGAAGAGTTATGGCCCTCCAGATAAAGGACTAATAAGGGAGCAGTAATCAAAGGGTGGCAGTGATGAAGTGGATGACATTTGGGACTTGTAAAGAACAAGGCTGCCGTTGGAAGTCTACAAGTTCGTAAGGATCCAAACAAAGGACAGCCCTTAGTGTCTGCATCAGCGGCATCATCCATCTCGCTGTATTGATTGACGTCACTTACAGTTGGCCTTTTAGCTGGAGGATGCCACTTGTCATTTCTTGGTTGTGGGATAATAAGTGTCATATAGACAAAAGGAAAAGCAAGCCAAAAAATGAGCAAAAACCTAAGACCAAATAAAAAAGATGTTACTAGAGATGTTACTTCCCCAAAAGGAAAGAACTACCACTACTACTACAACTACTCATTCCATTTTTTCTCCTCATATGGGAATGTGTATAAATAGTACATTACAAGGACGTTTCGCATCACATAAAATGCAATTTATTTTAACAGTTTGTATGTCATTTGTACACTACACAACAAAACTACAGCAACATCTGTAGTTAGGTTGAGGCAAAAAAACACTCACTTAGGTTAAGGCAATGAAATAACTTAGGTTTAGGAAAAACATCACGGTTGGGCTTGAAATAAGTATGTAAAGTAAGTAAAATATGTATGCAAAACATGTCACCAAAAAGTGTGACAAACATCACTAATGTAAATTGCAATACAAAACACCGGTCTCAAACACTAGTCTCCTGGTTAAAAAATGTGTTTGTTAGACATAATGGACATACAACATACTGTAGACAATCCATATGACAAAATAAAAATGATACGTAAAATGTGAAACGTATATGAAGAGATGGATCCAGGAGAGATCCAGCAGCTTCAGATAGAGGACCAGATTTTTGGGTTGAACAAAAAAATTGGTCATTTGAATTTGGCTTCGTCTGGCTACAGCTTGTGTATCCAGCTGTGGATCCTCTTCATCATATGATCACTATCTGTTGTGGCCTTGCAACAGCTGAATACCCAAGGTCAAGTGGTCAGAAAGTGGATTAAGTTACCAAGATTAAACTATACCCTCTCCCATCCCCAGAATACCGTGCAATTAATCATTACATCCACTGCTTTGTGAAGGGTAAAAGTGGATTTTTTAGAAACCATCTTCGAAAGGTTTGTTTTTGACAAAGTGACCTTGAAGTGTGCTCCTGGTGACTGCTGGAATAGTGTCTCTGTTAGAAAGCTCTATTCTGGTCTAACCACAATGCTGGAACAACATTTGCCAGTAAAAGGTGCGCTCTTATCTTGAAGGCATCTGCTGGCTAGCCGTGTGCGGTGACACGGTCCTTCAGACGAAACTGCAACACATTTAAACATTTACTGGCAGTGGAGGAAAGGGGAGGGAGGACGGGGTTGGAAGCTAAACGCTGCAATAGCTGTTTCATGCCAGAATAGTTTTAGGGCGCCAGCGGCTGAATTGGTTTACAAGTTGATGCATTAGAAAAACACTGATGAAAACATAATCAAAAGCACAGGGCTAACATGGCATGCCAGTGAGGCGACATATAAATCAGAAAAGAGCAGATAAGAGGGGAAAGGAGGGCAAGTTGCCAACAAATAATCGTCACATTTTTAAGAGACGCTGAATAATTTAAGCCAGACGGCATAATTATACAGCACTTGTCATAAAAGACGCAGGGTTTACAGGTCACGAGTGCTCTATTGTGATTTTCCTGTTGTGGTGTTGGAGGAAATGAGCCAAAGACTTGTCTGGCTCTGGACTGTCTCAGTCTAAGCCTTCAGGCAGGTGTTTTGTGGAGGTAGTGTGCATTTTGCATGTGTGTCCTACAGTGTGCATGCACCTCAGAGAGTTTTCTTGCACTCTAATGGCCTTTACACACTGGAGGCATTTTCTTGTGTGAATAATTCACAAGTCAATTAGGGCTGCTCAATTATGGCAAAAATTATAATTGTGATCATTTTGGTCAATATTGAGATCGTGGTTATTTAACACGATCACACTTTGACTTGGGAAACATCATGCATTAGGAAAGAACATGTTGTTGCCCACATTTTAAAGTTAAACGTATCAATTTGGTGCCCTTTGAGAGCAAAATGAAGAGGCTAGATTTATGTTGTGCTCTAGTAAGCAATTTAATCATAAACACATTGGTTGTATGAATATTAATTGTGACGGCAAACAAATGCATGGTAAACAAGAAGAAGTGTTCAAGACAGGTCAGGTGGGTTTGTAGACACCGCTGAGGTCAGTCTGGCCCAGTTGATGTTGATAGTCCTACCGGTAGCAGGGAGCTTAGTGCTCCACAGTGAGCACTAAGTGGTGAGGTAAGATAAGATGAAAAGATAAGATGAACCTTTATTAATCCCCGGAGGGAAATTCGGGTCCGTGCGAGGGGTGCTGTAAAGCGTCACTTTCACCCCGGGCCTTTCCAAGTCTACCTAGAGCTGGCAGTGCCACACCATTGCGGTGGAAATATGTTCATGACTTATCGAATAGGACAAAAGTGCACTGCTGGACAGGGGTGCGCTGGATTTACAAAGCAAGACAAAACAAGAGCATCATTGCAATTGCGATGAAATTTGATTAATTGCACAACCCTTACATCAATATATTTTTTTGCTATGTAGTTTTTGTCATGAATTCTTCACACAGAATATAAAACCAATTACATCCTATGGAGTCTAAACCAAGATGGCAAACTTTATTTATCCTTTCAGCTGTAAAAAAAAAAAAAAAACAGCACAGAACACATCCACTCCTTACCTTTCACAATCAAAGTCCTAGACATAATATTTGCAGGCGAGTATTTTGCATTTAAGTCTCATTTATTCGCCATGCCCCATGGTGTAAAGGCCTTTAAAGTGAGAAAATGAAAGATAAGCTATTCATTGTTGAGAGTTTTTAGCAGTGCAGTTCAAACCAGTGTTTACTCTGGCAGAGCAGACATCTCAGCCCAAACAGAAGACTTCAGTTTTTCAGACAATAAAGGAGAGTGTTATTAGTCTTCAGGCAGAGAAGTAGGACAGACTGCAACATCTTTCAGGATGTGACAAGAAAATGTGGAGCTTGTGTAGCCCAGAATCACAGAGCAAACTTCAACTCAAGTAGTCTTTCCATTACTGGAATGTGTATTCGGCCGTTTGAACCCTGCTCAAAATAACCTGCTGTGTCCAAAAATTATTTACTCCTTTTAAATATAGCCAGAGACCTCAATTAAGTCTGCTCGCCACCTTTTTGTTGGGGCTAAATGGATTTACTTCTTCCAACAAATTGCTTCTTCCGCAGTGTGCTGGAGGACAGTCATTGTGAATAGTTCTAAGCTTACCCCTTTCCTGGTGTTTATGGGAAACCAACAAGCAATCCAGATATTTCTTGTAGAGGTTGTATAGATTTTTAAAATACTTCATCTCAAGCCTAGCTGGATATGATAGCCACAGACACAAAAATGCCCCGTGAGAAAAAGTTAAACCAGCTTCCCTTTTTCCTAAATTTCTAAAACAATTTGTCTGACTCATCATGCCTTATTTCAGTCATTACAGGCGAATAATTACTTAACCGTTTGTCAGTGCATTTCCACGTTTGAACTGGTTACTCCCTATAACTAACAACATATGCCATTTGTGAGGGCATGAATACATATAATTGAGCTCACATTTCAAATTGTCTCTGTGCCAAGCCTGCGAGCCACTGCTGTACTGTTGTTTCAGCGGCTGTTACAAGCAAATCCAAGACTGCAGCAAAAGTATTCTCCTCTCCAACAAAGTCAACTATTCTCTTTGTGGCGCAGCTTCAGATAAATTATTTGTGGCACTTTATAGAGAAAACATACAACTATTACACAGTATGTAGCTTATTTCAAAGTCTGCATGTGTCTGAAAATGAAATGGGATAGCTTACAAGCTCAGGGAAGCAGGACCACATATTACACATGCTGCAAAAACTCCAGGCAAAGGAGTGACATTCCTACTCCTACTAGTGCTGTGATGCAATGCCAACAGAGATTCAAAACATAATTTCAATTGGAGCCCTACTACTGGATAATAACCAATCAATACCAATTAATTCTGAGCAAAAGCTGATTACTTGTAATAATAATAATGATAACTTAATTTGGTAACACTTCATTTTACAAGTTCGCAAATTTCACGGTAATTAGGTGATAATTTATCTTAAATTTATCAAAAAATGCTTTGTTTGGCTGTCTTGACTTGGGACTTGACTCTGGACTTTTATTATTATGTTATATCTAGTATAAATCAGTAATCAGTAATAAATAGCTGGTAATTTATTTAATACATTTTAGAGGAGAAGAATACAAAGTTAATTGATAAGATTTATTTCCATGTTTGCTGCTAAATAGATATTGATTAGCAAATAACTTCTATTGAAATTTCTTAAAAAACTACTCTAAAATACATTTGCTGCCAATGCCGTCTACAGTTCTCCTGTCTGTTTCTCCAAACTGGGACGGGGGGGTTCATCATCTACTGTAGTTAATACACTGACTATGGATAAGTACCTCATACAACCCCACTTCAAAACACTCCAACTATCCCTTTAATGCACCAAGGATACTTTATCCACTTCGAAAGCCCCTAAATCAGAGGTTTTCAAAGTGCGAGGCGGGCCTCCCCAGAGGGGCTCCAGACAGTTTCAGTTGAGGCTCAGGAAGTGAAATTTTTTTTTTTTTTTTTACATTAGTTATCAAAAGAAGATCACATAGAATAGCTTAAACTTGTGTGATCTGGTTAAAAAGATACTGTAGTTTTGAGGAATTTCACTGCTTTTCCTACTTTCCTGAAGTCAGAAACTAATAAACGCCTTAGGACGGACTTTTTTTTTTTACATAAGTGGTTTAGTCTGAACAGGGATGGAAATTAGCACTAGCCAAATACTGGTAAAACATGCAAGTGGCTTCTAGATTTGCTTCACTGACCAGCCCCCCCCAAAAAACAATGGTAATCTGTTTAGTAGCTGGTAGATGTTGAAATCCAGCAGCCACAGTGGAGAGTGATCAAAAACAAAAACAATGCCTTATTCCAAGCTTTGCTTTGTTTGGATGCCCACCGTCTCAGATTTTTAAAACCCCTGCTCCGAAGCACATCTTTTTCACCACAATGATGCTGATGGGAAAGTAGGCTTACTGATATTATTTCCAGTCATTTTGGGATGTCATCTGACGTTGTTTATTTTAACCTCTTACATCAAGGCAACCACATACTATGAGGCATAGTCATGTTGGCATCTTGGAAATACAGTTTAATCATTATAAAATAACCCAAAATGTTTGTCTTAAGTGCACAGTAAATCCTAAAATACTGTAAATATAGGCATTTCTGCAGACCAGACCTTCGGACAAACCACCGAATAGACAGATATTGAATAAATGGACTTTGGAATATCCCTAACAGGATCCAGATCAGAAATAACCAGAACTCTGCTTTAAATTAATACATAAAAAAGACGTTCCGGCCAAGTGGTGAATTAAAGTCATTTACTGTCATAAGCTGTGATTTTTAGAATCAGAGCTTAAAAATCACATTGAAGTGACAAGTGGAACTGTAGCCTAACATTATCTTTGGCCAAGCCCAGAGAAATGCAGACCATCTCTCTGCGGCTTCATACTTTCGGCGTTCACTTCACATCGATTGGCTCCATGCTCCTTTTCCCTTCTCCTTCCGCATCTGCAATTCTGATTCCACCTCTGTGCAGTCGAGTGTGTCCATTCCAATACCTGACAGGCCAACTGGACGTGCACAGGTAACCTCTACCGAGCTGCACAGAGTGACGGATGGCCAACATACCACACTGGTCGGGTTGCTCATGTTTAATTCTGACTGCAACATTTTTTTTGTATTTTTTTTTTTTTTTACCCAGACAGTCATCCAGCTGCTCAGCTCAGGTCCCAGTCTGTGGCACCCAGGGGAGCTGGAGAGAACTGTGGTTCTGAGCAGGGGCCCTCACTGTCCATCACCTTCAACATTTGCCTCAGCGGAACATTCAATTTATTTTATAGCACCACTCCACTTGATAGCAGTGACCTCCCAGATCCCTTGGAGAGTAATGAGATGGCTACGTTGATGTCAGCCTCAGTGTTGACTGGAAAGACTAACCACCCAGTGGGGATCTTCAGGAGAGGGGCCTTGTAATAAAAAACAGGGAGTAGGGAGGAAAGGGGATTAATTTCAGTGGAGTCGTGTTCTGATTTCAAAGGAAGCTCTCCTCAAACCCCGCTGTGCCCGATTGTAGGACTGTCCCTTCACTGATGGGCATGTGTGATTGGTTTGTCACGGATGGGATTCATCATGAAATCTAAATACGGGGAAGGGGTTGTGAAGAGACGTGGCGAGGGTCTCCCATGATGACTCAAAATGCCACAGCAGAGAGCAGGAACTGTCAGGAAAGAGGTCACATTTCAATTTGAAGAGTGCCATGCTGTGGCCAGAACAAGGAAATACATCTTGACTTTGACTAAGCTGCTTATTAGAAAGCACCCTTTGTCTGTGGGGGTTTAACAGTGATCAGCATACATTATCATCCAGTGACCCCAAACAGGCTACAGTTCCTGTGCCAAAACTGTTAAAACCACATTAAAACCTGCCAACATTTGGAGCTCCATTCGTATCCAAGTCACGCTGGCAGTCACATCTGCAATAACGCATCATTTCTGTCTCCAGTGCTCATATCATGGTCTTCATTATGACTGTCCGTCATGACGCCGATGAGGAATAACTGGACATTTTGAGAGCTTGTTCAAAGATAAAAGAGTGTCACTCTTTGCAAAAAGCAGAATATTCTCTCGCAAACAGTTTAATAGCAACTTTTAAAAATAAAATGTTGTGGTCGACATTGGTGGACAAAATGATAACAGTTTACCATCTGCTTTTCTCCAGAAACTGAATGATGGAATTCATGAAATGATTCCAAAAGGATACATAACATTTTCACTGTCAAATCCCAGCTTCTCTTTTATTCCACCTACACAGCCCAGACAACAGATGTAGTAGTAATCAGACTGAAACCTAATCAGCTTGATGCTAATAATAATTTAGTGTCTCCACTCCAGACGGAGCGTAAAAGACTTATGCAGAAAAGCAGCGTCGTTTCAGATGCTTTTCTGCTTTTCAAAATGAGAACGTAAAAGAAAGTAGTAGTTTTTAAAAAAAGCAAAAGGGAGTTTTTAAAGGGTACATATCATGCTCATTTTCAGGTTCAGACTTGTATTTTGGATTTCTACTAGAACATGCTGACATGCTTCAATGTTGAAAAAAACACATTCTTTTTCTCATAGAGTCTATTTAAATATACCTGTATTCACCCTCTGTCGGAAACTTTTCATTTTAGTACCTGTCTCTTTAACACTTCCTCCCCAAAAAGCCCAATCTGCTCTGCTTCTCTTGAGAGAAAAATATGATGCACCATTGCAAGGTAGTTCTCAAGCTGTGAGTGATATATTCAAATGAGACTGCATGTGACGTAGGAAGGGGAGCCAGATCTGAATGACTTATGACTTATGGCTATGACTTGGCTGAAGTACATGTTTCTGATCTAGGCAGCTCACCTAACCCTAACCCTAACCCTAACTGACCGGGTGTCATCTTGTGGGTTTGTAGACACTCCAGATACCCAAATGTACAGTACAGACCAAAAGTTTGGATGCACCTTCTCATTCAATGAGTTGCCTTTCTTTTCATGACTATTGACATTGTAGATTCACACTGAAGGCATCAAAACTATGAATTAACACATGTGGAAATATGTACTTAACAAAAAAGTGTAAAACAACTGAAAATATGCTTTATATTCTAGTTTCTTCAAAGTAGCCACCTTTTGCTCTGATTACTGCTTCGCACTGCTTTTCATTGATGTCTCTGTGGGGAAGAGTGTTTCTCCCTTTGGTGTGGACTTTGGGCTTTGTAACTTTTAAGACCTTTTTCCTTTAATGCTCACAGGTTTTTATTGTTTGTTTGTTGCTGACAGCACCCTGACATATAACTCAGCTCTCTCCTCTAAGGACGCTGAGAGGGAATCAGGCCAGTATAGCGACATCACCCGAGCATCAACCCATCACTGAGGTCATATACTGAAAATAAATAAAACAAAGTTCCTCAGAGTCATACACAAAGATGTGGTGGTTAAAAAAAATGAATAGATTTATGGTGAAATAATCAAATCCATTCAATTACATGTGTTACATACACACACTAATATCACTGCAGAAAGATATAAACTCAGTCATTTAATATGATGAGATACATATTACTGGTCTCTCTTTCCACTCACCTTTCACTCGCACACCCACAGCTAAACTCTTTCCTGTCCCACTGATTAACTCAAACATTAATCAGACTTTCAGGTGATTGCTATAAACAGAACAGGTAGTTCATGTGGCCTTGGTGTCAACGCGTTTCCCTGTGTTTATGTGAAGGGATGCCTATGCGTCTCTCTGCACCACCTGCTAATTAGCATCTCACCAGCACACTACAGCGCAATCCAATTCCACCAGGAGCAAGGCGAGGAGGGAAAAGTTTAAAGGCAGAAAGAGAAGAAGCGGTTAGAGCGAGAGAAACTTGGAGCCTGAAAGAGAGGAAGTGAAAAGGGAAATTGGAGAGAGGAAAATTAAGGCGGTGACAGAGAAAAGTAAAAGAGTTTTGCAAGAGGAAGTGGCTGAGAGCGTGGAAGATGGAGAGGAAGAGGAATTTGGCAGAGCCAGGAGTCCTTGAAGATGAGAAACAGAGTATGACAGCCGGGGAGGGCGAGGACAGCTGTGTCTTTTTGATGGCACAGGCTAACATTTGGGTCCTGTCTATCTTGAATGAGTACCGTGCATTTTTCTCCTGTGAATTTCTAAATAACACTTTCCGTCTCCGACAGCCTCTGGAGAGAAAGGTAGCCTTCCCCTGGGTTCTAGTAGAAGAGAGTGACAGTTGGAGGTGTTTTTGGAGAAAAGGGAAAAAAATTAAATGACAAACTCAGTTGGGCTGTTGAATCTCAATGATTCTCTTTGGCTCTCTCACACGTAACTTCTTGACAGCACTGAGCCCTGAGCCCCGTCCCAGGCAGTCCTTCAGGCTCGCTGCACAGGAATGCAGAGCAGAAGTAGCTCATAAATGGCTCATCCTCTCCTACACTTGTGGCAATTAAACAGCATCTTTCAAGTCACTGCACAAGAGCCAGCAGAATTATCGTGTTTTTTATGAACAGGGTATTGTTTGGGTTCAAAGCCCTCTGCTCACAGTTTCCACAGATGTAGCCTCCGATGCGGCATTTCTCCTGATTGTGTAGCACGGGCCAGAGCACGCATGATAAGGATCATGCTCATTGAGACGATTTAATGCTTTTTCTTGGGAATTTCCCTCCTCGGATTGATCCCTTTGAACTGGTTAAATTAGCACAGAAACACTATTTTCCACTCCATTCCCCAAAATAAATGAATAAATACATACAACTTGCCCCATCTGCCGATAGATAAAAGCACCATACAGAGGTCTGGAAAAATATCTCAGGGAAAGAGCGGGAGAGAAACCTCCAAGTAAGGACTTGATATAATGAAGCAAAGGGGAAAACAGGGTTTTCATTATTCATGATTTGATGGCTGATAAACACTAATCACCATAATCAGCACTTGAGTTGTTTTCCAGTTAACATACACTATAAATCGTATCATTTTAAGAGAGATGATTGAAAGGGGGTGTGGGCAGTCTGTGCCCTGTGTTTTCACGCCTGGTAATTCCCTGTAACAGAGGTGGTCTGGGCGTCTGCTGGACCGCTGTGAGGGCTCTGATTTACGAAGATGTGCTAATATTATTCCCCACCTTCCAGGCTTCTCCTGTGCTTCCCACTCTTATTATTAGATTAGCTCCTTTCTTTTCCTTAAAAACACATTGTAGACAGCATCTGGAAGCTATAGCTGTGGCTACCAAGAGCTTTAAAAACCAGGGCGGAGACTGCAGCAGGGTTATCGTCCCGTAAGGGCATTTATGTGGCTTGTAGGACAGGAAGCTGCCACTGTGGGCAAACCTGAGAAGTCAGCGTCTTTTTTTGGGGAGGGAAATGACAGAGTTGGCAGAGTTCACCTTAAGTGCTGAATACAATTTTAAACATTTTACACGTACTTGTCTTCTTGATTAATTCAAAGCTGCCTGATGAAGGAAGTATTACATAAGTAAAATTTAAATTAGATACTAGGGCTGTGTGTATTGGCAAGAAACTGGTGATACGATACATGTGATTCAGGAGTAACGATTCAATATACAGCATTGTGGTGATACTGTAAACAAGGCAACATATATTGCGATTTGTTAAATCTAATGTTAGGAAAACTGTCATACTTGTCACATTTATACTGCGTGCAAAAAAACTACATGATTTTTGCCCAAAACTGCATGAAATTATCATAAAGTGGGCATGTCTGTAAAAGGGAGACTCTTGGGTACCCATAATTAATTTTTAATTAATTAATTTTTGTGTAAATTTGGAGCATTATTTAGCCTCCTTCATTACATGCTAGTATGACATGGTTGGTACCAATGGATTCTTTACATTTCAGTCGATTAAACCTTTTCAAAAACACTGATCACTTTTGATTAAATTGTATGGGTGGGGAAAAAATCAATATAGCATAGTATTGCGGTATTTTGCGTGAAAGTATTGTATTGATACACAGACACCAAGTATGGATCTTATTAACTAACTACTAACCTCTCAACAATCCGACAGCTTGTTGGGAAGAACCAGTGGGCATCGTCTGGGTCTGAAAAGTGAAGCCAATGTGGAAGTGCCTTAATAACTTGCATTCTTCCTAGTAGCCAGCAGAGGGCGACTCCTCTGGTTGCAAAAATAAGTCAGATTGTATAAATGTCTATGAGAACATGACCCTACTTCTCACTTAATGTATTACCTCAGTAAACATGAATTAATGGTCTCAATAGTTTCAAGTCGTCTTCAATACAGCATGATGTTCATTTAGAAAACTGTGGTTCAATTAAGAGTAAATAGATGATAAAGCAGGGTATGCTTTAGAGTGTGGCTACCTTGTCACTGACAACTGACTACCACGGCATTGTCCGGTCTGGGAGATGTCCATGTTTTCAGGTCATGAAAGTTAATTATAACCTTTTTGGTCACCTACAAATGTTTTATTGTTATTATTATTTTGGTTGTTTTCAGGTCCATCCTCTCATGTCACTATTGGTTGCAAAAAAAATTAAGATGACAACAGCTAAGACACAGAAAAACGGCAGCCTGCAAACCAATGGGTGGCGTCACGGTGACTACATCTAATTCTTATATACAGTCTACATAAAAAAAACTCTCCAAAGTTATGGTAAATTATGGTGGGCATGGCCATTTTCAAAGGGGTCCATGACTTCTCACCTCAACATGTGTGAATGATGAACAGAGTGAAAACAGTATTAGATGGAATTAGATAGAACAGATGTTGCATTTCAGGAAAAGGGTAATATATTGCAATATATTATTGCAAAACTCAGCATATCACAGTATGTTTAAATTTGCAATAAGACTGTATTGTGAAAGTATCTTGATGATATTGTATCGTGGGGTTTGTGGTGATTCCCACCCCAACTGTAATAGGCAGTTTACTTTACCTTGGATGTGCTGGTTACCTGAGCTGTATCAAGGTAGACTGCATAGAGTGACATTTTCCTCTCCATTATTCACTTCCTGTTACTGTCATGAATTTCTGTCAACTTGTGTGAAAGTCATCTTGTGGCAGATCATCAGAGCAAAGTGTGAAAGCTCTGTTTCCTTTTCCTGTGGTCCAACTGTCTTTGAAAACCTTGGCTTGGAAAGCAGCCAGTGTGTGAGCAGCAAGAGGTAAATACTTGTCTTACACATACTTTCCCTAAATGAGCTCTTAAAGCTGCAGTGTAAACACACCGTGAACTCCATCCAATGAGTAATGCTAATTACAGATAAGGCTGGAGTGGCTCATAGTTAATACCAGGTGGATAAGATGGTTTTATTGGTCCTCCTTACACAACTTGAATAGCAGCTGAGTAGGCGAAGATGACTAAAGAGCCCTGACGTTGGCCAAAATTGATGAGGGGAGTGTGGAAGCAAACAGCCATGGGGTTCATTAAGTAGCATATTGGATAATATAATAATATCTAAGCTGTTTATTTGCTCAGCTTTGCATCAATAAACTTAACTGTCATTAGTTCTTGAACAGAAGCAACTTCAAAAACAGCGGTAATGAGGCTGAGAGGAGGAAAGCCAAAAAAGTGAAGTTTTCAGCCCTTTAAAGTTTGAAAAGAACTTGAGAGCAGACTGTAAGAAAAAAGTGCTCCACCTCGATCAAAGTGGTGAGATAAGCAGGGCAGATTAATACTTAAGGGAGCAGAGCTTAATACACTACAACCGTGAACAAGTCGATCTCCTGCACACAACAACCACTCCAGTGTTTTGCTCGCTAATGGAGTGTTTTCAATGAGCGCAGGAAAAAAAGAGCTGAGTTTAGCTTCTAGTGTGTCAAATTACTCACACCCTTCTTTTCTTTTGCCTCAAAACCGACTGCATCAAAGATGTCTGAGTGCCAGAAAAGTGCCTCTGGATTGTGCATTGTAGGCAAAGGTCTGTTCAGAATTTGCAACTAGACCAAAGAGGATCCATGAGATGGTGAAGGTTAGCAGGCTGAGATTGCCCAACAGTCACTCAAATGCACATTACTTTTGATCAGCCGTAAACATGTCCTACACATTGAAATACCATCCCTTGAATTATGTTACTCACAGATTACAGCAAGGCAGGAAACCTTTGAAACACAAGTCAGAGTCTGCACGGTTTTTAAACCTCAGCCATGTCTGTAAATGCTCTATACAGCTAGTGTGTCTATTCAAATAAAATTCATTATTTTCCCATCATGACCACAGCAATAAAATGTAAAGCCTTTAAAACATCACCAAAACAACATGCAAAGCTACAGTCACATCAAAACCACCAACAGAAAGAACTTAGTGAAAGACACTGTAATGTTTCTATGAAATGGTCTCAGTTCATCATTTCATACAAGGTCGGTGACTCAGTACAGTACAGTAACAGACCTTGTAAGACCTTTGGTGATGGTGCTGGAAAATGCTATCACTGACATCTTTTTGAAAATCACCACATAAATACTGAGCTGGGATCATCAAGCATCTGGCTAATTTGCAACACCTCGACATATGGCTGACATCAGTTTGATCCTCACAAAGCCACTGGGTCATTATCATCATGGAAGATACAGCTCAGTACAGGAATGAAGTTCACACACATGAATACTTGTACGGAGATCTCTAGCTCTTCTTTCCACCTTGTTCGTGTCTTTATAGTATTGCCAAAGTCCTGACATCACCTCCGGGCTAGCACACAGCTCTCTTCACTCCCATAACTCAAAGCAATCTCTCATTGAAAATTCCTTTCATTCGTCTCTGAAAAAGTGAAAGCCAGGAGTTGAAAGCTTCATAAAGGTGAAACCTTTTGACAAGGTTTTTGTTAACAAAGCTGCAAATTTGTTTGCATACAAAAATCCCATACAAATGAACCCATCTATGACACCCACCCACGCTCTCTTCTAATGTAATTTTTTCCAACGTTACAGTATGCCCATTAGCCTTTAAAAGACTTCTTTCTTCAAAAACACATTTTTTTTAACTGCTCAATAAATCAATCAATCACTTTATATTTACTGCGCTACATTTTCCCCCCTTGTACTACCATCTCCAGTATCTCTGCTCCAACTACTACAGTACAACTGATATACTGTAACTACTATAGGTGCTACCAATGATGCTCATTGAGTAAATTATGGTTCAATGGAGGGTAATATAGATGATAAAGCAGGGTATGTTTAAGGCGTGACTACTTTGTGATTGACAGCTCGCCACCACAACGTTGTCCGTTCTGGGAGTTGTCCAAGTTGTCGTCTTATAACTTTAACCGTTCCACAGTGTGTTTTTAGTTCATGAAAGTTAATTGTAACATTTTGGTTGTCTAAAAATGTCTTAGTGCTGAATCAAGGCTTCAAAACGGCCTCAAACCAATGGGTAACGTCACAGTGACTATGTTGACTTCTTATATACAGTCTATGGTCCTACTGCTATAGCATCATTTAACCTACCAATAATACTACTGGTACTTTTAATACTACTTGGGGACTACGGAACTGCAATCTGACTATGTTTTTATTGGACTTTAATAGTTGTGATTCACAGAAGACAATCCACAAATATAACACTATCCATTATCATGTGTTTTTGTTAGGGATGTTAATAATTAACCGACATTAAGAATTTCAACCGATTAATGCCATCGGTTAAACAGTTGAAAGAAATATTAATTCATTAAAAAGCTGAGAAAAACTCAAAGGAGTGGCTCGTCACTTTAAGGATAAAAGCAGCTCGGCCTTAACAGCCCACCTAAAGAGGGTCTGAGCCGGCGTTGCTTGACACAGGAAGTTGGTTCCGGTCTCTCGAGCTCACTAGAGCGGACGAGTTGTAGCATTTATTCAGACTTATAAACTGTACACATGTTTTTGTATGATGCCACATCCATGCAAATACAGGGCAGTTTGCAAATATGCATAACTTACTCTGTAAAAATGTATTTTACTTTCACATACAAATGTTAGGTTTACATGTTTGTTGTGCATTCATTTGTACATTTGCAATGATAATTGTACATTTGTGGATCATTTTCTGTGGATTACAACTATTAAAGTCCAAAAAAAGGCTACCACTACAGCTGCTACTTTTAGGGCTGAATCATTACATGCACTGCATGACAAACTGTCTAATTACTTTTGACCTGCATATATTGTTATTGTATTTTTGTTTATTCTGTTATACAGCTTATATGAGTTTTCCACAGAACATATTTCAGAAAGTTTGTCATGTCAGTCATTTCTCAGCCTCCTCTTAGAAAACAACCTTTCTTTCACCTCCTCCTTTCTCTGTTCTCTTCTGTTGTCCCATTAATTCACACTGCAAGAATGGCAAATGAATGCGTAAAATGAGAAAATAAGAGTTTATTGATGTGCTACTCCAGACAATAACTTTGAACACTGAATGGGCGAATTGGCTCTGAAGGTGCGTCATTAAATGGTTTGTTTGTTGATATTGTGTGCGTTCTTCTTGGTTTTTACCCATGTGCTGAAAAACAGACATAATAATGAAATTAATTTGCATAAAAAAGGGGATGATGTCGCAGCTGCATAAAAACAAACACTTCAAAAGGCCATTTTTTTATTTTTTAAGATGATATATACTGCTCTTGCCACGCATGAGAACAATGAAAGCTGAGCATGACATGAAAAAGAAACAAAAGCATGCAAGTATTACTAAATATTAATTAAAATTTCTATATATCCACAATTGTTCTGATGTTTTCAGCAACAGTGACAAAGTATTCTAGTTTTTAGTTTCAATAATTGATTGCAGTGTTTGAAGTCAACACTGAAAGAAGGCAAATTTAATTGCACAAGTTTTCATTAAAAAAAATAGGACTAAAAACATGTTTGATACACTTGTTAGGAGGAACAATCGCCTGTGTGTTTTTGGAATTAGAAATAGCATGACAGCTAATCATTGGCTTTTCTTTGTAATTCCCTCTTGAATGGTAATTGTTATAAAAAAAAAAAAAAAAAATAGGATACTGGGTTTCCTCCAGTTGCATGGTTTGCATCACCAGTGTGTGCTGAGCCAAATGGACTGTGGGATTGATGGTCAGGAAATGAACACACATGCTGAAATCAACCGGCCATTCACCGCTCTCCCACGATTAAAGCTATTCAATTTCTCTCTTGGAGCGGCGCCGGACAAGTGCAGAGGACTGTCTGCCTGTGTGAGCTGAGCTACTGCAGACTGCATGTATGTTTGCATGTGAGGTGTGCGTGTAACCGCATATGTCCATAAGAACATGAGCAGGCTTGTTAGTGCTGTACATGGCCACACCGGCTCTGTGCGGGCGAGCGGCCCTCGTACTCCACTCTGGTGCCCTTGAGTGTTAATGGTCTCCTGCTGGCTGCTGGGCATCCTGTGATTAGCTCGGCACACAGGATGATGAGGTGTGACTGCTAATCCAGTGACACAGACAGCTGCAGCCCAGCTGATAGGCCTTGACTGACCACCCCTTACCTCCAACATTGTTTGCGTGTGTGTACAATATTTGTGTGACAATCGGCGCGCATACATTTATGACTGCCGCTTGTCTGACTGTAGACTGTGTCCATAAAGTGAAAGACAGTTTGCAGCTTCTCTGCTTTCAGTGCATACAGTAGTGAGACTATCCTCAGAGAGCACTAATATGGGCCATTTTTAAGGCAATTACATTCATTAGCTGATAGGAATTATACACACAGACAAATCAAAAACAGCTTTCCCTGGCTGATACAGTAAAACTGAATAGGAAAGACTAGATATAAGCACGGAGCTAGTTATTATGAAGGCATGCACTTCTACCGATTAAGAAGCGCTGTTTAATCCAGGGTCATTAGCCACAGGTCATCTCGTCCAGTCATTCCCCAAAGACTGGCTCAGGACCCACAGGTGGGTTGCAGGACTGAATAATATGAAAGGCTAGCATACATTAAGTTAGTTTAACTGATGAGTGGAAAAAATACAAAAGCACAAAACAAAACTGTGATTTATCAAACATATACGTATCTCTTCGAAATGGACTGGTTTAGCTATTCAAGGTAACAAGGAGTGATGCGGAAACAGTAAATTTGCTTCTCTGGTGAATTACAGATATGGCCTATTGTGAACTGGGTTGATGGTTTGTCATTTCTAAAAAGTGTGTCCCCAGAAAAAAAGTTTGGAAAACACTTTATCTAGTTCATTGAGTTCACCATCCAGTTTAACACCAACCACTCAAGCATATGTTATGGATTACCCATGACCACAAATGCTATGATTGTGAGTTATCGTCTTATATTCCTACCAGTTTCAAGTTTACTAGTTGGCATTTACTGTTTACACTGTGGGTCTTCAGCTGTGCCCACTGAGGCTTCACTCAGGTCTGCCTCCAGCAAATGACTCAAGCTCCATAAAATGGCTAAACAGAACGAAGTTTTTAAAGAACTAATGTTTTTATGCCTTCAAACTGCCAAAAGCCGTGGCCAGAGGCCGGAGTCCATCTGTCTGATACATCCATCCAACCATTCTCATGAACGAGATATCTCAGAAACGCCTAGAGGGACTGTCTTTAAATCTGGCACAAACATCCACTTGCACTCAAGGGTGAACTGACTAGAGTTTAGTGTTCAAAGGTCAAGGCCACTGTGGCCTCACTTCCATCCCACTGTCGTGAACGCGATACCTCAGGAACGCCTGGAGTTTAGATTTTGATGGTCAAAGGTCACTAAACACGTTTTTGATCATAAATCAAGAATTCATATACTAATTATGACAGTTTTAAACATGTCTAACAGGATAAAATGATGAGGTGATGACATTTTGGACAGACATGGATGTAAACCACAACTTGACTGGTTGGAAGGTATATACCACTGGCAGTAATTCTACGTTTGGAAAGGTTTGCTTCTCCTAACCAATGCCCAGCTTTATAATTCATTATTAGTGGGAACTTCCCAGTACAACCACAGTCCCTTACTTGTTCTGTCAGACCAGATATAACATCTGAAGTACCTTTTCTAAAATGAATCCCAGTCTGGAAATACTTGAGCCACAAAACTACTATTCTAATGTTGAAAAAAAAAAAAAAAAAAAAAAAAAAAAAAACCACTAGAAATAACTAATTAGTCTGCAGGACTGAAATCTCTCTCCCACAAATTGTTATCTCATTTGACATTAACATCGACATTCTCCTTTAACAAGAGGTCTGGAGCACATCTGAGAAGTGAATGTAACAAGTACCGGAAAGCAGTGACGGAGCTAAGAAGTCTTGAATTACTCGGGGTCCAGCTGTAAGGTTTCTGCAGGCCTGGGAGGCATTGTTGTTTTATTTTAGTTGGAACAGCGTCCATGGCTGGGGCTTTAATAACATTAACCACAGTCAGAGTAGCGCATCATTACAGCGGGAGAAGACTGGGAGAGAGGAGGGGAGTTTATTGGTATTTTTAATTTGCTGTATCAGGCCTCAAACCTGCCTCGGGAAGCACAGTCTAACCTTCTGTCCAGACTTTTTAACTCAACTCCAACTGTACATTCACTTCATCCCGTCCCCTCCCTTCACATCTTTCTTTTCCTTCCTTTCCCGCATCTTCCCTCCTTCCTCTCAGTTTCCTCTCTCTCTCACCCTTGAGACCGAGTGGTGATTTTTAGACGGAGCAGCGGACTTCAGGTCTGTTTACCGACAAGATCTCAGGAAGTCAACATCAGATAAGCGGATTCCTTGGATACACAAGACGAGCAGATACATTTCCAGTAAGACGGCTCCGTGAAGGATATGGCCTAAACTGTATTACCCAGGGAAGGATGTGAGTTGAGAGTTCAAGGGTAATGAATGTACATGAATGTGGGTGTGCATCTGTGTGTGTGTGTGTGTTCTGTCTGAAATCCAGCACCGTTTCCAAGATGACAACATCTTTGGAAATCGTCTTCATCACCCTTCTAGCGAGAAACCCAAAGACAAGTTGCCATTAACAAAAACTTAACCTTCTTGGCTCACCGCATTACATTTTTGCTTTCTGTTCCAAATTACCTAATTGTCCCTTTATGCTCTTGATCATGACACCAGCTTTTGGCCAGATTCTCAACTGGCTGTGGACACCAGCTCCCCTCTCCTTTGTGCTGCATTGAACAAACACAATAGAATGTACTCTAAATGGATAGCAGGTGTTTCCTCACAGTGCTGCTCTCATCCTTTCAAGCTTTACTGTAAAGACAGTGAGGGAGGAGCCCGGCAGACACGTGTATGGTGTCTTGTCACAGCCTGTGTTAGCCCACCAAGCTGCATCCTCGGCTTAAAGGAATAGTTTGACGGCTCTAAATTACCCATAGGTGTGAATGTTAGCGTGAATGGTTGTCTGTCTCTATGTGCCCTGCGATGGACTGGCGACCTGTCCAGGGTGAAACCCGCCTTCGCCCTATGCCAGCCCGGGATCGGCTTCAGCCCCCCTGCGACCCCTAACTGGATAAGCGGTTGAAGATGGATGGATGGACTTTCTTGAGAGTTAGATGAGAAGTTGGATACCACTCTCTTGTCTGTATGATAAATATGATTTTTTACAGTCAGCAGCTGGTTAGCTTACCATAGCATAACTGCTTCAAATAAGGGGACACAGCTCCAAAAACTATAAAAACTGAATTATATGAATGAACATTTCCTGTTCTACAAGGTTATACACGGGATTATTTCTCATCTCTGAGCAGTTGCCAGGCAACCAGTGGAAACTTCAGGAAGTTACAGCCAAGAAATTGTCTCAAAATCTCAAATTACTAAAACTTGCAAAAACTCTCACAAGACTCGCTGCTCAAAGACCTATCTTAACCTTAACCATTTAAAATCAATGCCTAACCTTAACTATGCGAGGTCAATGCCTAATTTTATCCAGAGAGGTTATCAGTTTATGCTTTTCCTTCTAAACATGACCACAGTCTGCCGAATATCCAGCAGTAAAATGTTGAATTTTCACTTTCACACCTCAGTTTTTTGTATAAATTAAGTTAATTTTGGCAATGTGGGTGAAATTACTGAAGACACAAACAACAGTTGAATGAAATATATTGACATGCAAATTAATTGCATGAAAAGAAATGGCTGCCAGTGTGTAAAGGCTTTAACTCTCCCCAGAAAGTGCATTTCCCGAAATGACAAACTATTTCTTTAATCGAGAACACTGATCTCTTCTTGAGAGTCATTTGTTTGCGTTTAGGTTTTGCAGCAAGATCAAGTAGTACGTGTATGGTTTTCATGGTAATAAATACCCATTTGTTGCCTGTCTGTGCGCTGCTGTGGCTCTTTGGTTTCCTCCGAATCAGCTAGCTGGCCCAACTGAACTTACACAAGCTGTCACTTACATTGAAGACTGTAGTCTGCAAAATCCAGGCCAACACAGAAGATATACAGGGGCCAAGGTTCTGTCCCAAAAAATGAAAGCTTGGACAGGTAGAGCTTAGCAGCCATAGCAGATGCTGTGGAACCTAAAAAATGTGAGGGTTATTAAAAGCAGAACAAAAGAGAAATGCATTCAGATCCCTGTTGATTTTCTGACACCGGTAATACCTGCTTATTTAAGACAATGTGGGATCAACAGAAGGGAAATCACTGGCTCAGCGTGAGCCAATGAAACAAGGCTGATTGCATTGTTTAGTCCCAACCACAGGGTCACATCTCACCAGTGCTGGGAAATGGAAAGAAAGAGCCTCCTGCACATCTGTCATCATTTCCAAGTTGGTAGCAAGTGGTGGAGAGCTGCTATAATGAGGTGTCTTATACCTGCCACTTCATGTCCTCCTTTTATCCCTTCTTCCCTGCTCTGCTCTGTCTGCCTTTCAAAGTAACACCCTGTGCCTCATTTTATGAGCACTGCTCTTTGCCATTTAATTTGTGGTTTCATTTGATTTGTCTCATTTGACGACTCAAGTCAAAATCAGATTCATTTAACCAAGCAGGACAACGCAGAAGGATTCTGATGACGACAGAAAGCATTGTCTGTACAGAAAAGACCACTGATACATCTGTAGATTGTTATTGACTCATTATTTCTTCATGCATTTCATTTTGAAATCATTTTAATTAAAATGACCATTTCAATATCAGCTTACACTATAGAGTGCTGCAGGAATGAGTCCTAAACCCTGGAAATGAGTTGTCGGTGTTTTAGCATTTCTGGTTCCCTCATCTGGAAGTCGTTGGGTTTTTGAGTTTTTAGTTAGATTCCTAAAATAATGTCTGTAGTTGACAAAAGCTTAAGAGATTTTTAACATTTTGTTCTACGACATAAACTACATCGATAAATATCCCACATGTGAATTTTGAAGCTTTAATGCGTCTTAACAAAGGTGGCTGCTAACAAGTAGCTAAATGACATTACCAAACATCATCACATCTTCAGCCTCGTTATACTCACCCTCATCCAGCTGTGGTGTAGTTTATCTGTAGTCCAATGTGGTGTTCATTTGTGGAGATTATCTTGCAGAACAAAATGTGCAAGTATCATAAACGTGTGTTTGCTAAAGAGTTTATTTTCGTAAATAATCTAAAATGGAAAAATCCCATTGGCTTTTTGTCAAGAAAACACAGGGCAATGCTAACTTCCTGGTCCATCATCAAATCCATCATCCCTGGAGCGGTCTACTGGAAATGAAGGAACTGAACTTCTGACCTGAGTGCCTTTTGACTTTAGTAGAGTTTAACACACATTAGGGCTGCAACTAATGATATTTTCATTGTTGATCAATCATTGTTTGTCAAAGCCCAAGATGACATCTTCCTCAAATGTCTTGTTTTGCTCACAACAATCGCTCCAACACACATGCTTTTTTGCACAGTAGCTTACTGCCTTACATGGATATAGTGGTGCAGTCCTGCATCCACGGCAGTGGGTGGTTATGTGCTTTCACTGAGTGATCTGTAGAGGCAGGCCAGGATTGTTTCTGACTCTTTGAGCCACCATAGTTGATGAAGTGGATCATCCTCTGTTGGGCCGTTTTGATTAAACTGATGAGGATGATTTGCATGGTGGTTTCTAGGAATTCAAACAGCTCTGGGAGATACATCTGTGAGTTCTTGAAGAAATTACTCCTCGACTCCGAGATGAATTACATCCAAGTATGTGTTTGGCCCACTAGAAACAACACGCTGCACTCCTCCTCCTGTCAGTTAAAATCTGGAACTAAAAGACTTTTTGTTGTTTCGTTTTTCTGACACATCACATCCCGTCTCATAGATGTATTGATTGTTCAAAATGGTGGTGCTATTTTTGTACAGTCGTCCTCCCACCATCCAACCCTGGACTTTGTCCCAGCCCAACATTATGCTTCAACCTGAAACATGGTGAAATGTTGTTCCTTTGTGACTGTGAATGATGAGCTGCAGACTAATCCTGCTCCAGAACACCATGAACTCATTCAGACTTATCATTGCTTTGTTAGCGACGGGGACATTTGCGTGGGGGACATTTGTGTGGTGAGACAACCAGCCGTTTCCTGCCGTGTTGTCCCTTCTTATCTCCATCTGACTCGCAGCATAACTTTCTTCTCTAATACACACTGCCTTTCTTTATTCTCGTACTCCCTGATGTTGTATCTTGCACATTATCGATGTCTACCTGACAGGGTCTGTGTGTAATATGGGTCTTTCTCTGATTCAGCTGAACATTTTTCTCCTCAGAGTTTAACAAAAAACTGGCTTTGAAACAGAAAGAAAGGAAACTTATCTAGCGCAGTGTACTGTGCCTTACTTCCCCCAATGTTTTTTTTTTTTCTTCCTGTGGAATTATAAAGGCTTCCAGCTAAATAAATACAAGGTAATTAATGTGCACCTTTCCCTTCATAGGAGGAAAAAAAAATGGTCTGCCACAATTGATTTGTGAGCTGTTCCATTTTAGGTAATGAAGAGGAAAGCTTTGCAATTGAAGGGAGGACTCCATCAAACGGTTAGTGTGCATGATTAAACTTAAGAAATAGTTAAGAATGCTCCTTTAACCTATTGAGTCATATTCTATTATCAGACTGCCAGAATACCCCCCCCCCCCCCCCGTTTGGCAAACTCTGCAGCGTACTTGTAAATTATAGTATTACACACACAGATATGCATCAAAAGCAAATAGAAAATCAACAGGAAACACTTATTATACATTTTACGAGATGTATTATGCATAATAATACATCCGGGCCGGCAGTAGCTCAGTCCGTAGGGACTTGGTTTAGAAATCGGAGGGTCACTGGTTCAAGTCCCAACATGGACCAAGACCAACTGGTTGCTGGAGAGGTGCCAGTTTACCTCTTGGGAACTGCCGAGGTGCCCCTGAGCAAGTCACCAAACCCCCAACTGCTCGGGGCGCTTGTCAGGAACAGCCCCCTCACTCTGACATCTCTCCATTAACGCATGTATGTGTACTGTGTGAAATTAACAACAGAGTGTAAAAACTGAATTTCCCTACGGGGATTAATAAAGGTTCATCTTATCTTATCTTATTAGCAGAGCAGCTGATATTGTCTCATGTTTTCTAAAGGTGTTGTATATCCAGAGCATTGATATAGCAGCAAACAACTATTTGCTATGTAAAGATATAGAATAATCTCTCTGGCTAAGATGTTTTGATGATTGATTTGACTTCTGTGGATATTTTATATAAGAATTAGTCCCTGGATGTTTTTCATACATGGATTTCTGGGTCACAATGATTTCATAATGTCAAACTGATGTCAGAATCAGAATCCTTATGGTCACGGTCTTCATACATGACTCTAGGTGCTCTCATTCAAAAGTTAATTTTTCAAGATGGCGCCAGCGGCCATCCTGGATTTGAGTCTCTGGCAAAAAATCATGGGATTTTTGGGTCACAGCCATTGCTCTGCACTGGGCTCACACGGCAGTTACAGTTGACAACGCCACCTAGGGACATGACGGTGAGGAAATTTTCCCACTGGTTACTAAACTTGTGACTACACCGGTGTTACCGATTACATCGGACATTTTACAAGAGAAGATGACAGTCAATATGTGTAGCACGCTTTCTTTGATCTTTACCGTCGGTTGGCGGTGTGTCTGTGCTCTCCAGTCGAGCTTAGACTCGCAGGGGTCTACCCGGTTACCTCATTAACATTATGGTTCCCTTATAGGGGTTGGGGTTTCAATTAATTTAAATCAGAAATATTTCCAAATAGGTGTATTTGGTTTTCACTTTGACACCAAATCCTCCGCTGTTGTCTTAACTGTCGACTCTCTCTGTGTGTGAAATCTGACTCTTGCTTCTCTGAGCTGAGATGCCGTATGGAGGAGATGCATTCACTTTGAGTTTGTAGCATCCGTGTCCAACTATCTATTGATAACATGCTGCTGATCTGCTAAAATGAACTAAATGGGTTTTTATTTCTGTCAAAAAAAGCAAAACAATGGTGGGAGTGGTGGATACATAATGTAATCAGTGTGTGCCTGACCACGTTGTAACACTGTCTATGTCGACAAGCCTAGCGCCGCCCCGGCCCACAGTGCCATTGCAAAAGTGTAGCACCACCCTTCAGTTCCTCCCCAGGACTGTCGGCAGTTTTGCTGTTGCTTTCACTGTTAGCTCTGTTACCTGCCGCCGGCTCATCCATCGCCGTGTTGAGAGCTGCATGGAGGCAATAGAAATGCTCCCAATCTTGCATGTAGCACCTTTAATGTCAGTGATTTTTTTTGTTTTGTTTTGTTTTTACTAGGTTTCTGTGCAGTAGTATTGGAAAGCCAGAGGAAAAACAAAAATTACACTTCCCTGAAGGCCATGCTGTCTTTCTTGGTAAGAAGCCGTGTTCAAAACATTGACATTGGAGGGTGAAGGCAGACAGAAAATGGCTGAATCCCAGGGAGTGTGAGCAGCGTTAACCCATGGACAGTGTTTATCTGCAGACGGCAGGCGCAAAGCCTGCAGTATGTCTATCTTTGCTAAGCTCTTGCGATGTGTGTACCTTTGCGAAGCTGTCTGTGTGTGTTTCTTATACGCTGAGGTTTTTGAGGTGAGATCGGAACCCCGATAAATGACTTCTATAAATCCAAAGGCCCAGCAGGACTGACTGAGAGATGCCTGTTAGCCATTTCCTGAATAACAAGTTTTATTTCAAAATATTATCCTGAATGTAGGACTGTAGATTGATTAGTATCAGGAAAACAGACATTTTCTCATGTCCCAATAGGGATATTTTTTTTTGTGATGTTTGAGTTGAGTATGTGTCTCTATCGCACATGCAGCTCTTTTGCGGTTAGAGCTTAGGTTGCAGTGTTTTCAACTGTATGTCAATTTTCCAAGTTAAATCCTAATAAATCAAACAAATAATCGCAACAGCCTTGATGGACCACAAAATAATATTGTAAGTACTGATTACAAAATATGGTTGATTTAATCATAGTATTTTTTTAAATGGAGGAGCAATTTTGCCTTTGGGGTCCGACCAGCACAATGCATCATTTATTCATAATATACAATGTTCAGAAAAGCAAAGCCAGGTTTGGCTGACCCTTCCATTCCACAACATTTAACATATGTGCTTGAGACTCTCCCATCATTCGAAACCTTCCACAGCTCAGTAAGAACTCAAAATGTGGTCCTGAGGCAGTTAGCAGGGATCCCAGAGGTAGATATTCAGTTCTTGCAGAGAAACCCAAGTTAAGTTCCCCTCTCTGGGGTGCAGTGTCTCAGAACATGTATACAGACACCGTTCCCCTGATGGCCAACGTGCTAACTTTTACCCCATGCAACAAGGTCCTGGTTTCCATCAAAACTGATCCTGTCCAGAGACAGGCTTGGATCAAGCTTTTTTCAGAATTTGAGGGCAGCCAAGGATAAAAAGGCCTAAGGTGGTGTGGTGTGGAAATATATGGATACGTGTACACAGAGCCCCTGCAGAGGAAAGGAGCTAAGCGATTCATTGCGTGTCTTGGTATGATACGCTATTAAAAAAAGGTGGGCGTGGGGATGGGGGGATGGCAGGGGGACTGGAGCGGATGAGTGTGTTGGAGGGAATGCGTCCCTGGGATTAGGTGGACCCGTAAGTCTCTTTAGGAGGTTGAACAAGGCCCAAACCAAATAAAGACTTCAACATTAGTTATATGTTAGAGCTTCTGGTTTTCCTTCCTTTAACTTCCACTGTGATAGTAAAGCTGAAGAGTGAACAAGTAGGAGTAGGGCATCATCCTTAAGGACACTTTGACATGTTGCTGCTGGATGCTAAAACATTTAGCTTTAAAATTACAGTACAGTACAACAATATGATTAAAATAAAGCAGTTGCGATATATGACATGTAGAACTGTTATTTGATTTTATTACACGCCTTTGTTGAATACTTGATTCTGATTGGTCAGTCACAGTTTACAGTCTGTTATTTCTTTACAGCAGACTATTGCTATGTATAACAGACCATTGTTACAGGTACAGTTCTGATGTGTGACTCTGGCGGACCGTTTTTATGTCAAATGATTGATTGATTGATTGATGATATGAAGTAAGTAGCCGTGTAATAAGCAGGATACCATTCAAGGCAATTGGGGTCATCCGGCCCACCTTGTGATGCAGCATTGCCCTGTCAGGGTTTATTTCACAATAATGACCGGTTCACTATATTTTATCCCTTACATACGTGATCATATAAAGATGGAAGCGGGCAAACCTCCGGTACTGAGAAATGAAGCCAGGGTGAAAGTGCCAAAAACTATAGTTTCCCGAATGGCCATTTAAGGCTGGCTCCAAAAGCGAGTCAATCGCCATAGATCCTTCATGTTAAAATGCCCAACTTTACAGCAGATATAAACATGTTTACAGGCTGGTATAAAAAAGGGTTTTGATTTCTATACCTGATTTCCCCTTTTATGACAACTGTACAGGGATGAATTTTTAAATAACTCACCTGTAAATTATTAAGTGACACACGAGTGCTGTTATCCGCTGTCTGCTTGGCGTCACCTCAGCTAATTTAGGTCACTGAACTTGAACTCTTGTCCGTGTTCGTGGTGTTGCTGCCTACTGGAGAATTTTAAGGCAACATTTAACATGATGTTGCAAAAAAAAAAAAAAAAGATTAGGTTGTGCTTGCTTTCTAGTGATTAATGCACAAATTGAAGGAGCTGATGGGATTGCATTTCAGTGGACCTTAATCTTGTATGATATCATGACACATTGATTGATTGATTGATTGGTTGATTGAACACATCTGTAAACCATTTTTTTCGGTGAGTGAAATCCTAGAGTTAGTTTATTTAAATAATGTTACAGCACTAATTAGCAGGTATTGGTGTCTGCGCTCACCATAACTGCCTTGTTAGCTTTAGCTCGTTACGCTAAAAGGCACTCTAAGGGGTCAGCTATTAATATTTTTCCCGTACATCACAAACAAGCCTGTTTTGCTAGTGAAAATGAACATCCCACTTGATGTCACAGTTGTCAACATGATTTACATGCTAACTGAGCTAGCTAGCATTAGCTGCTAACTTAGCATTAGCTCCACCCTTTGGTCCAAATGTAACATAGTTCCAAAAAAAACAAAGATGACAGCCAGAGCTGCCCACTTCGAGCTTCACTTTGGCTCTTCAGAAACCTATAGGTGACATCTTGGAGACTACATCCATATTTTTATACAGTCTATGGTCTTTATGTCATTCTCCTTAATGTTATGCACACGTACCACACAGTCCTTCAAATGTGGTTTGCGTTCTTCACTTCACTGTTGGATGATTAATCAGTTAAAAGTATACCCTTTTTCAGACATGTTTAGACACCTTTTCTACACTCCTCCCACAGACTGACTCTATTCTCGCCTCTAGTTCTTGTATTTTTTCCCTTTGTGGTCATCAAAGAGGTTAGCTAATCTCTAGTCTGTTTCAAGTATGCACAGTATTCTTATATCCATCTTCTCTCCAAGAAAATCAGAAAGACACAAGTCCACCAGGGAAAAAGCCTTTGAAATGAATGCTTTGGTTGTGTCTTCTGCAAGAAAGCTTGCATAAATAACCACACACAGATCCTCATGAATGCATGAGACACCAGATACCTCAGCTGAGCCACTAATGGGCCTCATAGTGTATTCTGGCCCTCCGCATTTTAACTGGTTTCTGTCCTGTGATTCCCTAACAGTGATTGTGAAATATGTACCCCTGCTCTAAAGGATGACACCTAGCCTTTCGTTATTTTTACAGCCCTCATTTAGATTTCCGACCGTTGCTCTGGTAAGTAACACTGCTGTCATATTTAAACCCTCTCTGAGTTTGTCAAACCCTTGCGGGGGCAACATCCTGGAAGGATTGCATTTAGATTTTATGGTCTAAAGCTAAGGCTCATATAGTGAACCTGAGTTCAAGTTCCACTCTTTGACCTACTTTAAAGAAACCTAACCTTGGACTTTCAGTAGAAACCATGAGGTTAACTGAATGCTTTATTGTTTGTTGGTGTGGAACTCCTTAATAGATATTCCTGATGTCCCTTTTTCCTGAAACTACGCAATATAGAAACATAAATGTGACAAAAAATGGTCACTGTGTATTTCATCTTGTTGTCATGATGGGTTGCATGATTTAGCCTTGAGTTTTTGCTAACCATCTATAGTATCTGTGGACAGTACAATAGCACTGACAGTACCCATACACCTTTTGTAGCTATACCTATGAAAAGTAATGCACTGTTCTTATATATTCCACAAAATCATTTGAGAGTTGATTGTGAAACCGGACGTATGAAGATGTAGAAACGCCACTTTGGGAGGAATTTGCCCAGGAAATCAGTATCCTTACCCCTTGTGAAACCAGAAGTCAGCTTTGATTTATTTGTCATGTAACTTTGGTACATAAGTATGCCACTTAGAGTTATTTTAAACCAAACCACAATCTTTTCCTAAACTTAAAGTAATTTTGTTGCCTACACCTAACCAAGACGATCTTCGCCTAAACTTAACTAAGTAGTTCATCCATCCATCCATCTTCAACCGCTTATACAGTTTTGGCATTGGGCGAAGGCAGGGTACACCCTGGACAGGACACCAGTCCATCGCAGGGCACATAGAGACAGACAACCATTCACGCTCACATTCACACCTACGGGCAATTTAGAGTTATCAATTAACCTGAACTGCATGTCATTGTGGGAGGAAGCTGGAGTACCCAGAGAAAACCCATGCTTACACGGAGAAAACATGCAAAATCCACACAGAGCCCCAAGCCGGATTCAAACCTGTGACCCTCTTGCTGTGAGGCGAGACTGGTAACCACTGCACCAATGCGCAGCCCCAAGTGGTTTTGTTGCCTAAACCTAACTAACTAACTTTTGTCACATAACTTTCATTAAAGTTATGCTTCTTCCGGCCTTTTTTTAAGCCAAACCATGGTCTTTTCCTAAACCTAACTAAGTCGATCTTTTCTTAAACCTAACTTAAGTAAATTTGTTTCCTTAACCTGACCAAGTTGTTTCATGTGAAGATGAAAGATTATTTTGAAAAGACTGGAGCATACTGCCTCTGTTCTGAAGAGGATCTGTTTCTCTACATTTCCTCACTTTCCTTAAAAAACAGCCATCTGGGTTAACCACTGCGTGCCACTTGGGTCATTTTACTCAGCCCCCACAATGCAATGGTGGCTTTTCACAAGTGGGTGTGTTGCATGCAATGCGTGTGATGCATGGTTGCTACCAAACAAACAGAGAAATGTCTTTAGGGTAGTCAAATGTTTCCTATCTTATTAACTGACTGACTCCTATTCTTTGCCCTCTAAGCACAAATCCAGCATTTAATCAATTGCTTTTCTCTCCTCTGTTTGTGAATTGTTGCAGTTGTTCCATTATTTGTATTTGCCTTTTTTTATTCAGAGTTTTGCAGTGTAGCTGAAACTGTGGGGAGTCACTTTAGCATCCTCTGTGATTATTTCCCTCAGTGAAAATAGCAGTGTTGTGTGACGTGTTAATTGGCCACTAGACCAGGGTCACTCTGCAGGCAACTGAATGCTTGCACACTGTGGGACCTCTGTATATGGGAAAACAAATGAGAGGATAGAGGGGCTCCATGCAGCCTGATGACCTAAATAAAGCCAAGGGAGATGAGGTCATACTTGCCCGATTTCCAAATAAAACAGAGGACAACAGCTGAGAGAGCAATGATCCGTTCGGTCTCACTTAACCACCCACCAGTATGTCCGATGCACATGAGGACACGCATATGCAGTCGCTTAACTTCCTAAGGAGTGATGAAAGGGCCTAAGATTGAGAGTCTTGCTAAGTGATGAACAAGTGACCAGTGATCAGAAGGGAGTTTTCATCACTCACCAGCTTTACAAATGGCTGGTTTCTTCTCAAAGACCCCAAAACCCCCTTTTCAACTCATGAGGTTTTACAGTTTGCTTCTAAATTATACTTTTCTGGAAAGTTAAACTAAAGCATACACAAGGCGGGCAATGTAGCTGACAAACCACTGACTCCAACCTAGTCCAATCTCACAGACACCATAAATATAAAGAAATCGCAGATGATGAAATTGTAATTTTGGGGAGAAAAGGGAAGGATCAAAATACACCAAGACTAAGCGCTGTGTTTCATCAGAGCTCTCAATTTGTAATAACACATGGCAAGCACTGAACAAATCCCCGGGACACCACAAAGATGAGACATCCCTTGAAAGTAAGGTTCCTTTGAAACATCTTTGAGTAACGGAGCACTGCCCCACACCTGACCATCAGAGGGAAACTACACGTGTTTCCGTTACAGAAATACTCCCCAAGACTGTCATTTGTGAAGCCGCACGTGTGCCTCACTCCAATACAAACCCCTACCATATGGGAGCAGTTTGTTCCATCCCTAAGCATTGATTACTACTGTTGGAGTATCAATAGACAAAAGCTGACTACTCTCCTGTGACATCCACTTGTTAGGTTGTGTATAGGGCTGTCAATCGATGAAAATATTTAATCGTAATTAATAACAATTGTCCATAGTTAACTGCAATTAATCACACATTTTATATGTTTAAAATGTACCTTAAAGGGAGATTTGTCAAGTATTTAATACTCTTATCAACATGGGGGAGGTCAAATGTGCTTGCTGTATGCAAATGTATGTATATATTTGTTTTTGAAAATCACTTAACAACATAAATCAATGACAAATATTGTCCAGAAACCCTCACAGGTACTGCATTTAGCATACAAAAATACGCTCAAGTTTGAAGTGTTATTTAGCCTCATTCCTAACAAGATAGTATGGCATGATTATATACCATATATACCAGATATACAGTATATTATATGATACCAGTGGATTCCTTAGGTTTTCTAGTATCTTCCCTCTAACTTAAAAAATGAGTCCGCTACAGCCTCAGAAGATCAATTGTGTTAATGCGTTAAAGACATTAGTGGCATTCAAACAAGTTTGCGTTAAAGCATTATTATCACATTAGTTTGACTGCCCAAAGTTCAAACTGTTAAACCTTCAAAACTTGAGGAAATGTACACAAAGAAGCAAAAACCAGTTTCATCTCTGTCAGCGTGTTTCATACAATCAGAGTGATCCATTGCTTCTCAGGGGTCTCTCATGAGATTGCCTGCTGTTGCTGGCCGACGAGACGAGGACAGGGGGGCATAAAGTGGAAACTCCTCAGGAATGGTGATTACTGGCCACTGAATTGAAACCAGCCAAGAAGAAACCAGATCTGAGACTGTGAGAAGTATTATAGTCGTTACATCAAGTTTTCTGCCTGCCTCCCCCTCCAACGCTGCACATTAAAGAGGAGATGGATCAGGAGTCTGTAAAACAGAGACATAATAACCCTTTGAACCTTTACCGGTGGACAGATTAACAGGAAACAATAGAGAAAGAGAAGCTCAGGTAGGAGGGTAGTGATTTGAAAAATGAAACGCTGTTTATCACAGAGTGAACGGGCTGAATTAGAGATGCAGCCAGATGACTACCAGGGGCTGCTAAAGAGAAAACAGTACCCAAAGACTCCCCTCTGTGACTCCCTTCTCCCCGACCTATTGCAGCCCAGGTGCCTCACCCCTCTGAGCTCACATTATTAAATTAAAGGCCAAGATTTATACCCCAGTGCCAAAGCAACAGCTTTAGTCAGATTTGGAGTCATTTATCCCATCAGAGGGTCGGCCGGTGTGAGGTTTGATTGATAGAGCCAGGGCAGTGGGGGGAGTATACAGTTACACACTGCAAGCCAGAGCTCCTGCATCTTTAATTCAGCCTTATAGAGTCCAGACGTAGCAACACTGGAGCAGGTAAACAATTCCCCTAACAACAATGAACAGAGATGGCAATGAGGAGGGAGACATTATAGGTATGCCAGTTAAAGACCACGTTGCAGACTACAGTATATTGTTAGATAATATACTTCTGGGGTTTTGTAGACAGCAAAGCAGTAATCTGGTTATACATCCCCACTCGCCCCTTCAGCAGACCTCTCCTCTGCCTCATCTGGTGCCGAGATAAATGCACACCTTCAAATACTATTAATAGTGATACTGCTCCTGCTACTACTAACAGAGTAGCCTGCTCTCATACATTACACATTAGCTATACTATGAACAGTAATGCACTGCTGTATTGTAAGATAAGATAAGATAAGATGAACCTTTATTAATCCACGGAGGGAAATTCGGGTACTTTGTATGTATCACACAAAATCCATCTGAATGTTTTTTTGTCAAATAACTTTCATACTCAAGTTATGCCACTTCTTTTTATTTTACCCCAAACCATGATCTTTTATTAAACCTGACTAAGTAGTTTTTGTCACAAAACTTCAATACTTAAGTTGCGGCACTTCCAAAGTTATTTTAACCAAAACCACAATATTTTCCTAAACCTAACTAAGTAGTTTAGTTGCCAAACCGAACCCAGTCAATCTTTTACTAAACCTAACAATTTTTTTTGCCATACTTACGTTATGTCACTTCCAGTGTTATTTTAACCCAAACTGCATTTTTTTCTTAAACTTAATCTAATTAACCAGTTTTGTTGCCTAAACCTAACCAAGTTGATCTTTTCTTAAACCCAACTAAGAAGTTTTATTGCTTAAATCTAAGTTGTTTCCTCTGAAGACGTAACTTCATTTTGAAAAGACGGGAGCATATTGTCATTACTGACAGTAACTAGTTTTACCTCTGTTCATGTTTCTCTACATTTCCACTTTCATTCAAAAAAAGTCATCTGGGTTGACCACTGCATGCTATTTGCCCTCACAATGCAGTCCAAGCCGTTTTTATTTTGAAAAGACTGGAGTGGAAATTGTCGTGTGTCACATATTGCTGGACATTCAGAGGAAAACACATAAAAAGATTTTTGAAAAAAACCAAAAACATACAAACTGTTGTTTCTCATTTGAGTTTTTTTCCATAACTGTACAGGTTAGAGTGGATTATCCTGCTTATACCACTTGACAAATATTGAGTGTAGTATAGAGTTTGGAAGTGGGAGGAGTTGCTGGTTCCGATAGTAGTTTTGTCCAGCATTAAAGCAGAGCAGTCTCCTGGACTGTATTTGTATCACACTTTTATCCAAAGCACTTTATAATTTGCCTCTTATTCACCGGTTCAAACACTCGAACGTGATGGCAGCGAGCTACAAGCGTAGAACTGGCCCAACCATCGGGAGCAGTTGGGGTTCAGTTCTTATCAGTGTTGGTTGGTGAGAACGCAGATCATGTTTTCTCACCGCACCAGTGACTCCTTCTGGTTTCCTCGAAATTAGCTAGAAACAGATGTAAATTTATGGGATTATATGGTTCTGTGTAGGTACATTTGAATCAAAAACAGCAACCTGAAACAGGATCTTAGCACGACGGAGGCAGAAAAACAGGATGCTGCCCCGTGTTGCTATTTTCTGAGTTCCTGTAGGGATGCTGCAATAGCTGTGGAAAATCATCAAAGGACCACAGCAACACGTGCATGTGAAGGTGGAGGTTTACGTTTACCCCCAGGCCCCATTGCTCCATTTCAAAATTTTGAACACTTGAAGGTCTATTATTTTTCTAAATAGAGGAACCAAAGTCCTCAATGAAAGGTGCAGGCAGATGATTGAAATGGACGCTGGCTGAATTCAAAACACATGAACTCAAGGAATTTAACTTAATGCTGTTAAGAAACTCTAATGGACCACATTGAGCCATGTTGACTAGCTGTAAAGTGTGCGTTGAATTACAGTGGGCCTCTCCGATGCACTCAATGGCCTCTGCACCTGGTTCCAACGCTGTGACATCACAAGAGGAAACGGCAAAGTTTGGATTCTCACAACTGCATCAGAGCAGTCAATCAATCTTCATCTTTCACGGATATCTGCTATCACAACAGCACCTAATCAAGAGATTAAAGGAGACTCCTAATTTGTCCAGATTTGTATTAGAAACCAGCACACAGGCGGGGCTGTAAGAGAGGAAAATTGCAGATAATATAAATGTGGAAAAGTTCCATCGAAAATATGGAGAAATATTTTGAGGTTTGCCGCAGCGTCCAGATGGATGTGATGGTTTCGTGTGACACAGATTTCCAAAGTGCTGGTGGCGATGAGATCAAACTCTTACCACAGTTATAGTGATTGGATTTGAGAGAAAGCAGCTTTAAACAAGAAAAGAGTAAGTGAGTCTATCCCTCAGGAAGTAAAGTACATACTTTAGGATTATCTCTAACTTCAGATTTTCTAAAGAAATGTGAACAAACTAGAAGTAAAAATATGCACGTCACTTTGTTAGTAAGAATCTCCATTTGCTCCTATTTGTTATAGCCTTTAACACACCTGTTTATATTATTTGGGCTGTCAATTGATTAAAATATTCAATCGCCATTAATTGCATGATAGTTAACCGTGATTTATCGCAAATTAATTTCACATTTTTTATCTGTTCAAATGTCCCTTAAAGGGAGATTTGCCAAGTTTTTGATACTCTTGTTAACATGGGAGTAGGCAAATATGCTTGTTTTATCCAAGTGTGTGTATATATTTATTATTGGAAATCAATTAATAATACAAAACAATGACACATTTTGTCCAGAAACCTTCACTGTACTGTATTTAGCATTAAAAAAAAATCCTCAAATCATAACATGGTAAACTGCAGCTCAATGGGCAACAACAGCTGTCAGTGTGTCAGTGTGCTGACTTGACTATGACTTGCCCCAAACATCATGTGATTATCATAAAGTGGTCATGTCTGTAAAGAGGAGACTCGTGGGTACCCAGAGAACCTATTTTCATTCACATATCTTGAAGGCCGGAGGTCAAGGGACTCCTTTGAAAATGGATATGCCAGTCTATCCTGGCAAAAATGTTCTGTATGTTTAGAGCGTTATTTAACCTCCTTCACGATAAAGCTAGTATGACTATGATAGATTTGCGTTATCATGTTAACTTTGACAGCCCTAGATATTATTAAATGTTTAGAAATTACAGGACAAATAAGCCTAACTCGTTTTTATGTCTACACTTTGTACATGTGGTCAGTATACATGCATGTCATGGATTTAAGAGAAGGAGATTAAAAGTTGCTACAATATAATGATTGATAGGTCAATATCTGGCCGCCAGCCAATCAGGTCTCACCTGCTCTGTATCAGCCGTAAGAGGAAGCAGCTGTGATGACGGCATGGGGTCGAGCCGACCTGTGATACACATGTCATCTTCATAACACGGCGGCTGATAAAATGACCTGGTTAGATGTCAAAGAACTTGTTTAATCTGATACTGAGTGTTTTTGCAAAATAAAACTGAGGAGAAAATAGGTCTTTCTCATCCTTTAGTTGACTTATTACTGTGATGTTTTCAATCTCAACATTATCTTTTACACAGTAATGTAATGGTAGGATTTTATAGGATATTTCCATATATTATATGAGTATATTTATATACTCATTACTAATCCCCATTTTATCCAATTGCTAATGTGACTTAAGTACATTTTTGAAGTACACTACTTATGTAATTCCATTACATGCTACTTTATGCTTCTGCTCCATTACATCTCAAAAGCAAAAATTCACTAATTTTTACATTTACATTTATTTCACAGCTTTCATTACTTTATAAATTTATATTTTGTAAACTTAACTATCCAGGTGTTAAGTATTTAAAATTTGCCACACCATTACCAGCTGTAATATTTTTGTGGTCACTAATTATAATCCAGTAATATAATATATATTATTCTGAAATGGGCCATTATGCATAAGGAGTAGTTTCCCTTTTGGCACTTAATAAGTATATGAGTATATTTTGATTCTAATATTTTTTATACTTTTACTGAAGTAATAATCTGAATGCAGGACTTTCACTTGTAACAGAGTATTTTTACATTGTGGTATTACTACTTTTACTTCAGTAAAAGTTCTGAATACTTCTTCCACAACTGGTCAAGTTTCAGAGTGTTTCCTTAGTTTCATCTTGCAATATATAACTTTTAATAATTGTTTTTATTAAATTTCATTGGATGTTGTTAGATATGTGGGTGGATTTTTGGCAGGGATTATTCTTTACTCAAGTTTTTCATGTGCTGTTTTTTGATAGCTTCCAGAAAACCAGTAAATATATCAGAGGTTCAGGGAAACATCTGGTGGACACTTGAATGACCACTTTAAGTGGAGTAAAGGGCTGAAGGAAGGAGGGATTTTTTTTTCCCGCTTCAGATATCCTGCTGTAATATTTTGGGGGTTCTGACACTGTCCTGTGCTTTCAGGGTGCTTGTAGGAGCAGCAGGTCTGTGTCGGGCGATATGTTGAGCTGTTGGTGCTGACACAGTGACAAAAGGAGCTGGTTGGAACCCCTGTTGGTTCGCTGAAAGCATTTCTGTTTGACTTTGCAGCTTGTTGAGAGGACTGCAGGTGCAAGCGATGACTGCAGTGTAAAACATTCCAAGATGGAGGACGTCAAATGAAAATTTCAGTGTGTGTTTTCACTGCTGCCTCATCTATGAGTCATTTACGGATGTGGCTTCCAAGTTTTGTTTGGTGTGCGTGTCGAGCCACGTTGTTGTGTTAAATGTCACGTTTGATTTCAGACCTTCAACCTAAACTGAGATAAAGATAAAAACTGAGTGTATTGAATAATATAGGGTTGGCCGATTGTACAATGCTATCGGCAACTGTAAATCATTTGTTTGTTTTTTTAAGCTTATTTTGTCATTTTATTTTGGTGATTTAATGGTTTGCCTTTGAAGAATGAGTTAGAGGCGCTGCTCAGCGGGCAGCTGGCACAGCACTAATAGAAGTGTGGAGATAAGTCTGCCTTAGCCAGTACCACAAAGAGGCCAGCAACAGCAGAGAGACAGCGGGGAAAAACGCTGCAGAGCCAGAATATTTTTGCATCTAACTCTGTGAATTAAGAATTTATTTTGACCAAACAAGAGTTTGCTTGTTGGAATAGAAAACTAACCAAGATGGTTTGGGTGAGTTTTAGTTTGTTTCTCCCGAGTTTGGATGAAGTGTGTTTTATGATGGTTAACGAGGCAATTAAGCTGGTCTTAGTTTGAAGCTGTACACAGTGTCCAAATTTAAGTTTTTGACTAACCAGTCAAGTCAAAGGACATTCCGCATAACACATACCATTTTCATTTTAGGCTTTCCATGTGTTATTTATACACCACAGGCTTATTTTGTGGAAAAGCTTTTTACATTTCACACCATGTCGATACTGTGAAATGGCCGTGTTTATATTTTTTAAAAAAACTATGGTAATGGCCGGGAAAAACATCATGGTTGGGCTTAAACTAACGCTGCAAACTAAGAAAAATACAGACGTAAATACATAAGTACATAAAACACATCACAAAGGTAACTTCAAATTAACTCAACAACACTTTGGGACACAAACACCAGCCTCCTGGTTGAAAGTCCTGCATTTGTTGGACTCGTCCACCTCCCCTCCCATCAACCATTAGCAGTCTCACTCACTTTTTATTGTACATCACAAGCTCTGCGTGTAGCATATTTACATGGATGGTTTGCAGTCAGTACAGACTGCATGACATACATGACACATCAAAAGCAACAAAGGTGTTGTAATTGCTTGCAAAATGACATACAAATTACTGTGTTGTTCATTCATGTCGATCGCCATTTGATGAGACCGGGCTGTGGACTGACAGTGGCCGCTGTCACCCAGCCCCAATATATTCATCACATGTCATTTGCAAGCCTTCATCAAACGTTTCTTTATTACATCCAAGTAAACAATATCTGGTAAAACATATCCCAGTTCTCATGTGCGTCATCATGGCTCAGGCATTTCTCAACAGTCACATGATGCTCTGAAGGCAGCTTCAGTTCTTTTCAATGCATTTCATCTCTGAAGGTAGTTTTCTTCCAGAGCATGTGTTTGGGTCTGAGGGCTGTTTGAAGGCAGATGTAGTTCCTGGCTGCATCCTTTCAACAAACTGCCTCCTGGTAATTGGCCATTATTCTAGAACTGAGAGGCGTGCTGTCCAGAGGGCAACTACACTTGTCTGGAAACAATCATGGAGTTAGCAGGCTGGCAGACAGCCTTGTCATTAGAATATGCCTCTCCTGCTGAGTGCGTCTTCTCCGGGGAGGATGAACTCTGACAAAAGAAAATGGCTGACGCCCAAAAATTTAATTATGCAGCCTTCATCATAATCAACGCGTGAAAGCACATCTTAAAAAAAAAAAAAAAAAAGTTCTAATTTGTCATCAATGTCCTTTAAGAATGTGATTTTAAATTTAATATTTTTGGTGGAAGGGTTCTTAAAGGCTTTTGGCAACAGAGCTGCAACAATTAATCAGTTATTAAAGTTGTTAGCTCTTAAATTAATCAGCAACTATTTTTATAATTAATCAGTAGTTTTGTAAGAAAACTTGAGAATTGAGGATGTCATCTTGGGCTTTGGGAAAAAATCAACATCTTTCACTATTTTCTGACATTTTATAGACCAAACAAGTAATCAATAGATTAACTGACAATGAAAATAATCCTTATTTCCAGCTCACAATTTCTCTTTTTGTACCTAAAAATGAAATATAATGGTACTAATTTGATAAAAGGAAAAGGCTGCAGTTGGATAAAAGAATATAGACATTATAGTCCAAATACACTGTGTCACAGTTACAAAATTACAAACAAAAATCCCCAAAACTCCAAATATAAATTACATTTAGGGAGGAAAACTAGTTAATTGTCTCTTCAGCTGCACAGACCATGGACCAAAAAACATTTTTTTTTCTTTGCAGAATATTTACACAGCCCAGAGATGTGTTGCCCTGGGAAGCCATATTAGGTGACCTTCAACAAGTGACTCCATAATTACAGGAGAGCACGCAAGGTATGCCGAGTGACCTTCCTTCATCTGCAACCAGACCCAAACATCACAGAGGGAAAATAATAATAATAACTGACGCGTCTACCTCTGGCACAGACTGGCAACTGGATCCAGATGGAGGGAGCATATCATTACCGTTTTATTGAGAGATATCAAAACAGAAAGGCACATTCCAGGAACCCTTCACTCTCCTGCAGATTGCTGCTTTTGAAACAAGAAATTAAAGTTGATAGTGTTTGTCTGCCGTCTCTCTTTGTTCTCAGCGAGTGTTCGAGATGGACGCAGTGCGCTGCGGGTAAAGCACTGAGGCGTTGAGAGAAGCAGAAAAGAGCAAAGACCAGGGCTGAGATAGGAGCTTTATGATAAGAGGAAAACTAAAACTCAGTCAGAGACACGCTCCCTTAATGCTCTGCACCTAACCGTGGCCTGCAGCGATACACAACCATCGTAGGACCGACCTGAAGTGTGCTCGCCCTTCTTCTTTAATTAAAACACATGACTGGAGGCAGGGCCCCACTCCCTCCCCTTGCTTTAAATTTTGCTGCAAACATAATGCTGACTCATTTCTTAGACTTGAGGCAGTGTGTGAATACCTGAGAACTCAGTTGACTTTCAGCGTTGCTACCCTTTCATCCTTGAAAGGCAAGTTTCCTTCTTTTCAGGTCAAGCTCTCGCTGTGTGCAACCAGGGAGGCTTTCAGAAACCCCTCCAGCCCTCCTCCTCCTCCTCCCCCTTTCCTTTCACCCCCTCTGACATCCTGGACCCACTCTTTGATGGTGTCTGCCTGTGTTTGAGTCTTGCTTATTTCTCTGTGTACCTGAGGATGTTTAGTTATGTATATTTCTGCCAGTTCGTCCCTTGCCGCCTCTGCGCACACAGACAAATATGCACTCAAGACACATGCACTTTTGTTTTCTTCCTCAAAGAAATCACCGCATGGTGCAGACATCTCATGTCCTCTCTCACAGTGTGTCACAGCCAGTGTTGAGTTGCAGTTTTCATCAGGGAACTGGTCAATGTACATGTTGGCGCTGAAACCGCCTGCACCCCAGAGTCAGCATTAGCCTGATTAGATCACTGCTGGGGGAGGAGGGTGGTGGTGTAGCTCCAAAAACAAGCGTACCCAGGTTCTGGGAGTAAGGAGAGGGTTTGATGTGTATCCCACTTTGATCCAACGTCAGGAAGTATTGAGATCCAGCTCCTGAACGGAGCTTGAAGACAAGGTAAAAGCAATGAGAGGAAAGGTGACCTGACCACCACCGGGCCCCAGGGGCTACAGAGGAACCTCGGTGCCCATCAACTTTCTCACATACATAATATGACTGGGCAAGTATGACTGGTAATGCTGGGGGTATAAAATTGATAAGGGATGGTTAAGATTTCAGTGATTTCCTTTAGAATGAGTAGGAAGTTGCCAGTTGGGTGAAGAAACAAGCGTACAGTATAGATAGAAATCTAGGAATGCTGCGAGTCTTTAACTTTCATAAGCATTTTAAAATTTATGTCCTTGAGTACAAGGCTACGATAGTTTGTTGAGATAGCAGGAGCCACATTAGAGTCCTCCTCATCCTCTAAATGAAGCAATCTGCACAGTAAAGCTTTCCAGAATAGATATTAAAGGTTAGATTGATATTGTTAGCTTTTATTACTAGTATACATCAGTATGAAGATGAAATAAGAGTAATAAATACTACATATAAACCTAAACTGGGCAGCAATGACTAAGACATACCAGCTGTCTGAGAGATTCCCAACTCCTTACACATTGGCGTTATGGAGTAATATCTTCTCAAAATGACCATGTGATTGCTGAGATCTTATCAGTAAAGCCATCATTAGGACACATACATTTTGCACGTTTTTCTATTTTTGTCTCATCCAGTCACAGTATTGTGATGGCATGTTATTGCCATGCCATGTCAGTTTTAATTTCACCCATCTTGTTTATTGTTAAATCTTGTGCTGACTTCAGTCTTGAACTGACTTCCTATTTGCAAAGGACCAGTAACAAGATTACTTTGCATAGCAGCTGGATTCTCAAGAATCACAGGATCACGTGATCACACGAAAATCCCTCTTGTCAAGCTTCATGAAATGTGTAGTAGTAGTCCAGACCACAGTGGTTCAGACCAATTGGTGTCCTGTGAGGAGCTACTTCCAGCTACAGGCCTGGTTTAAGTGTGTGATGTGACACAGAGAGGGGATTGTTCATTCTAAACAACTAAGGCAGTTCCTAAAGAGGTTAGCGTAAGTGCAATAACATCAGTTACATCAGAACTGCAGAGCATTTCTTCATTGAAAGACGAGCAAAGATCGGAGCTGGAGGCTTTTATCGATGGAAAAGATGTTGCTCTTCTCCCGACTGGCCTCAGCAAGAGTTTGATTGACAGATGGTTCATCCAATCACCTGCCATCCAAGTACTTTTTAGAATTGCCTGCCTTTTTCCAAACTGTTTCCAAAGACGGCTTCTCAGATGGTTCTGTGTAACAAACCATCTGCAGAGTAGGTGTCACTAAAACAATACAACATACTTACTTTTTGGAGATATTTACAATTCTCAAGCTTGCAATAATACATTGTATGTCCACTTGGGGGCCAGATGCTCTTTTGCCACTAAATACCCCATTAAGTGGGCTGCACGGTGGTGCAGTGGTTAGCGCTGTTGCCTCAGTTTAGGTTAATTGATGGCTCTAAATTGCCCATAGGTGTGAATGTGAGCATGAATGGTTGTCTGTCTAGATGTTGTCTGTCTCTATGTGCCCTGCGATGGACTGGCGAGGGTGTGCCCCGCCTTCGCCCAATGCCAGCTGGGATCGGCTCCAACCAGAAGCGACACATGAGGGTGAGGCTACTTACAACTGAATACTGAATAAGACATTTTTAGGCCACCAAAAAGGTTATAATCAAATTTAATGAACTGAAGACACACAGTAAAAGGGTTAAAGTTCTAGGACTAAACAGACAACACCCAGACCATATAACTCCCTGATTGCAATCAGTCAATCACAAGGTAACCACACCTTAAAGCATACCCTGCTTTATGGTCTATTTGACTCTAACTGAGACCATAATTTACTAAATCTTTTGTCAAATCTTAACTTAATCATTCTGTATTGAAGAAAACTAGTGATTGAGACCATAAACTCATGTTTACAGTGTTTTTCTCATAGACTTCTGTACAATCAGACCTCTTTCTGCAACCAGAGGAGTCGCCCCCTGCTGGATATTAGAAAGAATGCAAGTTTAAGGCACTTCAGCATTGGCTTCACATTTCAGACCCAGAGGTTGCCCACGGCTGAAACTCTCCATGTTGTTAATAGAAGATTATTGATTAGAGCAGCTTTAATATGTGCTCAAGCAATTACTGTATGCAGCATTGTAGCACCCATTTATCTGAACCACACAGTGGGATCTGGTGTCACGCTGCAGAGCTCACTGAGGATTCCCCGCTGCCCTTCAGTGCTGCAGTTCTCTCAACATGACGTCCACAGGGTGACATCACCCTGCGGTTCATTTATTTTGCCAAAGGAAACAGCACACTTCGACCCCCGGGGCAGATTGAGGAAAGAGACAAGGGTGTCCTGAGGAGCAGACAGCATTCTGGCACTGGGCCCTCGACAACATTCACGCTGGGAGCACTGGACCCAGAATGCAGTCGTATCATTAGACTGAGGATTCTTACAGCCCTGCAGGCCCAAACACTATCAATCATGTCTTCAGACACATGTACGGTTTATGATGAATGAACTGACCATCAGTTCCAAAAAGAGTAAAAATTACAAAAAGGTGTTGCTATTTCTCAAACAAGCCACGTTAGCATGTATGAAACAATTTCCAAAAATATCTAGTTGCTCTATTATTTGATGATCTTGTGCCAATAACCATCTCATCTGCTTCACATGTGGCCTTGACTCAATAGCCTTTTTATTTCTTTTCATGCAGTTTTCTGTGTTTTTGTTGAAACTTACAAGCTGCGTTTTAGGGCAAAAACTCTCCACAAGTGCAGTGTGTCTGCACACGTGAATATGGTTGACCACAGCGGTTCATGTAAGCACTCAAAAGTGACAGTGCACAGACAAAGCTGAACTGTGGAAATCAAGAAATTATGCGGTGGAAAGAATCCAACAGCTATAAACAGGTTCGACCACACCATATAGTGCGTGGGCTACGAGTCCATCTCCATCTCTGCATTCCTCTTCCTCTTTGGCCCGTGGAAATGTGGGGCAAAATCCTTATGCTGATGTTTTTACCTGTTTCAGTAAGACCTCTGATGAGTTGCACTCGCTGTAGAAACTGTCAAACGTTTCTATGTCTGTTTACAAAACCCACTTTTAACTGGGGTAAAAAAAAAAAATGTGACAGTCGGTTTCATATCCAAGAAAAATACAGAGGTTCTGGTTGTTCACGTGCTTTCTGTCCAAGAGAAGAGCGATGTGTTTTCAGAGCTGTAGCCAACGTTGCAGCGGGCCTATTAACTTTACAGTAATACACCAAGTGAGAAGAGTAAAACGTGAAATGGAAGTACGAGGTTTTGGAAAGTGTGGAGGGATTCATGCTGTTATGAGTCCCCACTTATGATGTGGCTTTGATTGACAACGAGGACAAAATAGAGGCGATCAAGATTTATAGCTGCGTGGGATTCTGTGCTGTCGCAGACATCTGGTTTGACCCATGTTTATGTGGCTTTGCGGAGCAGTGAAGAACTTTCTGCGAGGCCGGAGATGAAAGTTAGACGAGAGAAAGAGTTTTGTTGTAGGTTTATCATGGCTGTGTTGGCTGTAAAACTTTTGTTGAGGTAAGCTACATTTTATACTGGCAAGCTAGACTTCCACTCCATCATTAAAGTCCCTCTCTGCTCAAAACTGTTTATTTTATTGTTACTTCACTTGGATGTTTGGCCTTCACTGTACAGAGTGATGTGTGTGCAGAGCTGAGACTCAAAGGCTGTGTATCTCTGTGCTCACCTTAAATCTGAGTTGAGGGCATGTACCTACGAGCATGATTTGTGGCATCACAACTTGGAAGCCAATCACGGTCCAGTAGGCAACTTATGAGTGTGATGTAGAAGCTTGCAGCCCAGATGTATTAAACAGCATATGCATGACATGGTAATCACAAGTCATTTAGTGTGCAATAAGAATGATGTTCTCGCTCTTGGCATGTCATTCATACGTCATGCAATCTGTATTGACTGCAATGTAAATAAATCTGCATATGCTACACAGAGCTGTTTATGTAGAATAAAAATGTGAGGAAGATTGCTTACGATGGATGGGAAGGGAGGTGGATTTGTCCAATAAACACAGGACGTTCAACCAGGAGACCGGTGTTCATGTCCCAAACTGTTCAGTCCTCCTGTTAAATTGTTTCCGTAAATACAATATTTTACTTAGTCTACATACTTATTTTAAGTCCAGCCATGATGTATTTCCTAAACAAAGTGGTTTTGTTGCTTCAACATTAGTGCGGACATAACCATTGTTTTGTTGCATGGCGTACATTATGTGCTAAAGAGGAGTACAAATGACACATGTAAACGCCATAACGCATCCTCATGGCACACAGAATGTCCTTGTAATGTTGTGCTATTTACGTGTGTTCCTATGAGATCGGGTTGAAGCTTGAAACCTCCACTGCACATACAGTGACAGTGGACGTTTCAGTGAAATGGGACACATCTTGAGTCCAGCAGTTAAACTGTTCAAATGAACAATATTTTAATATCCATATATCCTGGATTTTTTGATGAGGAAGGAGGAGGATATATGATTATTCAAAGCAGAGTATTTGTATGTGTTAAACATCTCTAGAGGGGATCTTTAGTGGAGTAGACATTTGGGGAAATACGCTTATTTGCTTTTTGGTGGAACATTGGATGAGAAGATCGATAACACAACTACATAAAATTACAGTCTGCAGCTGGTTAGCTTAGCTTAGCACAAAGATTGGAAACAGGGCAACAGGTAGTCTGGCTCTGTCCAATTGTTACATCAACCAGCACCTCTAAAGCTAACTAATTGATTTGTTATATCTCATTTTTAAAAATCTGTACAAGGACTGAAGTGTTTCTAGTGTTGTGATATGCTAAGCTAAGCAACTGCTGGATGTAGCAGATAGAGGAGTAGTGTCTATCTTTCCACATAAATGTCTCCCAGAAAGCAAATAAGCATGTTTCCCTGAATAACTAAGTATTCATTCAAGAAATAAATGTGAAAAAGCAAACTGGCCTTTGGAAAAGGCACTGAATCATGTTCATGCACAGGAAAGCCTCAATGGTTTCTTTCAATAAAGGCTCTGAAGGTTCTATTTATGAGGGTAGTTGGACGGCATGAAATCAGAGGTCAAAACTGATTTTTGATCACCTTCCTAGAAATGCAGAGTTACAAATGAAAAAAGATATGGAGAGAAATCAAAAGAGATTAACATTTAATGGCAAATGGAAAAGCTTCGACTGAGTTGAAGGTCGATGACAAGGCTGATTACTGGTGTACATCTGAAGTGATTGATGTATAACTGTGCGTTCCTGCCTACAACATGTTGAGTTTTTAACCCCATGTTTGATCCTGCAATAATTACATAAACACTATCCAGATGACCACACAATACCTCAAACACCAAACTCTGAATCATAGAAAAAAATGTTCTACCACTTTTCCTGCTTGCTTTTTTTTTACCTAGAGGTAATTTCAGTGTAATAAATAGTCTTTTTCCCTCTTTTCAATCCCCTGCCAGGCCTGAGACAGAGTGTATGCACACAAGCACACACACAGAAAGGTTCAGGGACATCGGTGGGCAGCATGCGCTTTACCAACTGATGTGTGCTTCCAACAACAGTTAGGGCCAAGCGTTTGTCTCCATTTGAGCTTTGGTTGTTAAATACGCCGTGGGGATGGCCACTTGACCCCAGGAACTATTCTATGCAGCCACAGAAAATGCCTCTTCCTTTTCTCGTTTATTGCATCTCTAATGGATGGACGGAGTGATGAGGGCGAGCAGACTGGTTGCTCAAAGTGGAGAGGAAGGGGCAGTGATCAGAATTTTTTATTAGAAATACTATCAGTGGGACAGATGGGTGTGTGTGTGTTATACTGTGTGTTTGTAGTTGTGGACCAGATGTTGTAATTTTTTGTATGTCTGTTTCTGGGCATATGCCGTGTGTGTGTGTGTGTGTGTGTGTGTGTGTGTGTGTGTGTGTGTGTGTGTGTTGGATACAGTGGGTTCTAATGATTCAAAGTATCCTCATACAACTGCAGGCAGGAAAAAACTTGATTAGGTTTAAATAGGGTTGCTCCAACAACAATTCCAGTATCAGAAATGCATCAACTATTACCCAGAATTCAGAATCGGGTATCGGCAAGTATGCCAGTCTTTGCAACGATCCAATCCCATAATTTATTAACCCAGAAAAAAATCAACTTGTTGAAACATAAATCAATTCTTCTTTGCTGCTCTAAAACAGCAGCCTTCACTGTGTTGTCACCCTGTATGTATCATGGCTGCCACTGGCAACTACTTATAGAGCAGCAAAGAAGAACTGATTGCAGGTAGTTTATCACATGACGATAGTAATTAATTGGGGGCGGCAGTAGCTCAGTCTGTAGGGAGTTGGTTTGGGAACCGGAGGGTCACCGGTTAAAGACCGGAAAGGAAAAAAAAAAAGAGGGGGAATGGGGGGGGGGGGGGGGGGGGGTTACTCTTGTGGGGGGGGGGGGGGGGGGGGGGGGGGAGGGAACAAACCCCCAACCGGGGGGGGGGGGTGGGGGGGGGGGCCCCCTCACTATAATATTTCTCTAAAAAAATATGTATGTGTGTTTGTGTTTTGAATATAAAAAAAAAAAAAAAAAAAAAAAAAAAAAAAAAAAAAAAAAAAAAAAAAAAAAAAAAAGAAAAAAAAAAATATGAGAAAAAAGAAGGAAAAAATATCTTCTTCTTCTTCTAATAACAGTGTGGTGCCAGTGGAGAGTAGTCAGAGCGAGGAAAATAACAGCCATTTGGCAATATTTCACAGTAGCACACCGACCATTTTGTGTCACGTTATTGATTTGTTAAGTAAGTAGCCATGTAATAAGTGGGATAATGTACAGCTAGTGGGTCATTGTTGTGAGAGACACACCTTCAGGGCGATGAGAGACCCTGACTGTTAGGGTTTCTTTCACAACAATGATGGGCTTGCTGTACATGCTGTATCCCTTACATAATAATAACTAAATTTTTTTTTTTATCACGCTGGTATTGGATCAGTTTGGGAGGGAGCTGTGTTAGTCACACATAGTATGTGACATCTGAGGCAGCATTGAAGAGGAGAAGCCACAAGACTGTTCAACATCAGGTCTACGCACAGACCAGTCACATGACAGACGATGTAGCGTACACACAAACACGCATATAAATAGAAAAATAAACACACACATTGGCTCACACACACAGACATCATGCATTCACGTCCCAGTACATGTTTACACTGACTGACATCTCAGTTAGCAGGGCGACCCAGCAGTGACACCCCTTCAGGGGATCCACTGTAACCCCGCCTCACCCCCATGTCGCTCCCCCAGGCTTATAGGCGTCTCCCCGCCATGGCTTCCACTGGCCCTGTGCAATCTGTCAGGAGGCCCAGAGATGTCTCACTTATCAATAGGCGAGGCATATTGTTTCAGGGGGCTTCCTTTTTCCTGTACAGGACAGTCCTGATGGCGGGGCCACCATGGGGCTGTCAAACCGCCTGGGGCCACTCAGACTATGAAAGGTGTATGTGGTTAAATGAAAGAGCCGGACATTCCCTGCCTGTTAGCGTGTCTTGTGGCAAGGCGACAACCTCACCAGAAGTGTTTTTCCATTTCAGTGCTAAAAGTGCTGCACTGGCTTTATCAAATTTTGATTCATTTCTTTGTTTATTTGCTTTTGTCAAAGAGAGGGTATGCACAGTTACTGTTGGCGTTTCCTTTCTCTACAGTAGAAATAAAGGCCACTGTGCAGCCAGATTGTGACGTTAAGATGCATTATAGAAACAGGCAATTAAAATCATCTTGACAATCTAGTGTCAAATTTGAGTTTATTAGTAGATGATCATGAGTCAATATGATGATTAAGGTAATTAGGCATGCAGGGAAAATGAGCAGCTTTAATGTGGATGATACCTCCTACAGTAAGTGTTGCCAAACTCACTCATAAAGCAGTAGTATTTGTAAATGTTTCAGAGAAATATAAATTCATATAGTGTCGGCAAGGTTCTCGGAGCTGTGCCAGAGTTATAAAAATGGATTATTGTGGAGGAGGTACACCAACTCAAAAAATGCCCAGTTCATTCTCTTTTAATCTGTGTAGCCGAACATAGGAGGGGATATTTTTCTTTTTTGCTGTTGGCACAGACTTGGATTGAGACGACCACTGGGCAAGCATGGGGTGTTTGCTCAAGTGGAGCCAATTACTCAAAATAAATTGGGTCTTCCTCTCTATTCCCTCCTTTGCTCTTCCTCCCTCGCTCCCCCTCATCCCCTCATCTCTCTGGTATGGGTTGTCATTTAAAAACCGGGTCAGATCTGCGGCGAGCCCCTCCTTCCAAATAAACAGGCTCGTAATGGCTGTTTACCCAGAGTACAAGTGCCATTATGAGCGAGGAAGTTAAATATCTCTGACAGGCAAAATGGCCGCAGACAAATCACTGTTGCCCTTTCTTGAGGGATTGATTGGAAGAATGCTGATGTTTCCCTAACTGTTACCAGCAGCTGAACGCGCTCGCGACGGCTTTTCAAAAGGCATACCAACTGAATGGTGTAAGGATTCAAATCAGAAACCTTTTTGTTTGTCTGCAATTACACCGCAGAGTGAGCAGATGACCTCGCCGGAGATGGATTTCATCACACTGGTTGCCTGGGAGCCGCAGGCCTCACAATCAGGAAAGTACCGCTGTACTTCAGGAGAACATCACAGACGACTTTTCAGTCACAAGATCTGGACAGCATAATGTGGAAATATGGAGGACGTGGAAAATGAAAGTGCATACATAATGTACTGTAAGGCTAATTTTAATGAGCTTAACGTCATTCTGTGGAGTCATTACCAGATCAAAAATGAAGTCAGAAAATAATTTGAAGTGAAAGGCACTGTTCTGTGACTTAGCGTTTAATTGGAAATGAAATGGTAGGGTAAACAGAACAATGCATTTGTGGTCATACATGTGTGAAGAATGGACTGCATTAAATCAGTCTAACTAAGCCATAATGGAACTTTGCATAATAGGTGCCGACTAATTTACTGTCAAGCTTTTGAATTTTGTGTGTGAAGGGTGGGCGCAAATTAAGCGACTTTGGGTCCAGACTCATTTTAATTTAAAGTTGAAATATATACTTTATATACTGCACCATGCAGTTCGACATAAAACTTGTGATCTGGTCAGGCCAGGCAGTCTAGTTTTTAAAGAGTCTGTAACTGGAGAGGCTGTTCTCATACACCGTAGCTATACAAAAAGCTGTATGCAAAATCAAAAGTAATGCACTGTAATTCGTATCCCATGAAATCAATTTGTATGTAATCTTGAACCAGGAAGTATAAAAAACAACAAACTGCGTAGGGAGGAGGTTGGAGTGAATCGACGGGTCTGAAAATTTCACCCAGGTGACAGCTGCTTGCATCCTATTTGAAACCAGAAGTCAACGTTGACATATTTGTCATGTAACTTCCGTCATTAACGGCATAGTTATTTTAACCAAAACAATGACGTATTTGTCACATAACTTCTGTATTTAAGTAATGCCAACTTCCACAGTTATTTTAACCAAAACCACAATCTTTTCCTCAACCTAATTAGTTTTGTTGCCTAAACCTAACCAAGCTGTTTTCTACGAAGTCAGAAGCTTATTTTGAAAAGTGGAAATTGACACGAATTGCTGGACATTTGTAGGAAAACGTATTTAAAAAAAAGAACTTTTTGTTGAATATCATGAACAATTGTATGAGGATATGTTGCACATTTAGAGTTGAAACATTTGTCAATCAAGTGATAACTTAATAGACAGAAAATCATACTATTTTGAATATCATTATATATTCTTTTTCAAGCTAAAAGTCGAACATTAGGTCTAACTTCTAATTGTGAGCTCTGCCCCTCAGCTCCGTTCTCTTTATACATCCATGGTCAGCTCCATCAGGGCTGTCTGGATGCATTTAACATAAATGTTTGTTTGATTTGACCACAGAAATGTGAGAGAGAGAGCAATGGCTGGCTTGACCACACATTACAATATGATGTTTCCTGTCCATCGCAGAGTTAGCATGTAGCTTTAGCCATGATGTCTATGTCTGCTTTTCCTGCAATGTGAGAAACACAAAGTGTTTCCATACTTGTATGTGTAGTGTTTACTGCTTTGGATTTAAAATGTGAGGATGCAGAGCATATCCACGCCGTTTTCTACTTTTACAATTTGGCTCATGGTGGCTGGCTGCTGTTTGTTTTGGTTGACGGATATGGAACGGATATGACGTTACATTACTCAGACTACAATAATAAAAGCAGTAGCTTCCTTTTACCTCTGCATAGACTCAAATGAAGCAAATATATTGATTCTGGCGTTACAAAATTTAAAAATGACCACAAAAGTGAGAGTTTGCTTTGCTTTTGGTGTAAATGCAGCATTAGTTGCAGCCCTTCTCACTGCAGAAATGTCGTAGAGCATGAATGAGACTTCCTCTTTGATTTAACCTTTAATCTAGATTTATTTCCAAAAGTGCTGGGGAATCTAAGAAGCTGTGAGATGATTACAAAAGATAAAACAATAAGGAAAGAAAAAGAAAAAACAGTGCTACCCTACAAACAAAATGAGTAAATTTGGTCTAAAGGTGTAAAAGATGGAGTTGATTAAAAGTCAAACTAAGAACTTTTTTGGTCACTCTGCAACAAAACCCCAGAAAACTATGAAATAGGGGAGTTTGATGTTCTGAAACTGGCGACAACTTTAAAAACAACAACGGGGTGTGATTGAAGCTGCTTGCACTTACAGCCACGGTCATATTCTTTACAGATGGGGCCAGAGGCACGGCTAGCTCTGGGCCTGAGGGTTTTTCCTCACAGATTGGAGCTGTGAGAGAATGTACAATAGGCCGAGGCGCGTTGTTGTAATTGGCTCGTACACCAGAACAGTCTGCTGCTCCTGAGATGTGGGGCTAACTTCAAATGGGTGTTGCCTGAGCTTTGATTCGACCAGTCATCATGGCTCAAATCACCGACTCGGAGGACAGTTGTACAGTGTTGAGCCATAAACTTTGGCACAACACTCGACAGGAATTTCTCTTTCATGCATTTCCAAATGAATGGTTGGCAGAATAATGCAGCATGCATCCGGTGGAAACTGTATGGGACATCACTGCCTGTGTGTATGCATGTGTGTTTTCCTGTCGGATATGCATGTGCATGTATGCGTACAATATCTCTGTGTGAATCAAAGCATATAGTCTCTCTTTCCCTTCAGCTGTCAGGGTGCCAGGCAGCATTCAACACCTGGATCAGCAGGTCTCCCCCTCGTGCACATCTACTCTTACACACTCCACTGATCTCCATCCCCCTGCAGAGGGAGAGGCTACACAGCTGCTAACTTTCCCAAGACTTTGCACACAGTCTCATCCAGTGTTGAGCTACTGTAACCGATTCCCGGCGAGGTTTCACCACGTCCAACAATCCACCAATTCTGTGCTCGGGTCTAGAGTTGCGTTATATCTGCCTTGTATTGTTTTACTTTACTTTTCATGTTGTATAATGCGCAGTGACAGCATAGACTTTATTCTGGAGGATTAGATTTCTCCACATAGGTTGTTGACAGATGCTTGGTGTCCTGTTGTTGCTGGGTCAGTAGTAATGCAACCCCCAGAGGGCTGGCTTTGTTAATTGTGCCAGTAATCTGTGTTTAAAGGAGAATGCATGGAAGTTGTAGGGAATTATCATGGAGGTATTTGTATTCCTCTCCACATGCCTTTGTTCAATAATGTATTCCTGATGTTGGCATTACAATAAACTCTGCTACACTGCCGAGTATATTCCAAGTGTGGCCACAGAATCTGTCAAGGTGTGTGTTTTCAGTTTGGCTTCAGGGTCCCCTGGAGAGCCAGGCATAAATAATCATAACATCGCACTATTTATACTTGTTTTTAGCAAGTTTGGTTTAGTCCAACCTGTGCCCAAGGTCACACTGGACAATCACCAGGACCCCCGCAATCCCCTTCGACAACTTCCCAGGTGGGCTATTATAATTCTGTATTCAAACCTGCAACCCTGTCGAAAGGCTGCATTCCACCCACATCCCTCGGCGCAGATCCTTTGGGTCAATTTTCAGTGGTCTCCTACCACAGCATGGCTGTCATGAAAAAAAAGAGACACATGCAAAACAATCTGTCCCTTGGTAGTAGCTGGCAAATCCACTGTGCTTTGGAAGGCCGGGCATTGCCTGGCTCTTACGTCACTTTGCCCTGCTTCCTGACTACTGGGTGGTGAGTTCATCACAAATGCCAGGTGCCATGAACTGCTGAAGGCCAAGTGGACGGCTGAGATATCAAATATTTCCTGGAAGAGCCCCACGAGAGGGTCATGGATGACAGCTTCATGCTGAGTCTCACACCCAGAGAGACAGAACATGTTTCACAGGGAATCTTGAGCACTAATATATTGTTAACTTATAATGAATGTGGTCATCATTCTGCAGCTGAACCTCCCTTAGAAACCTGGAACGCTCTGATCTGGTTCCTCACCAGTAGACAGAGACATCAGTCTTTAGGAGTCTTGCTGTACTGAGGGCAAGGAGGGGGTTGATGAAGTCTTGTAACTTGCAGATAAAGGACTTCATTACAACAATTAAGCAGATCTGTGCTGATGGGATACTCTCAGTGAACTGAACATCAACTATTCTCTCTAAACAAGGAGTTATGTATTATTTCCTATAATATCTCCTTCAAAGAATGCAGAGCTGGCCTTTTTATTGAATTAATATAGAGCCATCCACATATTTAATGGGGATCTATGGGTGTAAAAGGCGTATAAATGCCACAATAATGCACAAGCCGTTTAACATGCAATAAGTTGGCTTTTTTGAATCCTGTACTGACTGCAATGTAAATTCATCCGCATATAAATGCTGCTGTAAGAGTTAATGATGTAAAATAAAAAGCAAAAAAGACCACTAACGGTGAGAGGTGAGAGGGACCCGGACCACTTTGTTTTGTGGGTGATGTTTTTATGTGACAATTGTCACATGTTTTTTATTGACGTTTGCAACATATTTTCTGCATTTTCTTGCATTGTTATTTCCCCATGCATTTTACTTAGTTTACATACTTATTTTAAGTCCAACCATGACTTTTTCTCTTGTCCGAAGTGATTTTCTTGCCCAAACCTAACTGCAGACGTATGCATTGTGTCCAAATGACACGCGAAAAGAGTAAATTGCATACTCATGACACACAGAATGTAATGGGGTATTTAATGTATGTGCCTTCCTGTGAGACCGGGTTGGTAAAATCATATAATTAATATTAAACTGAAACAGACTAGTGTATATCTATATATCAGTATAGTATACAGTAATAAGATCATATAATGTAACTATGTGATAAATACAGGAGGAAAAGGCAGATTGTTTTATGCATATTTCCTTATGAAAGTTTTCTATAGTCTCTAGAAGCAGGCAGCAACACAAACTTGTACTAAAACTTGCTTTCTCACCAAGCAACAAATTTCTGTTCTGAGCCTGCAGTCAAAACGTATGTTCATTAGAGAGCATAAGGTCTGCACCAGCATATCAAGCATGCCACTAAAAATAGCCTCCATGCCATCTTCCAGCCCTTTGAGGATCACAGTGGAGCGAGGCAGCTGAACGGTGCTGGAGTAAATCCTTGGCCCGTGGACAGATGTTTCTGAGAACAGGTGGCTGGGGTTGTCCCCTGGATTTGCATGGCTATGACAGACACAGCAGACCTCACAGACTTCAAAGGGCAGGAGCATGACTGCTAATGATCTGTGGAGAGAGGAAAGAGGAGTGGCTAGCTAGCGAGTTAGCTTCAGAGGCGCCATGCAGACAAGGACTTCCAGCACAAAATCCATGGAAAACTTTTCTCTGTCACGGAAAGTTTGCCATAATGAGGTCATGGTTGCTGCTACTGTTGGAGGGTCATCTGATATTTTAAGCCATGGCATCAAGTGTTGCTATAATAAATGCAACAAGTTTGCAAAAGGTAACCAAACTGATAAGTCAGTTGGGTTGGGGGAAGAGAGTTTCTTGCCCCGTGGGGAAATTCAGTTTTCACTCTGTTGTTCACACAGTACATATACATGTATGGAGAGATGTAGAGGGGGGCTGCTCCTGACAAGCGCCCAGAGCAGTTGGGGGTTTGGTGCCTTGCTCAGGGGTACCTCAGCAGTGCCCAAGAGGTAAACTGGTACCTCTCCAGAAACCAGTTGGTCTTGGTCCATGGGGGTTTTGAACCCGGGATCCCCGCCCCCTAACCAAACTGATAAGTACAGTTGGGTTAAGTTGCCGCCCCCATTATTACAGGCCTACAGCACAAACTGTCCATAATATACGGTATCATGGTTGGTTTAGAGGGATTTTTTATCTATTGGCTTGTCTAATGTCACTGTGATGAAGGTTGATAGATAAAGTAGTGGCCCATGTACAAAGAATCCTGGTTAAAACATATATTTTAGTTTACTACCCACTCCTCCCTTTCCAAGTCTGCAGTAACATGAGTCGCCAAGCACAAAACCGTGGTTACGCCATTTGCCTCACTCACAGGACATACCGTAATAATTCTATGCCCTGATTTTCAATCCCCCTGACAGTTTTTGGCGCTCCATGACAAAAGCCCCATATCAGAGGCAAGTCAGCGTTGGATTGCTGCTCTCACGTTAGTGTTCGCGCATCACGTGTGAACAAGACGCGAGCAGAGAAGCTCACCGATGCTTCGCAGACCCTTTCCAAATATCTAGCATGTTAAATGTCTGGATTTGTTGGGGACTCCACCCACAGCCTACAGCCAATGACAGCGTCAGACACGGGTTGAGGGGAAACCTGGGAGGGGTCACCTGTAATAATAGAAACTGACTGTATGTGTTGCATTTGCAACACGAAGTGAAGTTGTTGCATATTGAGGGATAAATAGTAAAAAAAAAAAAAAAAAAAAAAAATTGTCAACATGTGCCAATAACAGCATCTGCAATGTGTCTTGTGTATGGTAACACATCATTTACCATGCATCTCTCGCATATGTTTTCGTGTCAAGGCCTAGTTTAGAGACCTCACTGAGGATACCTGGTAAAAGATCTAGTGTGTGACCCCCTGACTCAGGTCAGTCATGTATGAAAACCACAACAACTTAAAGACTCCCGATGACAATACAGCAAGTTGTGTGGTGTGAACAGTATAGAGATCTGAAGACTTTGAAAGTCTTGCAGTGTGAACTAGGCATTGGGAGCAACGGAAGTCAGACGGCGACGGGCAGTACCACGGTTTTACACCCCGCGGCTCAGGTTACCACAGTTTAAAGTACAGTTGCCTTCAAGTATCATAAAAATGCAAAAGTCTCTCTCTAGAACCAGTCTTTGGTTTGTCTGTTCGGGGCTACTGTAGAAACATGGCAGAGCAGCGTGGCGGCCTATGTAGAAGGACTCATTCTAAGCTAACAAAAACACAAAAATTCTTGGTTTCAGGTGATATACATTAACGAAAACATTAAATATTATATTACATTTTTTGCTAACAGAGCCCCTGGATCCTTAAAAATTCACTCCCAGAGTTAGAAATCAAGCATGAGCTCTTCAAAATCGGACTTGATGAGATTTCTTCATGCAAAGCAGCAATTAAGTCAGACAAGCCGAATCTCTTCGTCTACCCCCTCCCCGTCATCTGTCATATTTTCAGCTTTGATCTCCTCTAACCCCATTCATTAAGCAAATACAACACACTGCCACTTAAAGTTCGCAATGGAGCCCTTAACATCTAATAAATAATGCATTCACCCTGGGAAAACATGAGATGAGCACCAGGCAAAAAGGGTGAACACGCGGTTGGCTCAGACAGAGTTAAATGTATGCTGAATGGAATAGGAAACGTGCTAGTACACAAATGAAGCGCCAGGACACGGCAGTCTAGCATTGAATTAATAGGCGTGATTATGGATGCAGTAGTTTCCACCTATCGGTCTGAGGCACAGAGTAGTGAGGGTGAAATGTAACACTGGTTAGCATTATTAACACTGCATTTTAAGTAGTATGCTGTCTTTAGAGAGAAGAATGAAAAATGGATGAAGAATGCACTTCATCAGAGCTGGCTGGAATGACACTATTATAACAAGATCCCTTTGTCACATCATTAATCATAGTACTGGTCTGTATCAGGAGAGATTATTCCCAAAATGATCTTTCTTTTTTGAAAATAATAATATTAATAATCACTGGATGGAGGATCTGGTATTTAAAATGCTTACTATCATTCTACAAAGTCTGCAGCCACGCTTACGGCTCAGTAAGGCTGTACTGTATGTATAGATGGACGACGTGTCCTCCCAATGTACAAAAATGAGCTTTTAACGTCACTTGGAGCGAGTCTACACAGTAGTGATCAGGGGGCTGGGGCCACGATAGGTTCCGCCCACACACCTGCCCGAGCCAATCACAAGCCAATCACAAGCCAAGCCCAGCTGACGCTTGTTAGAGTGAGCCACCTACCTGCTACGTTAGCATCACGGTAGCTGTTTGGCTAGTAAGACACAATAACTAACCATAATATCTCTGGAACTACATTTATGATCAAATTGACACGTTCTATTTCACAGACAGGTGACAGTTATGGAAAATTAAAGTCACCTCCTCTCGCACACTGACTGCCTGTCACAGCTGTCAATCATGACATCTCTTTTCATAGCACCCTCTTTTTATAGCAACAAATAACTAATTAAAACCAATCTAATCAGTAAAAATGAACACTTGACTTGAAAATGACAGGACCCATCTTTGGGAAAACTGTATTGATGTGTATTTGGACTTTTTATTTTGGCCCATGTCCCATCCACTGACAGGCGGGCTTTATGACATATGCAGCCAGCCACCAGGGGGCAAACGCGATGTTTTGGCTTCACTTTTGGGGAGCTGTCATATCATCCTTCTTTATATAGCTACCGGCTGTACTTAGGCACAGCTTTGAGCTAAATGCTAACATAATCACAAAGGTATAATGTTCACCATCTTAGTTTGACAACATTTTCTGATTAGCACTAAACACAAAGTACAGCTGAGATCACTAGTTTTGCAGGTATTGGGCCATAAAAGTATTGGACTAATTAAAATTTTCACAAATGACACCATTAACTTTGTATGTATATGTATCGAATTTCATGGCAATCAATAGTTGTTGAGATATTTCACGCAAAATCACAAATGTGGATCTAATAATAGCTAGAGGAAAAAGTCAGGGAGTCACCAAAGTTATTAAGGGTCATCATCTGGGAGCCATGAATGATTCATATCCATACAATTCATGTTGAGATATTTCTCAGGATCAGTGAAGTGCTGACCTAGAGCTACAAAATTTCAGTCCATCCGTTGGGTGCTGAGATATTTTAGTCTGGGCCAAAGTGGTGGGCCGACTGACAGACCAACATTGCCATCTATAGAGCCTCCCTGCTTGCATGGCAATGTTTTTTGTTAGCAATCATCCTGCTAGTGTAGCATTATAAAACGAATCCCTAATATACAACCAACCTCTCTGTGACTTGCTATTAATACAATAATGTATCCGATCAATTAAATCACATACTACACAAACCCCACATGATAATGTGCTGTGGCAGGCCAGCTTCCTCCCGTGTGTGTGAATAGACAAATAGTGTCCTCCTATTTCAGTTGTGGGGGCCTTACTGAGGTAAAGCGCCCTGAGTCAGCAGGGGGGCTTTGACTACATCTTGACTTTATTACTCCCCACCCTTAAATCCCACAGTGACCTCCTTCTTTTCTGCCATGTTCAAATAAACATCCAGCAAAAACTATTATTCCTCCCTCTGTCCACTAATGTTCTCTGGGCTCCCTCCTCATCTTTCTCTCTTTCTGTTTGTTTTCCCTTTCTTCGTCCTGTGACGGGAGACACGGCATGACCTGATGGGAGCCACGCCGCGACCTTTGCCAACCAAAGACAAACCTACCACACACACACATACAGAAACAACCCTGGTTCGGTTTGGCTGCGGGATTAAGGTCTGTGTTGACTTTCGGTCCACTGGGATGTGACTGTGTTGCTGTATATTCATGACCTCCTCCTAGAGCCTTTGAATGGAGGTTTAAAAGACGGTTTTGTTTATACCGCTTCCTAAAAGCAGACATCCTGGACTTATTCCTTGTTCACATAGAATAATGAATAACTTCACAAAGAGCAGGAAATGGCTCTATCGAATGGCCATACATGCTGAGATCTATAGCAACACCTCAGCAGGGTTTCAATCTCAAGGAGACACTGTGCTGCTGCACAAACTCCAGCACACAATGTGCCTCTCTACAGGCCTTTGAAAACCCTGTAAATGCTAAACTATCTGCTCCGCCCTACCACTCACACATGACCTATAAGAAATCACATGTAGTCACAAGGTGGCCTTAATAATGTGGGCCTTTGTAAATGGTCATATTTTCGACCCAGCTCTCTTTCCTCCTGTGTGTTTTCCGTAATTGGAATATTGTCTCTAGGCTTTCAGTTAAAAAGGGCCCTCCGAGGTAATCTCCACCATCTTGGTGAAATGCAAACATAGCCAAGTCTCTCCAGAGAAGCCGCCAACTCAGAGAGGTTCCTCCCCTTTAATAACATCTTTTATTAAAGCAGGGTGAAAACAATTAGGGGTGTGTGAGTTCTGTGCTCTGCATCCGCTGAGGGAGGGCCTCTGACTGTGGCACAAGTAGTATTGCCTAATGTTCAAATGGTGGTGGTGAGGAGGGGGGGGTGCCTAAAGGGATTGAAGGAGTAATTCAATTAGAAGTAATATGCGCCAAACCTCCCCCGAAATTGCTGTCTAATTCCATTTTACTGATAGAAAGAATATCATATGCTCCAGAAGTCCATCCAGTAAAATGGATCCATGATGATAAAATGTTAGATTAGCAGGTATGCACCGATACAGATACCGGGTTGTATATCAATCTGATATTGACTCCAATAACTTGATATCAGTGACAATGGGGACGATTTACTAGATTCAGTTCTATGTTTATATCCTATATAACTTATATACTGGAATTTAAATTCCTGTTTAAGTTTTGTCCAATTTGTTGCTGCATTAAAAAGGTATATATTTGACTTGTAATTCCTGTTAATTTTTTTAAATGTTTTTGCCAACTTGTAATAAATATTCATTAAATTTATATTGATGTTTTTGTTAGTAGAAATGTGTTTTACAAAGTAAGGAAAACAATGTTTAAGTCAAGCCGATTAAATATGAAAGAATGATCCCAGTTACTTCCACGCAGTGAGACATACAGCTTATTAATTAAACACTGGTATCGGTAAAGGCCTTAAGGAAGTCCCACTGACTGGGAAGATAGTTAAGGCTGAAACACACCACCACAGAACGCTGCGAGTATCCACTGCTATGTGAACTCCCCATATCGGTGATGGCTAGGAGCGTGCTGGTGCTCGTTGATGCACCACCCCACAACACTTCATGCCACTGTCCCATTTTCGGCCTCCCCGTCCCATTTTCGGCCTCTCCGCCCCCTGAAATTGTTTTTCCACTCTCCCCCTGCTCGCTACATCCCGTCTCCTGTAGCAGCCTTACTGTCCTTTTCTCCCCGTGGCATCTTGACTTCCGATCTCCTCACTCACCTCGCTGTCTCTCATGTGTCGACAAATGGATGAGGAAAGATGAGTCCTTGAGGAAGTTTAAGTAGCGGGTGTCCACGCATGATTTAAATCAGATCTTTCACAATAGGTACAGCATTTGATGTGCATCATGCGGTGGCAGCAGTGTGTTTTCAGCTTAAGACGAATATGTGTTTTTGGCAAAAAATAGAAATAATCCATAATTAAAAGCCGGTACTTTATTCATTCTTGGAGTCTTGCAAGTCACTGCATGTTCTACGACACTGTCCTGAAATATTTTAGAATAAAATCCTTGTGTTGACAAATGAAGCAATTTCTGTCCACAGAAAAAAAAAATGCTTGAGGGCTTTTATTTTGAAATGGAATCACTAAGTGTTGATTTTAAAATAACAGAGACAGATACAGACATTGAAACTGTAGTAATGTTGCTGGTATGATGTCAGTATACTGTGAAAGAACATTTTCACCGTCTGTTGCACAGTAAAAACAGGCAAGACCTTGAATTTGTAGAAGAAACGCAACTGAGCCATGCAAGAACCATGCTGCTCACATGGGCAGTGTGGCTGCTCAAACCTGTTAACATGGATGCTGAAATAAAAAATAGGTTCCGTCATATGCTGCTTATGGAGCCAACGTACTGTATCCTAGCTGTCAGTGCTCAATTCACAATTCACAGTAACAATTCCACCCAATTTGACTGTTAGCAGGCAATTAAATAGGCCTTATCAGTCCCTGTAAACACTACAGAGGGGTCATTAGGGGCTTAATATGCCTACTGCGTTGTGAAAGTGAAAGAGAAACTTAAAAGCAAATACGTTCTGACATGTAAAACTGAATGAAACATTACCCTCTGAACAGAAACAAAAAGGCTTCTTTAGTTTCAGGCAACAAAACTACACCCTCTTCAGGTTCAGGTAACAAAACTACAACTTCTTTAGCCTTAAGCAAAAAAACAGTTAAGTTTAGGCAATAGAACTACAAATTATTTAGATGGTTTAGGCAAAAAAAGCACAGTTAAGTTCAGGAACTACAAACACATTGTTGGTTTCACACAGGATGCACAATCTTCTCTTTATGGAGTTATATACCGTCTGTACTACAGCGTTTCACTTCCACTTCTGCTCCTGTCATAATTACTACAGTCTCTACAGGTCCATGTCCTGTTCTTTTATACCTTCTTTCAGTAATCTATTATTTGAATAGATGCTAAAACCTACTAGTGGGTGTAGTAAGCCCCTACTGACTCACAGCTATGGAGCTTACAGTGACTAATACCACCTATTTAATAGCACAACATTAGACAACAATCTAATTGGCTGGCAATTCTGCATTTAGTATTTTTCTCAGTGAGTAGAAGATGTATTACTGGTAATAAGATGCAGTTCTAGCCTCATAAACTAAATCACTTTATGTTCATTTGAATTCCCATCTCCTATTTAAAAAACATCAGCTTCATCATTTTCCCTTCACTTCCTTTTGTATGACCCTCTCAGTGTGTTTTTGAGCTGATTCTCTGTAGCTACCTCACTACGAGGTGCAGCTGCACGGAAACATCAAAAAGCATCTCAATCTATGAAAATCGAGACGATCATCCACTCTTACTCATAGTATTTCCACCACAGGGATGCACTACAGCAGCAGCTCCATCCTGTGTGAGGTGCTGCAGCCAGTCGCTTTCATAGAGAACTTTGTTAGACTCATCAGATATTCTGTTTGTTTTGCTGGAGGGGATTTAAATGAGATTTCTGGAATTATTTTAAGATAGATGTAACACCTTTAAACTGAAGCACATTCATATTAGATGTCTTTCTAAAAAGAGCATGTTGTATGTGTGCAGATAAAATCATAATTTGTTGCAACATACATTTTATTTACGATTCAGTTCTTCGCATAATACGTCAAAACTGGGGAGAAAACAAACACAATTTTGGCTCAGGCGAAGGTTTTTCTATCAACTGACTCATTTGCATTCTGCAAACTCATACGTTTCACAAACTCGATTTCATCTTCATTTTACACCAGACTTGGAATGTTTTTCTAGGCACTGTGCGATTTGAATAACTATTGACGCTCTAAAAATATCTACTTTTTGCACAGAAGCCAAATGTGTGTGTGTGTTTTAAGTGAAATAAGTGGGAACAATAGGAAAGAGAGGGAGAAGTATTTGCATGCAAATAAATCACTCAATACTATCCTTGGGGTTATAGTAACTGGCTGGGAGACACCTGGCCTTTCCAAACACTACAGCTATTGATTAAATAGGTTGATGAGGAAAAAGAAATGCAATAAAAATCACACATTCTTTTATGTTTGAGGGACAGTGTGTAACATTTAGGGAGATCTGTTGGCAGAAATACAATATAATATCAATAATTGTGTTTTCTTTAGTGTGTAATCACCTGAAATTATTATGTGTTCATTAGCATAGAATGAGCTGTTTAAATACATGTACTTGGGAAGGGTCATGAATAGTCATTAAATTATTAAAAAATCAAATAGTTTATGCAACTATTGTATAAATATACATTTTCCCTTGATTTAAGTGTCGCAGGTACCGCCTGGTAGTAACTTTAGGGTGGTGGTGGGGGGGTTTCAAACAATTATTATCTATTTCCCTGTGATAAATAGTAATTTTGCTTGAAATGCACATCCTTAGGGAGCAGGTCCTCTTCAAGGAGCCACCTACCATGTTTCTACAGTAGCCCAGAATTGACAAACAAAACACTGGCTAGATAGGGAAGCTCGTGTTTCAATGTTTCTGCAAGCCACCATAGTTCTCCTCCATGCTTGGTACACAGGAGAAATTTTAGTTGGTTGCAATCTGCAACCTCACCACTAGATGCCACTAGATTGTACATACTGCTCCTTTAAAAATGTATTAATTATTAAGGCAACCTTAGCCACATCAGTTCTATTTTACATGACATCCTATCTAGAACAAAAAAATGTATTTGTTTTAGGGCTGTCAATCAATTAAAATATTTAGTCACGCTAAATCGCATGTTTGTCCGAGATTAATCATGAAATTGCAAATCAATTGCACATTTTTATCTGTTCAAAATGTACCTTAAAGGGAGATTTGTCAAGCATTTTATACTCTTATCAACATGGAAGTGGGCAAATAGACTTGCTTTTTGCAACTGTATGTATATATTTATTACTGGAACTCAGTTAACAACACAAAACAATGACAAATATCATCCAGAAACCCTCACAGGTACTGCATTTAGCATAAAAATGTGCTCAGATCATCATATGGCAAACTGCAGCCCAACAGGCAAGCTGTTAGTGTGTCAGTGTGCTGACTTGACGATGACTTGTCCCAAACTGCATGTGATTATCATAAAGTGGGCATGTCTGTAAAGGGGAGACTCGTGAGTACCCACAGAACCCATTCACATATCTAGAGGCCAGAGGTCAAGGGACCAGTTTTTCTTCACTAAAATTTACCATAACGTTTGAGTATATTTTTAACCTCCATCTCAACAAGCTAGTCTGACATAGTCTCGTTTCATATGTTACCAGAATATTTACTCTCTGCTACAATATCTGACACATTGATTGTGTTAATGCATTAAAAAACTAACTAACTAATAAATTAAAACCATTTTGTTTTAACGTGTTATTATCATATTAACTTTGACAGCCCTAATTTGTTTTCGTAGGTACAAGAAAATACTCGGACAGCATCAGACACAATTTACATCTCTTTTTCTCAAGCAGGTTTTGCCATTGTTGTAACATGAATTCAGGTGAACAACTGCATCTTTTTAACACAGTGCAGCACATTGCTATGAATGAATGGGATCAGACAGTGGAGAACAAAGCGAAAACGACCAGCGAGAATGAAAGGGGATACATCTGAAGTGCGAGGCCTATCACAACATGTCCGAGCACAGAAACGTTATCAAATTTGTCAATCTTTGAGATGATTAGGGCTTGTCTAATTCAAATGGACGGACAGATGGCTGGGTGCAGCGGACTGTGAAATCCAAACCCTGTTTAAAAGTGGGCTGGTTTTGAGCTGGTGGGAATAAATATGTAAACCCAACCTGCTCTGTAAAGCGAATATGCCTCCTCTTATTGCCAGTCCCACACTGTCCCACATGTCAAGCTTTCGGGGTCCATTAGTTACAACGAAGTGTAAAATAACCTTCAATACACCTTTTTGGAAAGCTATGGCGGTACCAGACTAAAAAAAAAAAGTGCAGGAATTCCTGCTGGTGCAGATCATTTCAGGATGGAGGGAACATATGAGTGAGACCCTTCTTTGTCTCTGGTTTGAATCAAAGGCTTACGGAAATATGTCTCGATGGAAGTAAACTGTTCTCAAATGGGAAACATGTGACCTCTGAAGTGGCAAGGTGCTTTGAGGAGTCGAGAGCCACCCCCTTTACTGGCGAGAGGTGCGTTGTGAAGCGCCACAAAATCTGCAGGGTTCCTCCTTTTGTTTGTATTACAAATGGCCCCGCGTGGGGTGAGGGGTCAAAGCGATAATCACATATGTAAACACGCCCCTCCTCCCGAGCGGTGCTTTTGGAGAGCCTCCCGCTTGACCCTGCTGTTCCTGGCAGGTAAATGTTTGCAATGCATCAACATACAGGAGTAGATGCGAGAGTGGAGCTCTGTGTTTATTGGGTCCGGTCTTTCAAAACAAAGAAAAGCTTAGGTAAAATAATGGTATATTCTCACAGGCCCACATGCACAAGCACACACACACACACACACACACACACACACACACACACACACACACATATACAGCAGCTCTCTAATTAATAGCTCCTCTGCCTCCTGAGTCTGTGAGGCAAGTCCACCCTAATCCCCTGGCACTTAGTTCAGAGTAATCAGCGCACAGCAAACTCTGCCTTTGGAAGACTAATTAGCATCATTGATTTTCTCAATCTGACATGCAAATAGCACCAAAAACAAGTCACTTTTTTAAGAGGCCCTACCAGTCAAAAAACAGGACTGTACTTCATTGTTTTAGCTACACTAGCTCAGATAGAGGCAGCTTAAAATGTGGGTCAAAAACAGAGAAGGCGAATGTTTCATTGAGTGTGACAGGACATAATTAGAGCTTGAACTGACAAATTAGCATATGGTGTTGATTGATAACCATAAAGTATTGCCACAAACTCCAAGGCATTTTGAACATTTTCGAAGACCGTCACTTGCAGTGATTAGGGTGTGGGGGAAGTATTGGCTAATGTAGCAAAAATAATCTCAAAGCATAGCTGGCTTAAAATATGTTTACACTGATGCATTAATTAAGGTATCTCTCTGATGATTACTTAGCCAGTCATTTTAACAACTTCTCTTTCTGGTAAAACTGCGAAGCCTGCAGCCTGAGACAAGCAAGCGTGTGAGGTAACTTCAATAAGAATTGCCAGTGTCCACACGCCGGGGGGAGAAGTAAATTGCAAGTAATAGAGTATGAGAGTGCCGAGATGTTTATCAGACTAAATGAACAGCATCGCACTGGAGGGATGCAGGGCTGCCTGCATGTGTGACAACATGCCAGAAAGAGTCCCGATTAGGAATGATGGCTGCCATGAATTTATGTATTAAAAGTTGGGAGTGAAACTGCGGCTGATCATTTGGGGCAATCATTCTCATTACGCTCCGAATGTGTGTCAGTCGAGCGTGCCTCTCTCATTCTCCCCTGCTGCTCTAGCTGTGAAAACAGATCCTCATAAACACACAATGTATATGACGAGTTATTATTTCCCATAATTTAAAACAAGGATGCAATTGTGCTATTTTTGTGCTAAGTAGCTACTGGCTGTGTCCAAGAAAAGTGGAATCAAAGTGACCGCAATCATCCCTCGCCTTCTTAACAAGAGCGGGTGAGGAAACCACCAGCTTGACTTAACCAAAACCCTCCACTGGCAAATCCATAAAGGAAAGGAAGAACAAGGAATTAGGGAGATTTTCTGTCTTCCAAACACATAAGCCAGATGCCAATTTATGGCTCTTCTCTTATTCTCTCTCTCTCTGTTTCTTCGTTTCCCCTCCTTCTTCCTATTCCTTTCCTCCTCTTATAATTTTTCTCTTACTCTGCGTGATTGCATCCATATGCTCTCCAGGGATAGATGGGGTCAACACCCTACTTACTCACGCCACAGAGAGGCACTGACACTTGTGAGAAAACCCTTGCTCAGACTCACACAAATACACATAAATGCACACATGCATTACCAGTGTGATTGTCTCCACGTAGCAGGCCCCAGACGGCACAGCTTATGAGAGAGGATGGGCTCTGGGATTTTCATGCCAATGCTTAATTCCGCATCATGAACGTATGGAGTATGTTACTCAGTATGCAGTGATCCACCTCCTCCTCCTGATACATTTAGGATTGGCCCCTGAGAAGATCTGGCATCAATTAAGTGGCGCTCAGAGGAACCGAGCTTGACGGGGCCCGATGGATCCCTCTGCCTTCAATCCCCTCTTTTGTTCGGCAAAGCCAGGAGAGGTCGTAAATTTGAACATGAAGACAGCGCGCAAATTGCAGTCACACTTGCGAGCGAAGGGAATCAAGGCCAGGAGAGGGAGAAGGAATTAGGCTGCCTTCCACCAGTGGTCCAGATCCTTTCTTCCTCTTTCCATCTCAGGAAAACATAGCACAGACACACACAGATATGTGCAACCAGCACATGTTGTTAACCACACGGTTTGTGGCAGTCTGCCCTGTACGCCGAGCAAAGAAGCAGATGAACACACCTACAACCAAACACGCAATGGCAACACAGGCAAGCACGCATATTTTGAGCCACCAAGGAAACATCATAACAGTTGCCATAAACACAAGCAGTTCAGACAGTTCACTGTTCACATACTGTGGTGTTTCTTCATCTTTATTCCTGTCGCTACTTCTGCGCTCACTCGCTATCCCTGCTCTCATTTACCACACACACACACACAAACATGATTGAAGGACATCGATAAAATCTGCTATAATGAACCCCTCCCCTAGACCTTGCCAGTGACCTTTGGGAATCCGATTTACTCTGCCACATCTCTTATCATATCTCCGCTGTCACTCATAAATTATGGCAATGTGACAATGGATGATGCATCTACCCAGACTTCCACTGACACTGTGTACGTTCAGCCACCCAGTCCACATCTGTTTGTCTGCATGTGAGAGAACTCATGAGAACTCATGTATGAATACAGCACGGTGATTACAGACTGTTAGGAACACATAGTTTAAAGCTAAATGTGAAATAGTGTGTGCTGGTGCTGTTGATAGCATTGATAACATTTATTCACTATATGTCGCACTGTCCCTCCCTCATTCCATGGCATTCACTTCACAACAAGCAGTTGCCAGTTTGTTGCACAACCTGCACATTTATGGCCGAGTGGAGTGAGAAAAAGACGGACAGCCACATCAGGTGATCAGTCTTTCATGTTTGGGTAATGGAGTGATTTTACAACATGTGGCCATAGACCTACATTAGCTATAGATTTAGGTTACTTTGTGCGGTGGTGTTAAAAGATACATGTAACATAATCTATGATAGTCTTAGCATGTGGGTATCTAGTTTTTAGATAGCATTTAGCTCGTCATCTAAACAGTGTTGTACTGCATGGTATATGCAGGTATATGGTTAGGGATGCACCAATCTGACTTTTTAAGATTCGGTCAGTATCAGCCTGATATTCAATCTGGTTTCAATCTGGATGCAACTGTCACTAATGTTAAGATGCTAACGTTGCTCCTTAGGGTTGGAAGCTGTTTTTGTTATTTCTCATTTTGGCAATCTAACCCGTGACAACACATTTGTTAAGACTGTATCTATGGCTGTTGGTAGTCATTGTTGGTTTTGTTTACCAAACTGTAATTTTATGGGTTATTGTTGTTTGGAAGATTATGCTGAGCAAGCTAATATGTGCTTACATCAAGTTTAACCATTTATCGTTTTTTTACATGGTAACTGGCAATTTGACTGCTGATGACACAGCGATACCATGTGATCCCAACATTGTCCTACTATTGGCTCATAAACCTTGTTTGAAATGGGAACCCAACATCAGATATCATTCACAGAGTGAAACAAAACATTAATTTTGGACCCGCCAGTGATTAATTTGCAATCATAATAATTTCTTGAGGAAAATCTATACTTTTATACAGCATCTTTCTCGAAGTTCTGTGGATGTATTATTTATTTTAATTATTTGCCTACATAAAAATGTATATCAAAAAAACATTTAGCCCATGTTTGAACCTGTATATGTTTTATCCATAATGGCTGCATTCCACTTAAAGTAGATGTATAACCTGATCATGTTCAGGCTTGCTCACTGTCTGGCACACCTAAATGGAGCAAAGCCATCACTGAGGGGTGCACAGGTGGCTTACAGGTTGAATTCTCGCTCACTCGTAGCAGACAAGGTTCAGTTTCCTTTACCTTTTGCTCAGTCATGCATGTTCATAGGTGGGACAACCTCCAAGGGCTCTCTCCGCTAGTGACTCCTACTGATTAACGGGTATTTTCAGAGTTGGGATCTAGGGGGACCAGAGTGAGCCTCCAGTGTGTTACGCCTTCTCAGGGAAGTGCCATGCTGGCAGAGGAAAGGAAGCGGCTGGCAACACCATGTGTTATGGAGGTAGCACATGTCTGTCTGCACTTGCCGCAGGCCAACTTGACATGAACCACAGCGCAGGGAAAGTAGTCATCTCACATTAGGAGAACATGGGGGAAAACAAATGCACAAAAAAGAGCCTTTAGTTGAGTTATTGGTTGCAGGTGCTTTTTCTGCTTCTACTTGAAATTAGTTATTGATCACAGGTGATATGCTGCTAAATATGCTTTTTATTGACACTTCAACATAGGAGGCAGTGTGGACAATCTGTTTTGTATTCTCTCATGTTGTGGAAGCTTACATTCTACAGTCATTTTCATTTTTGCATTTGAGAAGAGTGAAATTTAAGCGTGAGACCACTGTAGTTAAAGGTGCTCTATATGAGACCCAGAGCATTATCATAGCAGCAACCACTATTTGTTATGTAAAGATAAAGAGGAGTAATGTCTACCTGAGCAGAGAATGAAGTCTCTCTCCCTCTATGTTTGTTGTAATCTGAGTTTCTCTGTGCTTTTGTTGTCCATGCACATGAGCCTGCCTCACTGGTTAGTTTTGGGGTATCATTATTGATAAGTTGTACTGTTATGTTATTCATAGGTTGTCAGCAGTAACATGGTTTCACGCAAAACAGACCACACCCAGAGGGCAACCTGTGTCTGAAAAGTGAAGCCAATGTGGAAGTGCATTAAACATGCATTCTTTCTTACAACCAGCAGGGGGCGACTCTTCTGGTTGCAAAAATGCATCTGATTGTATTGAAGTCAATGAGAAAATGAGCCTACTTCTCACTTGATTTATTATCTATGTAAACATTGCAAATATGAGTTTATGGTCTCAGTCATTAGTTTCAAGTCTTCTTCAATACAGCATGATGTTTATTTAGTAAATTATGGTCCCATTTAGAGTCAAATAGACCATAAAGCAGGGTATGCTTTAGGACGTGGCTACAGGTCACTACCACGATGTTGTCTGCTTTTGTTTTACAACTTTAACTCACAGTATGTTTTCAGTTCATGAAAGTTATTATATTTTATTATAATTATAATATTTTGGTCGCCTGCAAATGTTTTTTCAGTTTTTGGTTGTACTTAGCTCCACCCTCTCATGTCACTTCACAAAATGCTGAACTCGTTGCTTCAAAGTGCCTCATAGCGTCACACTGTATTCCCCTGAATATGGTTAAATGACTGCAATATTGATGTTAACATTCAGTAGATATTGATGAAGATATGCAGAATGGGCCTTCTGAAGAGCCAGGTGCTCTGTACACAACTGAGTAACACTTGTCATCTGGTGAGGTGCTGGTTTGCACAAGGAATGGAGGGGTTAAACTTATTTTTCCATGAGCGATTCAGTGGCCCGCTACATCGACCCCGAAACTGTGGTCACAAGATCACAGAAGGAGCGCTTAGATTAGCATGCCATCCATTTTGAAAAATAAGGAGGTTGCTCTGCTGTCTTAATCCTGTGAGAGAGAGACCTCAATCAAGACCATGACCTTGCAAACCGCAGACTTAACAGAGAACTTTGATTTGTCAACGATGACCACAACAAAGCTGGCCGCACTGCTGGCTGTCAGGGCCAAGCCGGCTGCTGTCTTACACGTGTCATTCGGGTCATGTGACACTGAGGTCACAGGGAATTTAAGATGTTTTCATGTGCTACTAGTGTTTAGTAATAACAGAAACCCATTACTAGGGTAATCCCAAATTTGACAATAATAGCAATAATCAACAATAACACATAAAGGAGGAAGTCAGAGTGTTGGAGGGAGCTGGCATGAGCATAATCGTCAGAGTAACAGTGATAAGTTTCAATTTTTAATAGCCGTGCTGTATACCTGCATGATTATGATTGGAAGTTACGAGGCATGAAATTGGAAATAAGCCATTCATTGTGAAGTATACTGAAAACAGCTGATGCCAACCAACTAATACGAGCACGACTTTGGTGCTCTGCCTGAACTAACAATGCTTCACTTATATGTTTTTAATTGATTATTATCATTGGTAGTATTATTAATATTATTTCATATTGCATATATTATCACTTGGTTATTATTGTTTGCTTTTTTTACATTTTAAGACCAAATACAGAAGTGAAAAAAAAAAATCCTCACTCGATGCTCAGCATTGCTTATCTTGCACTGCAGCTGGATTCTCATAATGTCATGATGAGAATCGTGGGATAGCATATCACACGAAAATCCATCTTGTCAGGCTTCAAGTAATGCATTTGTGTCCGGCAAGCATGACCAATCAGCATCCTGTTAGGAGTTTCTGGCCGCTATGGGCGTGGCTTAGGTGTGTGTGACGACACAGAGAGAAAACTGTTCGTTCTATACAACAATGGCGGCTCCTAAAGAGGTTAGCATAGATGCTGCAATAACATCAGAACTGAGAGTATTCCTTCACTCAACAAAGAGCAAAAAAAAAAAAAAAAGAAATGGCACTGAAGGCTTGTTGTTGCTCTTCTTCCAACTGGCTTTAGCAAGAGTTTGATTGACAGATGGTTCATCAAATCACCTACCAAGTATTTTTTAGAAAGTGCCTGCACATATCAAAACAAATGTTGGCATTAAAATAATGATGGATTCTCAGATGGTTCTGTGTAACAAACATTGCATTGCTATAAATGACCTGAAACATCTTAAAAGGATCTTATCCAGTCGCAGCCATAATGTAACTGTGTGACTTGCATATTAGTGACCTGAACATATCGCTAAACAGCATATTCTACATTCACACACATCTATCTGTGACCCTGTCTACATGCTTGAATCTCTCTGTCTGTTTAGGATGTTCTGGGGCATAAACCATTAGTCAGTGATCAGCTGAGTTGTGGCTGTTGAGCTCTGGGAAGTCAATGCAACAACAGCAGAACTAAAGTACAGTGAAGCTGAAAAACCTGGAGATAATTGGCATTTTATTGCTGATTTCTCGCATTTACTGTCTGCTGCTTCGGTGCCTGCGGTGGCTTTGGATATGTTTGTTACCCTCAGCCTCAGGCTACGTGCTGTTTCAATGTAGCTGGTTCATCAGTATGAGTGGCAGGTGGAGGTGGAAGGAAACTTGACCCACTGGAGTAGAACAGTGAGCACGCTTTGCCTCATCAAGGAAACGAAAAGTCTTGCATATTTTACTTGTGACCTCACTGGAGAGCTAGTGCTTAAATATGTTAAATGGGGATGAAAAATGACACTTTATTGAGGGATAAAGAGAGCTGCCTAGAAAATGGAAGCTTCCTCTCTCGTCCCCTTTAAAACTCCTTGATAAACAAAAAGAGAAGTAGTAATTTTCCCACGTGAGGCCCACCACACCTTTCGTCCTACAGCATGTTGAAAGCAAAGGCCAAAGTGCAGTTTTGTTTGTTGTTTCATCACCTACTCAAGCTTTATTGGTGTTGTCTTAAAAGCTCCGACATCCACCGTATGACACTGATGGTCAGAGGTTGAGATCAGCGTTGAGCAACATTCCTTTTATAATGTACTGTTGGCCTTATGAAATATAAAACTGTACAGTATGCTTCGCACACACTTTCATTCAACAAAATCCAGAGACATTATTGTAGCATATGCAATGTAAAAAAGGGTCGAGGGATAATGTTAGATGTCAGAAATAAGTGTAGGAGAATAAGAAATGCATGAGGTCATATGCTGATGTGCAGTATTTTGGATACAACCTGTAGAAGTGTTTAAATCAGGCCGTTGACTCGCAGCATTTGTAAAGCACATCCTCTATCTCAGACTATTACAGTAAAACAACTGAATCATCGAGAAGAAGTAACGGCCACCCTTTGCAGGATGAACTTGAATACACGGACACACACACCTTCTTTCCAGCGCTGCACAAGACTGATGGAAACCATAACATGGAGCTGAGGTCCTCTAGGGGATTGAGGAACGCCACACACAAACATGGCTCCAGTTACCCTGTAACCCAAGACACAAGACTGGGGAGACAGAGAGACTCACACAGAGCGAGAGAGGTGGAGAGAGAGTGCGCATGTGTCCGGAGGTAGTGAGAGTGACACCACATAGCAGCATGTGGAGCTGGATCAAATTCTTTATTTGCAAATAACTGTCAACATTTATTTCAGCCACCTTATGGTACCAGATGGACAGGATTTAGACCGTCATGACATGTCCCATAGTATCATGTGAAAACAGTGAAGTCTATGAAATGTATATAGAAGTAATGGATCACCATTATTGACATCTACAGGGCTAAGTGGGGATTTAAGTTATATCACTAATCAAAACAAAGTCGTCCCACTCCATTAACCCTTAAGTGCAACCAACACCTGCCACTTTATGCAGTAGTGATTGATAGGATGTGCCGATCAGTACCAAGAAAATTTAGTAGTCAATATAATACCGATGAAATCCCACAATTCTCAATAACAATTTGATACCACGTTAAAAAACAAAAGTTAAACAATAAAACCCATGTACTTCAATATGCACACCTATATTAGCATTTCCATACTGGTTTTTGTTAGGAAGTTAAACAGGTCATAATTCCCTCTCTGTTGTCTATTTTATATTGATGTGAAAACATCTCCTTCAAACAACTGCATTTATTTTATTTCGCCCAGTAATTTGCCCACTCATCTTTACTGAATGGAGCCTGAACGCATCACACTGTAAATTAATGGCACTTTTTCTGTTTAAATCAGCAGGTTGAGAACTAGTTAACGTTAACTGTTAGCAGCTGATAAGCATCACAGTCCTGCATGGAGCTAACACCTAACGTGAACTAACTCTCATCCTGCCGATTTCAACACAGATTTGTTGTTTACAATTTAGCATTATCCAGGAAAAAATAGGGTGCGTGCCCTGGATTAGTCAATGTTGAGTTTAATGCATCCCATTTTGTATCATCCCCGGGACGATGTTGTTCTTGAGCCTACGGTACATTTTCAGAACTTTGGCATTGACTTGTGCCACATCCCAGGTTTTGTTACCTCAACACACCACTGGTGTGTGGGTTCACATAGGAAGAAATGTGCGTAGATGGTCTGACTTGCTTTATACTTTGCCAGCATCTTTACAGTAGCATGATTAGTAGGCAACATAGGGATAATAAAATGCTGTAGAGCATTGAATGAAACTGTAGTTTTGAGTTGTAGTTGAGCAGAAAGCACTAAATCTCAGAGCCTGGATAACTTACAGTACCTTTAAGTAAATGGTTTTAATCAATAACGCCTTCAAAACAACTTTATGTTAAGCCCAGTCACACAAACAGTCATGTGAATAACTTGATAATGCACATGGCAAAAGTGTGTAAAAAGAATGCCATTCTTGCTTTAGGCATCATTTGTGCGCCATGTAGTCTGTCCTGACTGCAGTGTAAATGCACTCATGTAAATATGCTATGCTCAGAGCCAGTGATGTAGAATAAAAATTGAGAAAGACTGCCTATGGTGTGCCCTTGGGAAAGTGAACGAGTCCAACAAATACAGGACTTTTAACCGGGAGACCTTTGTTTGTAGGCTATGTAGTGACGTTTGTGACATGTTTTCTGTATTAATGCTCCGCTATTTCCAGACATATTTTACTTAGTTTACATACTTAATTTGAGGCCATTCACAAAATTTTTCCTAAACCTAAGTAAGTCGTTTTGTTGCCCCCTGCTGGTACTGCCCCGTCATACATGCATGTAATATTAACGCCTTAGCAAGGCAAAACACATCAGGTCATAATGTTGTAGTGATTTGTTGTGTGTATAGTACAATTTATAACAATAAATATTATGCTCTGGCAAAGTTTAACGTTGATTGATGCTTGCATGGTTGTTGATTATTGTCATATAGAAAAAATTAAGATTTGACACCGAGTTTAGCAATACTTCACCAATAATTTCATGCTGTTGCATTAACTTTCTGACTGTATTGGCTTCTATGAAAAAATGTGTTTCTACTGGTAGCTTACAATAGATCTTACAATTATTCGTAAGTATGTTGATCCAGATCTGCATTGCAGGAAAAGGGAAATGTAAATTGCACAAGGCATCTTGGAGATTGGGTTTATTCAAGAAACATGCATCATCATCAGGGGAGGTATTTGAAGAGAGAGAAGAAAAGACAGGGTTGAAAATAAAGATTTGAAGCACATCTTCATTAGGTGAGGTAAGACTCTGGGAATGTGTGAGAAGAAGATGAAGAGGGAGCAAAAGAGTCAAGGAGTGAGAGAAGTTAATAAAGTAGATAAAATCTGCTTCACCCATTAATCAGCATGCAAGCCTAGAGCATCTTCCTGATTTCTCCGGAGCTGGATGAATCCCTTTTATTATTGCAACTTGTATTTAGTTACATTATCTCACTGTTTGTTAATAGGTGGTCAGGAAGGAGGGAGGACAAACACCAGAGGGAGAGGCAAAGAGCAAATGAGGCCAACAAAGGCTAATGGTGATTGGCTGAGCCTGTGGAGCATAAACAACACAGCAGAATAGAGTGGTCTGCCCGTGAACCTGGAGCATTTTTATCTTTCTAATGAAGTGACCCCTTTTAACCTCTTCATAACATTTGAAAAGGTTGGGTAAAAGTTACAATGAAGGACAAAAGAAAAATCTACCACTGCTCTAACAATACACATGACACTGTTCCTTTCTACTGCGGCCAGGCAAATTAATGCAACACTTAATATGGTCATTAATATCTACACATCTTATCCCAGTATCCTTGAGCAAGACACCAAGGCCCTACTTCACTGTGGATTATTATGCAGCAGCTAAATGCTTAAAAAGGAGTGTTTGTATGATAGATGGCCCCCAAGTTCTTTCTTGCAGCATCATAAACACCTCACACTCAGAACAAAACTGTGAGTTTCCCAGACTCCCCACCTCTGACCCCTTCGTCTCCACGCCAGGGACCACTGCTCCCGAGTGGCGACGCCGTGTTCCTGCTTCTGCTCGTGTCTGAGTCACCTTCATCGATGTGACATACGGGGTCCAACACCGTCAAGGAAGCTGAGGAAATGCAGAGCCAATGAGTCCCAAGTTTCCTTCGGGGAGCTAGCTTGGGGCCTGGGGCCTGTTTGAACTCTGTGGCCCCGGCTTTAAAATGTTAGCATACAGGGGTAAAGGGCTAATCCCCATAGGTATTCCCAGACTGGGAGGTGAGCGTGACTGAGTTGAGGGACGTTTGCATGATGCACTTAAAATACTGCTGAATCTCTGAAAGATAATTTAATTTAATTGCTAAGCATGAAATTGAGAGCATTTCTATTGCCTCTGCATGGCTTTCAACATAGCAACGGCTGAACCAGCAGCTTGCAGCTAATGGTGCTAGCAGTGCCGGCTGTTCTAATGCACTGTTCGTAGATATTCCTACAAAACGTAATGCGCTGTAATTTGTGTAAATGCCATGAAATCAATTCACATGTAATCCATATAATCAGGAATCAGGAAGTATAAAAAGAAACCAGAGGTCAACTTTGATTCGTCTTTCATACTCAAGTTACGTCACTACCGCAGTTACTTACTTCAACCCGAACAATGAAAATTCCCTAAACCCAACTAAGTAGTTTTGTTGCTAAACCCAACTAAATTGTTTCCTGTGAAAACAGAAGATTATTTTTAAAAGACTGTATTTGAAATTGACACATGGGTCAAGTGTTGCTGGACATCAGTAGGAGAATGCACAGAAAATGAGGAATGACTTTTCATACAAACCGCTGTATGATGAAACGTTGAACAGTGCTAACAGTGAAAACAACAACAACAGTGCTGACAGAGCTAACAGCGTTAACCTGAGGGGGAACCAGAAACTGGACGTTCCACTTCCGCCACGGCGCTGTCGGTCGGGACGGTGTTATCAGTGGTATCCGCCGTTCGAGCACAGCGCAGAGCGGCGGCTGTGAGCTAGCTAGTGGCTTATACTCACATGCACTAAAAGGCACGTGCACCCGGCACGGCAACTTCAACAAATCACAGAGAAGCTCGGATTACAACACACACAGAGGGAGAGTGACTTCATTCTCTGCTCAGGTAGACATTACTCTGTTTACTGCTATATTAATGCTCTGATATCATAAGGAACATTTTTCAGGTTGTTGCTTGAGTTTATACAAATGTATAGAATCAATATTAAATACATATATTTGTACTCTTTTATATAAAATCACTTTTTGATATATGTATTTTGGCAAACACTTACTGCACATATGCACGTTTTATATTACAATCAACACTGTGATTATACATTGAATGCATGGCTTCATCTCTGCCTATAGCCTTTGCAGTAATGCCAGAGAAGAAGACAAGCTTTGGCATTGGCAGTATGGTTCAGGATTAACTTTTCAAACTTCCATCTATATGAACAGAATAAGCAATTTGAACCATATGCCTGCCGCCTTCACCTATTTTCCAACAGCGCATCGAAATGCAAATTGTGCAGGCGGATTACAGTAAAAGCACATTCCCAGCTAATATATGAGCCCCTTTGACTAGAGGTTTTTACTGTTGGTATGGGTTGCTAAGAGATAGTTGCTCTCTCATTTTAGGGGTCGCAAATGTAATGCTCCTAATTTGGGTGGGAGAGCGCATCCATGTAATTACAATAATCTTGTGCTTTCCAGAGTTGAATGGAGATGATGCGTCATGAACTTGTCATGTAGACTAGCAGAGAAAAAAGTGGGGTATACATATTTAAGCATTTAGAATAAAAAACTAGTTGGTAGGCTTTCCACCAAAGTAATTGTGCTTCACATGTGTACTGCTGCTGTATATTTACAATTATTTTCAGCTAAGGGGTGTAATTGTTATCAGCTGTACATTATTGCATATGTGCCTCCACGTGTGTGTCATTTAGTTTTCAGCACCATGTATTTACAGTATGGCAACAACCATTCACAAACACAACTGCAGGCCTCATCACGCTGATTGCCAGACAGTATATACCAGAGGCCTACAGAGACCTGCTCATCTTCCTCGAACACTTTCATTCTTCTAACTTCACATCCCTGACATTTTTCACAGTTCCAAACCAAATTCAAAAACAGAGCTGAGGTGCACTCTACCCTGGGCCGCTGTGAATATCATTAGCATTTTAAGCATCAGCTCTTATCCACAGCAGCTATCAGTAAGAGGGCATGCAGGGGTTCATGGGATGCATCAGTATGTAGTGTGGTCTACCAGAATTCTGTACCATCAGCATACTCTTAAAATGCAAATCATGCTCAACAAAAAGTGAAAGATCTGCAGTATATATGTTTATCCACAATGAAAGGTTCACACGGAGGAGAACAGAAGTGTAACAGTTTTTTGATACTGAATCATCAAGTTTTAGGGTATGTGTATATTCATGTGTATATTCGTTTTTGGGTAAATTTCAATTTTCAGTTGAAATTTTTATTAAAATGTTTTTTGAAGGGGATATGTAAATAAACTTCACAGTAGGCATACAAAGTACAGTACAGAGTGTATGCCTTCATAATACTATTATACTCCAGATTCTCACACCAATGATGATTACTCGGCAAGTGAACTGCAATTTGAACTTTATTTAAAATGTTCTGCTTGCACACAGGGCCTTAGCAGAGTTGTTTTAATAATGCAGGTTATTCAGACTGGTGGTTTGTCTAACTTAAAGGTTCTGTATGCAACATTCAGAACCACTAGATGTTGCACAAAGGCACCAGCATCTCAGATAAAAAAATGGCAGTCGACCATACCTCCCCTCTCCCTCGGCATCTCTACGGGCACTTTCACAAGTCAACATTTAGTCCGTTTTAACCAAAGTCTGGTTTGGTTCGTTTGGGCAGTTGTCAACGCAGTAATCGTACTCTACTGTAGACCAAAACAGCGTCTTGCAAGCAGTCTTGGACTGGTTGTTTTTGGTTGGCACAGAGCACGATTACTGCATTTACAACTGCCTAAACGAACGATTACCAGGAATAAAAATGCAGGCAGCCTGTGCGGGCGTTTGTTGAGATAGACACAGGTAAACGACACGTTATCATGAGTGGGAGAGGAAAGACCTGGACTTCTGCAGAAGTCAGATGTTTGCTTGACATCTGGGTTGAAGGGAACATACAGATTATGCTTAAATAAAGATCGCAAAGATACTGACGTTTCTAAAGTCATTCAGTATGGAGTCAAAGTGAAAAAATTTGACAGTAATAAATCAAAGTCCATAACACCCTTGAGATGATAACGGATAAATTTGCTCCTTCTGTGCACTGTGAAACCAGACAAAACAGAAAACAAACCAAAAGTATCAATTTCACGTTGATTCGGACGAGCCAAATGGACTATAGCTTGTGAAAATGCCCTGAGTGTGCTTCTAAGTGATGGGGAATCAAACCCAGTTAGTTAAAAGCCTTTCTGTTGTGTCGGAGACTTCCATTTAAATGTATGCTCAGTAGAAAAATAGACCTTACTGATGCTCATGTGAGAGAGCTGGAGTTCAAAACTGTAGGGAGCCAATGCAGACAGCAGACTTGCTTAAAATAATTGTATTTCTGTTCTGGACTACACAGATGAGTACAGTCAAGTGGAAATGCTTTGGGTTGAATAGGTTATCCTGAAGAGCAGAGACCATGTTAAGCATCTCTTTCCTCAATTTTAATGGCCCACTTCTAAAAGAGGGCAATTTAAGAGAGGAGGTGTCATAATCAAATAGCTGAGAAATCTTCCCACCATCTTCTTTGCTCACTAGCAGCAGACAATAACAACCACAAGCTTACTGTTATAAATGAGAATCTGTAAGTACTCAACAACTGAACAATGTACTGTGCACACTTGTGTTGGCGTAGTTTGTCAAGACATTGTATACAGTATCCCCCAGTAGTTAGGCTACAGTATATGGTCAGGCCATAGATTCTAATTTGCACAAACCTCAGATAAAGGATCAATGAGTCAGGCTGACTAGATGAACATATTCAACTAACACCACCCCTCTGGAGAGGGGATTGCAGGGAGACGGCATCCCCCTCAAATCACCAACTAAGTACCTCCAGTATTAACCATTACCAGCAATGTTAGCCCCTTAAAGCAACCCCTGTGAATGATCTTTTGTGGTCAGTGGGAAACCTCCTGGTCTGAGCAGTGAAGCCAATGCTGAAGTGCAGGGGGCGACTCCTCAGGTTGGAAAATTAAGTCTGATTGTATAGAAGTCTATGAGAAAATGAGCCTACTTCTCACTTGATTTATTACCTCAGTAAACATCGTAAACTCAGTCTCAGTCGCTAGTTTCAAGTCTTCTTCAATACAGCATGATGTTCATTTAGTAAATTATGGTCCCATTTAGAGTCAAATAGGGCGTGGCTAACTTGTGATTGACAGGTCGCTATATGGTGTTTTCCGATCTGAGAGTTGTTGTTATGTTGTGTTTTACAACTTTAACCCTTTCACAGTGTGTTTTCAACTCCTAAAATTAAGCATAGCCTTTTTGGTCACCTAAAATGTCTTATTTTGCTGTTCTGTTGTCCTTAGCTCCAGCCTCCTGTGTCACTACTTTTTGCAAAACAACATGCTGATGGGTAAAAATCAAGATGGCAACGGCCAAAATGCTGAACTCTAGGACAGCAGTCTACGAACCAATGGTTGACTTTGCTGTGTCTACGTCCATTCTTATATGCAGTCTGCGTTTATAAAAGTGCTGTGCATAGAGTCAAATGCTGTCTTGTTTCCTGTTGCCAGCATTGTTTCTTGTTATCTTTGAGCCAGCAGTCAGAGGCACCGCCAGCCTGACTGGTAAAAACTGACCTGACGGGCAGCAGCAGCTCTTACTGGAACAATATTTTTTTAGCCATTGACAGTAGCCAACAATACCAAATCACTTGTAATGTAAACTAAGGACCTTCAGTATTTGTCAGACTCTGTTAGAGACATCAGTGGCATATAGGAGAAAGATGGAACTGGTGTCAATAGTGATATGAAAAAAACAATATGACTATTGCAGTATATTTCTAGTAATGAAATGCAATTTGCTTGGGTATAGGCTAAATGTGGTTATAGTGCAACTTCCTGTGTTGTTTGCCAATTAGCAGAACAAATAGAGCCATTGTTTCAAATGTCCCCTCCAAACTGTACACTAAAGGAATAGTTAAACATTTTGGGAAATAATATGCTTGTTTGCCTTCTTGCCAAGGGTTAGATGAAAAGATTGAAACCACTTTCATTTTTTTGTGCTCTAAGTATGGATCTCTAGCCAGGAGGACATAGCTTAGCATAAAGACTGGCAGCACTGAGGAAAACAGTCAGCCTGGCTCTGTCCAGAGGCAGATGAATATGCATACCAACATTTCACATTTAATTTGTCTACTACATGCACAAACATATACAGTATAAATTATCTTCACGTCTTCCTAAAGTCCCTGATGGAGACTCCAACAGGGATAAATATGTTTTTATGGGATGCTCTCTGTATTCAGTAGGCCAACCTACTACACAATAGTGATAAATGTTCCTACGTGTATTTTTGGCTGCCGTTGAAGAGCCTATTGTCCCTGTATGACAACTGGTGTCATAGCAGGTTGCCAAAGGACCCAAAGATCTGACCAGAGCTTTGCCTGTGAGTAATTACTCTCCTCTATCTAGGGAAGACATGCATCACTCATTTACTAAAGAAGGAAAAAAAAAATCTAAATGGCTCACAATGGCACCCAGGAGCAGTGCGCAATTAATTGATAAACGCCAGGACGTGATGTCCCGTCAGATAGTATGGAAGTGCTGCAAAAGAGTGCACTGGGGCGTGAATCAAAGACTGAAAAATGCATTAAGAGAAAGTTAGTGAAATGCCATTAACCTACCAAAGCCCTCAACTGATAGAGGGCAATAGAGTGAGTTTTAAATTGCACCAAGCCCTCGAGATTATGGCAAAGTCTGTAAGTCTTCCATGAAACGCTGCAAACCCATTCTGATTGCTTCTGACACAGGCACATGAAGTTCCATCAGCAAGACTTTGAATCTGAAAACCATCATTAGGGATGCGGTAAATGTGTTTTGACCGAGTGATTATTGTATATACACATGTGCTGATTTATAATCAGATTGAAATTTTAGGAAAAAATATCATTCTTTGCTTTGGTTGGTTGTATTGTAAATACTGCGCACATGCCAGCATGACTGCATGTTTCCCATAATAACACTAGTATTAGTCTCTTCCCAAAGGGCACCATCAATAAAGCTAAGGTTTGAATTCCTTTTCTAGGCAGTGGACAACAAATCAACAGACTTGGCAAAGACTAGAAGCTCTCCCTTTATTCAGGAATGTGGTAGTCGTGCACACACGAAAACACATGTTTAAAAAAAGTGCTCATCCGCCCACAAATAAACATACGCAAAGAGACACACATCTTCCCTCCTCGTCCTGCTGCAGAGATTCCCCCCTGGTTCTGATTAATCTCCTCCTTGTGTTTGGGTCTCGACAGGCAGGTTGCCCACTCCACATCTGGAAGCTCTAGCGCTGCCATCTCCAGACACACACACAGACACACACTAAAAGGCAGCTGCCGCCAACACACAAATCACCCAAAAGCTCTCTCCCACAACCATGCACCTTCCCCACATTTGCTACCTTTGTTTTCTCCTCTGTAACCAATTATTCCTGGGATTCAAACTGTCTTTAGATGTTGATTTGTCTCTTTTCTTTTTCCACTATCTATTGGAGCTCTTAAGAGGCAGTGTATGTCTATTATACTGCAGAGTCTTGTATTTAAAGACGGTATTGACAATTCCTTTGTTTAGGATAATGCAAAGTCTAAATGTATTAAAAAGAGTGGGGAAAACTAATTTTGAAAATCTTTTGAAGAAAAGAATCATCCCAAAACACTAATTAAGGTAAACCAGACAATTCTTGGATATTAGAGCCGACCTTATATTCCTTTTGTTGTTTGGTGTATTTTTGCTTCCAGTGAATAAGTGACCACAGCAGACAATGTGATGGCAGAATAATTGTCATCTATCTGGAGCATCCACACAAAATGGCAGATTTTGGTGTCAGAGTCTTATATAAACAGAACTTTTTTTGTGGTGCTGCCACTCACAACAACTATACAGGAAGAATCCGTTGCAGCACAGTAAATAGATAACAAACTGGCAGACTAGGGACACAGCCCCCCCCCCCCCACTGACCCCACACCTTTGCACCAACTTTCCAGGAGTTGTGCCAAAGTCATTCTGGGAAATAAAGCTGAACAATTAATAATTTCATTATGTAGGCTTAAGATGCACTGATTGTGCATCATTCATGTTTTGGGACCAATGCAATTAAACCGAGGTCCAATTACTTGCCACACTGATACTGCAGCATTTGTATTCAGTTGACTTGTGCATAAATGTAAGTATATTGCTGTGACCACTGAAGCGTAGCATATATTTATGTGTGCAGATGTAATAATGACCAACCTTCTCCTCTCAATCAGCATTCTCAATAACATTTTGAGGGAAACATATTTTCCCCAGTATTATGGTCCCACTTTTTAACAGTTATAACATGTGGTAAACAAAACAAAACAAAAGTTGCACTAAATGTGCTTGGTTAGGTTTAGGTTATAAAACTACATGGGTAGCTTTTGTAAAATAACATCATGGTTTGGCTTAAAATTACATGCATCAAAACGACCTTGTTAGGTTTAGGTAATTTTTGGGTTTGTTTGAAAAAGCTAATACTTGCTTAATATTCTTACATCCCTAAAAAAAAAACACAACCACGAATATGAGGAAGGCATATGAGCAAGGTTAGTTATTTTGGCAGTTTAAAAAGTGTCTTCCATCCATTACGTTTGGGTATAAAGACATTGAAACGATAGTGAAAAACAAATACTCTGCAAACAACTTTGTAATAGGTTGTATAATAGGTTATATATTTTTCTGTGAATTGATAATGTGCAGTTCTAAATCTATCTAAATACCAGGGCTGTCAAAGTTAATGCGATAATGCATCATTGCAAATTCATTTTAACACTGATTTCTTTAACCCATTAATGCAATCAATCTTTTGAAGGTTGGCAGGCTCAACTGATACCAACCATATCATACTAGCTTGTCAAGGAGGAGATTTAATAATGCTCTAAGCTTGCACTAAATTTGACGAGGAAAAGCCATTTTCCAAGGGGTCCCTTGACCTTTGACCTCAAGATATGTGAATGAAAATGGGTTCTATGGGTATCCACGAGTCTCCCCTTTACAGACATGCCCACTTTATGATAATCACATGCAGTTTGGGGCAAATCATAGTAAAGTCAGCACACTGACACACTGACAGCTGTTGTTGCCTGTTGGGCTGCAGTTTGAAATGTTATAATTTGTGCATATTTTTATGCTAAATGCAGTACCTGTGAGGGTTTCTGGACAATATTTATCATTGTTTTGTGTTGTTAATTGATTTCCAGTAATGAATATTTGCATTTACATCAAATTATTATTTGTTCTATGATTTGTGTGTCGGGAGGGGCAGATTATATATAAGTTTTCTTCCTTCTGCTCCCTTTCATTCTGATGTCTTATTTTATAAGGTGTTCTGTTTTTTGTTTTATTGACAGAATGAATAAACTAAATAAATAAAATAATAAAAATAATAATAAAATACAATTGCAAAAAGCAAGTCTATTTGCCCACTCTTATGTTGATAAGACTACGAAATGCTTGACAAATCTTCCTTTTGTACATTTTGAACAGATAAAAATGTATGAATAATTTGCGATTTCATGATTAATCATGGACAATCATGCGATTTATCATGATTAAGAATTTTAATCATTTGATAGCCACACTACATACATATCAGCCATGTCTGCAATAACAATGCAAAAGGTAATATTTTTCCCCAATACAACTCTGCTTTACTGTAGTACCAGACTGTACAAGCCTTGTACCGACTCTAAACATGCAAAATTCATGTTTAACTGTCAAACCCTGTGAGTCCTTGTATCCAAAGCTTAGACAATAACTTTAAGTGAAAGCAATGTCCTCAGTGCAATAAATCATGATGTAAACACAGCCAGTAGTCTTGTAGCAGTGTTTCAACACCACACTGTATTTACGGATTGGACCTTTAAGGAGTTAACGGGATTCTGTCTGAACTGAATGTATACAGTATGTGGTGTGTTGGTGTGCCAGGAACAGGCTCACTCCTCCATTCTTCACATATGAAAGCCAAGTGAACTCCGATATACTGGAGATGAGTGTGTGCTGAATGAAATCAGAGCATGAATAAAGCCAGTGGACATCCTTATGTTGGAGCACTTTGCTTTTAAAAAACATTCAAAACCACACTATTGCCATTGTTTACTTTCAGACTGAGACACTTGTTCCACCATGTGAAATTAAATCAGTTGCCACAGCTATTGATGAGAGGACTGACAGTATACGTGAGACTTTTTATGGGTATTGTGAAGGCTGGTTCATACATTCAACATTTAGTGAGCATGTTTCACACATTTCAGGCATTGTCTAAATATGATAGGTTAGCTGACATTATAATCCAGGGGTGTCAAACGTATGGCCCGCAGGCTGGATCAGGCCTGGGAACGGGTTTAATCTGGCCCGCAAGATGATTTTGAAAGGAGCTGTGTCCACTGGATTCTGTTAAGCAAGTCAACTGTTGAGTCAACTGAGCAAGTACACCTGACAGCTGGCCCAGAGCTGCCTCTCCGTTCTGCCAATTACATCTTCTATTTTGAGCAGAGCAGAGCATTTGAATAGCTTGAACAAAATGCTGCAAGGCCGCAACAAAGTTGTCATGCAGTATTATGACAGCATATGTGTATTCAAGTTGAAGCTGCCGTTGTTGGAGACGCAACTCACTAGTGACGCTGCTTACTTTCCTTGTCTTAAAGATGTGTGCGCAACCCAACATGCCGCAAACATGAAGCGGTTCAAAGATGAAATAACGAGACTATTGCGGGAGTTTGAGCAATGCTTTCAGATTTTTGGTGAACTGGAGTAAGTTTTTTTTTTTTTTTAGCGACCCATCCAAGGTATAACCCGCCTTCACCCATTGTCAGCTGGGATCGTCTCCAGCCCCCCTCGACCCCAAAATGGGATAAGTGGTTACAATTACTACATGGATGGATGGATAAATCCATTATTAAAGGTACAGCGTGTAGGATTTGGCATTTAGTGGTGTGGTTGCGGATTGCAACCGAGTACCCCTCCACTCACACCTCCCTTTCCAAAACTGCAGTAATGTGAGCCGCCGAGTGCAAAACCATGGTAGCACTTTTTGCCTCACTCAGAGACCATCCTTATCATAAAAACACGACTTTAGGAATCACTGAAGTCAGACGGCGGCTGGCGGTAGCACAGTTTAGCACTTCAGTTACCACAGTTTCACGAGCATGTCAAAGAACTACAGTGGCCTTCTGGTAAGATAAAAACACTAAAGGCTCTCTCTAGAGACAGTGTTTGGTTTGTTTGGTTTGTCTGCTCTGTCTGCTCTACTGCAGAAACATGGCGGAGCAACATGGCAGACTCCGTGAGGAGGACCCACTCCCTATGTAGATATAAGGACTCATTCTAAGCTAACCAAAACTCAATGACCCTTAATTTCAGGTAATGAAAACACAGTAATGAATAATATATTCATTTTCTGCAAATAAATCACCCCTAATGTTACACACGGTTCCTTTAAGGGAGAATTATGGCAGCTCAAGGTTTATTGGGGCGGCAGTAGCTCAGTCTGTAGGGAGTTGGCTTGGGAATCGGAGGGTCACCGTTCAAGTCCCAACATGGACCAAGAACTGAGTGTGAACTGGTAGCTGGAGAGGTAGCAGTTTACCTCTTGGGCACTGTCGAGGTGCCCCTCAGCAAGGCACCAGACCTCCAACTGCTCGGGGCTTGTCAGGAGCAGCCCCCTCACTCTGACATCTCTCCATTAATGCAGGTATATAGGTCCTGTTTGTGCATGTATGTATTTCAGGTCTGTGTGTAAATTAACAAGAGTGTAAAAATTGAATTTCCCTCCGGGGATTAATAAAGGTTCATCTTATCTTATTGTTGAAAGACAGAATGGGTGTGTTGTATTCAGAAAAGTCTGAAGGGAGAAGATAAAAGATTAAAGAAAATAAGACGTGTTGTAATGTGCTCAGGGCTTCAACATCTAAAATTGTGTTTTAAAAAAAGTTTTATATGCTGGCCATTATTTTGAACAAGTATAGTAATTAAGTAAGTAAATGCGTTTTTTGTTCAAATAGTCTGCCTCCTCTTGAACTTGCACTGTTTGAATGTTCATGTGTCATCCGCGAATGTGTGATACATCGGTTCAGAGACTGGCCTGAGTCTGGCTGCTCCACTTTGACCTCTTTTGTGAGCGAGTGAGACAGGCCACCTTTCATTCCCAGACACTTCGTTAAGTCAACTTCCTCTCTCCCCTCAGACCAGAGTGTTATTGTAAAGTGTCACTCTGTGCTGTCAGAAACAGAGGAGATTGTTCTGTTACTGCATGTGTGTATGTCTGTGCATGCCTGCTTTTTGTGTGCGTGTCCCACTTTTTGTCCATATATCTTTCCAACTGGTTTGTAAGAAGTTTTTTGTAGAGGTGTGTGTATGAGTGTGTTTGTGTGGCCGCCTATCTGAATGTTAGTTGTGACGTGACACTGCCACTCAGTGGATTGATGCCAGAATGCAACATGAATAGATGGAAGAGACCAGTGAGACTCTATTACTGTACTACAAACAGCTCTTCCAAATACTGTATGTACTGCAGTTTAAAGTAGTATTTTTTATTTAACCTTTATCTAACGAGGTAATACTAATTGAGCTTAAGATTCTCTTTTGCAAGAGAGACCTGGTCAAAACAGCAGCATTTAAACACATTAAAGTTTCAGAAGCCTCATCATAACTCAAATGCATATAAAGCACATTATAATCACAAGGAACATAATAATACTGCAACTGGCACAACATGAGTGATACATTTAAAAAAAAAAAAAACACTATTGATACTAATTAGAAACAATTCTGCTGCACAATAAGAGGCAACCCTCACAATGGAAAACAACTTCGAACTCAAGGTTTAGCTTATTTTGACTGAAAATAGAACCAAAAACTTTTATAGATACTTTTGAATTTTACAGAATTGACCTGATATTCATTTATTAAACTCATCCAGTCTCAGTTTAGTTAGTTTAGCTTGGAAGAGAAGATCAATAGCACTGTCAGGTTTGTACTGTAAATATGAAGCTTCAGCAAAGACTGCAAAGAGGCCAAACACTGGTGCTTCTTTGACAATGGCCGCTAGATGGCGCTGCGGTAGCACTGATGCCTTTTCGGATTCGGATTGTTTTTTTGGTTTTTTTTTGCGATAACTCAACTTCCCAGTACGAATAATTAAATAGCCCTCATTTAAGCCATTGTGTCCTAAAATTGTAAAATTCACTAATAGCCAATTATTTATCGTGGCATAATAAACGGGCATCAGACCCACAGGACTGCACCGTCCTCCATGACATATCCGGTTCTGTCGGCTTTCTGCTAGATGTATGTGGCTGCAATTCAATACTTTTATTATCTTATAACCCACCCATGGGCTGTATGCTGTAAGCCTGTACCATGGTGGATGAATTATCATCTCTGTTCTCCAACAGCCAACTACTGGCCAGTAGCTAGTGGTGCCAGTAGCAGGACATGAACAGAATTTAATTAAGCTGTAGGCTATTTACTAACACACAAGGCAAACACACAGGGCACAACCTCATAAACATTTACGATCTGTGTTCTACTGGACATCGATTTGGGAGCTCTCTGATATGAACAATCTGAGATTGTCTCAACTTCCATTTATGTCTGTTGCTCACTTTATGCTCCTCTGGGAAGCAGATGGGAAAATAGTAAAATAAAAAAAGACTAAGTGAATAAATAGTATTAGTATATTAGTATATTATTAGTTATAATAGTATGCATATTTATAATATGTTTCTTGTTCAGCACAGGCCATTTCAGTAGAGACATTAAAATTATGACAATACAATAGATATAATTTTGTTTTACTTTTGTACGGCACTTTGCGGGAGGATGTTTAACTGGTTTCAAGGTAGTCAACTGGAGTGCAGTCCAAAATGGAGGAGGCAGAGGTCTGCTGATGGGTGCTGGCGTTGCCAGATGTACGTATTGTATGTACTATACTGTACGTTCTTTGGCTACAGCCAGCAGCTGGTTAGCTTAGCTCAGCACAAAGACTGGAAACAGGGGAGCAGCTAGCCTGGTCCAAGATAAAATAATCAGCACCTTTTATCTCATTTCTTCAAACTGTACAAAAACTGACAGGTAAAAACAATAAATAGGGGGCTCGTGTGTGACTAGTTCTTGGCCAGGGCACAGCAAGTCTCAGTCATCGCCCTCAGGTTGCCAGGCAACCTGCGCTGACTCCAGGTGCTAATAGGCTCAGTTTGTTAGCTCCAGAAAGAGCTTAGACTACCTGTTTCCAGTCTTTTTTCTAAGCAAGGCTGACTCGCTGCCAGGGATAGCTTCGTATTTAATGTGCAGAAATTAATGCGCTATTGATTTTATCATCTAACTCAGCAGGAAAACAAATGTCACACTATTCCTTTGACTTAACTATTATTTAAGTTTTCGATCAGCACTGATTCTACATAAAACCTGTAAATCTGTAAAATCCCCCTTTTTGCTACTTGCATTAACTTTTAAGACACAGGATATCTGGTGCCGTTACAACAGTGGAATTTTGATAACACCCTAATTATCGCAAAGTGCTGCAGCTATTATCAGAGCATGACACCACTGAGGAGAATTTTAGAAGATAATAGTTGCCTTGATTTAAATTGCCACTGCCAAGCAAACTTTGCTTTGAACTTTAAGCTTGCTTTTCACCATGAAGTCACCCCCTGATTTGTCTCCTGGGTGCCTTGGGTGGAGAAGGTTATGAAAGCGGACAGATTCGTAGACAAATGAAGGTGATGACACAGACGGACCGAGCGAGCGTGGCGAGAGACAGAGAGAGAGAGAGGGGGGAACAATGTAGTAAAAGAGATGACAATGTTGATAAAGTGAAATTGGAGATCAAGCCAACAGATGGCGGAGCAAAGAATGTGACCTGCCAAGTAACTTATGGCACTCCAGGCACGGATAGACGGATACGTATAGTCAGGAGATAAAAAGGGAGGGAGAGTGGGAATGACAGATGCACAGCGGGGAAGAGCCGGGGGTAGACAGTGAGATGAGAGGGAGGAAGTGAGACTAGCACAAAGGGGAATGATCAGGAGATGAGTGGGCAAGCACATGGGGGGAGAAATCAAAATATTAATGGAGAAAGAGGGAGATGGTGAAAACGAGTCAGGAGTTAAGAGAGGGAGTTCAGGACAACCAGGCGGTGAAGTGAAAGAGGGAAGCGAGAGAGCAGGGGAGAGGCCACAGCTTGCCTTCCTCCGATTCAGATGTGGAACAATAGCTGCCTATCAGTCTGTCAGCACCTAAAGGCGCAGAGGGAGTGAGAAGGTAGGAGTGACACGGCGCTAGCATCAATGCACTATTGTCTGTGCATGAGTCTCCACTGAGCCAAATCTCACCAGATTTCCTATTAAAAAGTTCTAATGCTATGAGTAATGGCTGGAACTCTGGGACACTGCTCTCTCTTTAAGAGCCTGTAAACAGAGATTGTGCATGTGTGTCAACGTGACCCAGGTCCACACATGCATCACAGTCCAATACATGTATAAGAGTTATTACAGATGCACAAAAACAGACACACACACACATAAATATTGAACAATGATGTCCTCTAATGATTCCCATTATCTTCCTCCAGGCGCAGGCTGGTTTCGATTTAAACTTTTATTGTTTCTTGACAACAGACATTAAAAGAACTGAGAGCGGAGAAGGTTTGGAATAAATATTCAGAGATTCAAAATAAGCCTTTTGTGTGTGTGTGTGTGTGTGTGTGTGTGTGTGTGTGTGTGTGTGTGTGTGTGTGTGTGTGTGTGTGTGTGCGCGCGCGCTTTCTCCCAGAGACAACAACCATCACACTACCAATGTTAACATACACAATTGGACTTGGTGCACGATAGAAATCAGTCGTACCACCAGTGGCTAAACTCTTCCTGCACCAGCCACAGATAAATCAAAATTCAAAAAGTGCATACTGTATCTTGCACAAACATGTATGTGATACAAGCATTACGTGCCCACTGCGTGCACCAACTTTTGACCTCTATAAGGAAGGAAACGGAGCTGTTGTAGACTACACAATAAAATGAAAATCCCAAAGGGAACATCTACTGGTCACAGTGACTGACCCTCGAACAAAAAGGCTGCAGGTCTGAGCAGCCAATCCAGCTACAAGGGACCTATTCACTTCTTTTAATTTGGCAAAAATAAGATTGTGAACCAAATCTACTTCCTGTAAGTCTACTTAAATCTGCCCTTCTACTAGACTTACTGTCAGTTGACTGCTGTCTTTTAGTGAAGCATGCAAGAGTTGGGTGTGCATGTGCATAGTTTGCTCTCTATTTAAAGGGATATTTCAGGTGTATTGAAGTGGGGTTGTATGAGGTACTTATCCATGGTCAGTGTGTTACCAACAGTAGATGGCAATGTACTGCATTAGACAGCAGAAAAAATTATTTATCCACCTTAAAGAAAGGCTCACCTAAAAAAAATGATATCTGTTTAAGTGTACGCTGTATTTACATTATTTTCCATCGGCAAACTGAACTGAATAAAATAAACAATAAAATGGATAATGCTGTTTTTAGGTGAGCCTTTCTTTTTGGTGGTTAAAATATGTTTTTTCTGCTATCCCCGGCCATAGCAGTATAGCTTTGATCCGGTGTTGGTAGTCCTGTCTGTTTCTCCAAAATGGGGACGTGCCAACCGTCATCAGCTGTAGTTGATACTCTGACTATAGATAAGAACCTCATACAGCCCCACTTTAAAACACCCAAACAATCCCTTTAAGGTCAAAATAACTTAATTAATGTCCTCACTTTGCAACTGCTAATTGATAGATTGTATGTCTCAAACCCCCACAGATATATTATGGTCATTTGGTTCTATGGGGGCTAAATAAATAGTATTTATAATGCTTTAAGCTGTTCTTGTTGCACTGTCTTGATTCAAACATTTCCCTTTTCCCAGCACAGTGGACAGGTGGATGATAGCTGTGGGAAATGCATGTATTTGCATTGGAAACATTTCTGGTCTTGTCATATTAACTAGAAACATCCAGGTAATTGCAGTTAACTTACAACATGCTGAGAATGAGGGGCGCGAACCTCAACGCAACCCTTCATCAGCAGCTGGATGAATACGCTCCTCAAGTCATTTTGACAAGGTAATCATTCAGAGCACCAGCCAAAGCTTATGGCAAACCATTAGTTTATTTGACTTCAGCCCACAACATGTAAAAACATAGCTTTTCTGTGACCTGTTAATATAGTACAGTTATTAGTCTGGCTTCGGCCCAGCTCTGCATGCACCCACTCAGCTCATTTCTACTTGTAGATATTCTCTCAGTGTGCCGTGTTCAAAGGCAGGGTCAATGTGGTTCTGGTTAGGGAGGGAAACTGGGAGACAAAGAAGCGAGAGGAAAGAGAGCAGCCTATGTAAATGTTCTCCAGAATCAACATGTTGGAGCACACTTTCCCCGATGATTTTGACATACAGAACTATAAACAGTGTAAAGTAAATATCTGCAAACGATAAAGGAGCACTTTGGGGTTTATCAGTCCCGTGTGTGAAGATTTGAGTGGTTGCTGAGTGTGTTTACGTGTATGTTAATGTATATGTGCATGTCATAATGGGAAGACTAAAGGATATAGGCTTATGTATGTCTGCCATGCAACCATGTGTCTGCTAGGGGCGTGGTGGTGGGGGTGCTGAGGCAAGTGACGGCGGTTTCTTGGGCGTCTTTTAGGACTTGTATGTATAAATATCCATGAAAAGCCACATTTAGAGAGCCAGCCAACCAGCTAACCAACCAGCCAACCAGTCACACACAATGCCAGACATTCCACAACCCTCATTTCCCCCCGCATTTCCTCTATTTTCTCCCTTACAAGTAACAGCAACTCGCTTTGATTCCATATCAGCTTGTTATCTGCCTCGTTTTACAAGCAAATGGGAAATATTACAAGCTCAACTTGCTGGCTCTCCATTACTTATGCTCTTTGAAGTGCATGTTTTCTCAAAAAAACAACAACATCCCTCTCATTAAATCATTTAATTTGGTAGCGCGGTCCTAAAATCTTCTTTTTACTGTGAATTCCCATGCAGAGCAACATGTTTTAAATGTTATTCTGAAGTCAAAAACATTTTCTGTAAGTCATAATATGAGGGTTGTGCCACTTTATTACATTCATCATATACATACAGGTACGTATATGAAATGTGACCCCTGCATTTAACCCATAGGAGCAGTGGGCTCTCACGGACACTTGGAGAGTTTCTCTGTGCTCACCTTAAATCTCATTTAAATACCAGCAGGATTTCATGACTGAGTTTATGTTATCAGTGAAGTAGGTCAACTTTTGAAATGTTCAGTGAATGAGGAGTAAATTTAATTTTAAGACATTTTTAATTGAACTTTTTCACAAATTACTCAGTTACTCAGTATTTTTTTATTGTTATAATTATTATTATCATGCATTATAATTTATTTATTATTATTTATAAAGTATTTTTATAACTTAAAATTGTGATTCCCAAAGACTGGTTCACCAATTAAATTTGCAGAATTTCTTCCATAGTCTTTAACATTTATATCTGCAGTTCACCTGTGAGCCACATGAGGGAGCCTGAATATTCGTATTGTTATGATAATTGTAGCCTACTTATATTGTACAATGTAATATGAAAGGCTAGCGTACATTCTGATTGTTTTACTGATACAAGCAATATTAACTTCTCTTAAATGCATTAATTTGATCTCATTAGTTATGTGTATATGTTTTCAATAACATATAAATAAAACTGCCCTGCGATGGACTGGCGACCTGTCCAGGGTGTCCCCCTCCTTCCCCCTATCCCAGGTGGGATCGGCTCCCCCCCCCCCCCCCCAAAAAAAAAAAGAGGAGGAGGAGGGGGGGGGGGGGGAAAAACTAAAACATGACAGAGATTTATTTGATCGCTTCAAAATGGCTTGTTTACCTGTTCAAGACAATACAAGGTGATGCAGAAATGGTAGTAAAACTGGTCAGGAATGTTCATTTACTCACAAATTCGCTCCTCTCAAGAGTTATAGATTAAAGGCCTATTGTGAGTTGGGTTGAGATGGTTCATCATTTTTAAAAAGGTAAGATCCCAGAAAAAAAAGTTTGGGAAACACTGCCTTAAAACGTACATGGAGGGGAGCTTTAAACAAATCTATGTAACTCGACCACTACAGAGAAATGTAGTTAAACTGGTGGCGTCGCTGCGTGTAGGGCCACTTCTTCCCACACTGGCTACTGTACGACAGATCTACTATGTTTAGGATCTAAACATTTGTTAAACACAGTTGTAGACAGCAATACATGCTAATTTCCCTCTTTCTAGCAACACATGTACTGACCAGTTTAGACAAAGGATTATTTAATTTTCATTTATTTATTCATTTTAGAAATAAGTACTTTTACATCTGAATATTTAGAATATATAAAAACAAAAATTAACAACGGTTTTAAGCATCACAGAGATGACATCACATTTAATTAGTATGGATTTACCATGTAATGGTGATTGTCTTATTTTGTAAAGGGATCTTAAAGTAAAAACATCATTGTCTACATTCTGTAGACCATAGCACAGAAGAACACAACAGAAATAGGAAAATTTGCATACAGGTTTCTGTTGGTCACTGGAGTAAAATCAACTTGCAGCCCACATTTTCATATTTTGAGTTAGAGCAGGCCAAGCACACAAGTCAGTCAACCGTTCTGCTCTCCCCTGCAGACTTTCCATCCCCACGGTCTCCACTATCTGACTGATATGCTGTGGCGCAGGAAGGCTGGGATGTGCGTTCAAGAGCAACAATGGTTTTCACGGTCACAGACCACTGCACGGGACCTTATAAATGTCATTCTGCCTGGTGGGAGGAGGGGACGGAGATGGGGAGCTAAAGCAGGATCACCCCAGCGATAATGTGTTCCACAGCCTCTGCACTGTAACCACCTGCAGGTTTAAATCAAATCCCACCATCCCTTACCCCAACAGTGGTGTCAGAGACAGAGATTGAACTGTGAATGTCTGGCGCTCAAACATGCCCTCGCACTCACAGGAGCGTTTCTGTAATTCGGTGATATACAGTATGGGAGTGGGGTGAGGAACGACTTGTGGTGGTGGGGTTACTTCCCAGATGAGGCTTCTCGGGAGGAGTACAGTTCCAAACCACATCGGTGTCACACAACCATCTTGTGGACAGCCTGATCCTGGTTAGTGACATAATCACAGCGAGCAGCAATCACACAGAGCAGAGAACCTCAGTAAGATAACTCGGCGCAGCTCTGGTATTGGAGGAATTGGGGTTTTCCTTTTGGAAACGTCAAGGGTAGCTTGTGTTTCTGTTTGTGGAAATGTCTCGTTAGTGAGCAACATGGTGGGTGTGGGGAAATCAAAATGCTTATTTCTCAGTGATTTATGGCCACTTTGAATCTGTTTGGCTTGGTCAAGAAATAAGGGGTTGCATTCATCACAATAGTGGAAGTAGTTGAGAATATCCAGAGTATTTTGAGCTGCTTTACCAAAAGAAATGAGATCAAAAGAGCTATTACACTATATGATGATGAATTTTCCAAGGGTTTCAGCGTGCTGTGTGACATTGTGCAGTGACATCGTGGTCGAAATTGGCTGGTAAAATATCAGCCTGGCTAGTTGCCAAGCATTACAAGAAAGCTTCACTCATCCATGCGTATCTGCTGCTATCAGTGAGTGTGCCTTTATGTTTATTTATCTACATCTCAGCCTGCCGCTGAGCATTAAACCGCAGCGATAATAATCAGAGGTGCTAATGGCTGCTGATAGTACACAGTTCTTTTAGCACCCTGCTCCTGCACACAGAAAAAACAAACACATCAAGAAACACACATACACACACACACCAAGTCTGGCAGGTCTAATCCAAACAGCAGGGCTTCTCACTAGGCTTCCTCATGGTGATGCTGGTGTCGGTGGCCCGCTGCCCTCAGGGCACCAGCCCACCATCATTCTGCCTGCAAGGCCTGACCAGACCTCCAAGCCCTGGGGGCAGATGCTCCTTTCCTCCATACCCAGCCGCGGGCCTCTCTCTGCTGCATTATTGATAAGCTCCTCTGCCCTGCAGAGTTCTCCAACAGCCTCTGCATCATGGATGTATTAGACTGTAACAGTCTGCAGCTAGAAGAAGTTGGAGTATGGGAATATAGCAGTGGATGTATGCATGTACGGAGTGTATGGATGTGCGTATGTATGGATGGACAAACAAGCGAGTCTGAATGAGAATGCATGAGTGCTTTCTGGCTTCTGCACTCTGCCCAGTAGGTGTGTTTAGTAGAACAGTGTGTGGTGTGAAATCAAACTGTGCATCATGAATGGAAAATGCTGATATGCAGCCATCCTCCTTTTCTAACTCCACTGATGATGAGGACTTGAAGAAAACCTGAGCTCAATATCACCACCATCGATATCCGGAAGGAAGGCTTGTGAAGGGATTTCAAAAGGAAACAAAACTTTGAACTTAATTCTGCGTCCTGTGCAGGATGGAAAATGAAAGAAAAGTGTATGTACAGGTTCTTTTAGCTGGACTGAGAAAGTGAACTTCTAAATGCTCTGCACTGTGTGGAAAGATGCCGAGTAATGGTCTTCTTGTCTGCAAGAAAGTTAGCATCCAGCCAAAAAAACTGCAACCCGGGGAGCCTTTAACTGGCAGGGATACCATAAACCCTTCTGTTTAAAAGCCATAAATCAACGAGAGTAGACTGTACTTTTCAAATAAATACCGGACTCAGGAGAAAGGGGGGCGGGATGGGGGGATAAGGGGTCGGATTTGGGGCGGTTAAGTGCTGGCGGAGGATTGTGGCTGTGATGACATCATGGTATGGAGTTTAAAAATCACCCACACAATGAAAGTTGTTTGTTACCCCAATCACATTACCTTCTGAATCTCAAGCAAACTGAAACTAGATGCATGTGTACATACTCTAGTCTGCTTATATAAAAAGCAGAGTGGCAATAATTAGCGGCAATAACTATTTTAATTAATTGCCAACCTCCAGCTTGAGGACATTATCTTGAGCGTTGGGAAACACTGATCAACATTTTTCATCATTTTCTGACAAGATCAAACAACTAATCGAGTTATCAAGAAAATTATGGACAGATTAATCGACAGTGAAAACAATCATTAGTTGCAGCCCTAATAAAAAGTAATAAATGGCAAACTTTGAAAAACAGGTTACCATTTATTTAAAGATAAAGACTTGGAAATACACATGATCTTCCAAATGATCTGAGTTTTAGGGGGAGTTAGTCCTTGTCAGGCGGCTGCTTTAAATGTTGCTTACGAGCTAATAAAAATTGTATGTACAAATAATATTTATGTAATTTTAAATATGAAAGCATAAACATAACACTGATGGAAATGCCTTTTTGAAGTGAATTTTCTTCTTTTCCCTGGCTGTCTTCTATTGTCAAACTTCCAATTCTTGTCGTTATTTAAATTTGTTTGTTTTATTGTTGTGTTTAGCAATATTGTGTATAAGGTTGGAGTTTTTTTTATCATTTTCTTTTTGCTCCCAGCTGTACTTTTCCTCACATTTGTGCATTTTCTGCTGGATACTTCTTGGATTTTGGAACAAAATCTTCTCCATTCTTCCAACCAGAGGAGCATACAATCACAACTTGATATGTATCAGTACAAATATATCAGTGTAAATGTTACTTCTATTTCAAATCCTAACTTTTGCTGAAGGAATATGTAAACCGTCTTCACTGTAGAGCCCACTACACTATACCATACGGTATTACCTTTTGAAATGAGTAGTGGCTTATCAGTGGGGGACCAGCTAAGATCAGAGGTAAATGGGCAGTAAGCAGGCGATACGACTCCATGCAAATAGAAGACACTTGCAAAAACACTAGGTCAAGGTCTGATCTGATATAGAGGGAGGAAAGAGGGGAAGGGCAGAGAAAGTGTGTACAGAAGTTGGGTTAAGAAGTGTAAGGGATGGGGAAGAATATGAGAGAAACAGAAGAGGTGGCAAGGAAGAGAAGAATAAATAAAAGTAAAAAGACAAGAGAGAAGCTCATTGTAATACATTCCTCCGACGTTGTTTTGCTTCCTACAGTCTGTGAGATTATACCCAAATGACGACAGCAGCCGAGCTTGTGCTCTGTAATACATGAACATCTATAACCTGATTTGCAGGGAAAGGACAGGATTTCTTCTGGGCAGCAAGCACACGTTTGCATACTGCAGTTAGCTCCAGCCAAGCTCGGCTAATGCTGCCTGTCTTTCTGATCCCCACTGCTGTTTTGTGGGCAGAGAGCCTGGAGACTGGCGCTGTCAGGGCCTTGCCTGAGACGCCAGGCTCTCTCCCTTTCTCTCGCCCACCCGCAATTTCCCTGGCTCCCTCCCTCCATCCCTTCTGCCTCCACCTCCACCAGCCGCTGCCTCAGCCTCCCCAGTCGGCAGGCCAGCGCAGCTCCTCCAACCGCTGTTTTGACAAGTGCTTTAGACATAATGTCACAGGGAACCTCCCGGCCTGCCAAAAATGCTAACTAACCATAACACTAATTAGTCAGCGGGAGAATGGGGCTGGAAATGGTAGCTTGAACAGTGAGCGGTGCTGGTGGCGGCCATTGTGGGGAGACTTGGACCCCATCCTGATTGACTGAGGGAAAAGTGTCTGAGGAGAGAGAGAGAGAGGAGGGGAGGTGGATGGAGGGCCATGGTAGAATTTCAGGGACTCGATTTCCCCTTATCCGGGGACGTCAGGGTGAACAGCAGTGCTTTCAGGGGGTGGCTGAGTGTTGCATGCTCTGTCCCTGGTGTGTGCCCCTCCCACTTATCTCTGATACCATCAGTGTCAGCAGGGTTACGTCTCCCATAACCGTTTAATGGTTTCATCGCCCGTGTCCCCACGACATTTTATAAGACAAATAAAGTCCTTTCTCTTGTTACTCAGCGGTTTCTTTTTTTCCTGTGGGTGTTGACTTAGTAGGACCTTTTGGCTAAGAGCTGCCATAGGAGATGGATACAGTATTAACATTATTGAATCATAAGCATATTGTTGATAAATGGCCATTTATTCATGCCAATTGGATGACTTTTCATCCTGCAGATGGTAGAGATATTATTATGAAATTTATAAAGAAAGAGCTTCGGTTATACGTATACGAAGATAATCAAGCAAATAGGTATTGTTTTCCGGGATGATAATATGCACCAAGTCGTAAATTTGTCCCGCTCTTACATAACTTAGAGAAAAAGAACAATTGTGTTGTACTTGTTCATCTAAAACATGTGGGAAGAAGAGGAGTCAAAGAGAGTGCCACGCAGTTTCTCTCAGAACTGCAAACACATGCTGTCAGCAGAGTAATGACAGTCTGATTGGCCCATCTCAGCCACATGAGGAGGACAGCGGAGCGGCTGACCCCGTCTCTAAGCGGTTAAATGATGTCTCCGAGCTTTCAAAAAGCCATGTGGCTTACCAACAGAAATTTCCCCTCCAAAGTCATCTTCATGGGCACACTGTGTTATTTGCTTGCATTGGCTGGGTTCAGTCAGTGAGGGAACGGAGACAGGAGACAATGCAGTCAATGAACTAATATTTTGTCTCATAATGTGCCAAAATAAACCAGAGACTTAAAATGCTTTTTGCATTAAAAAAACGATGAATTCCACCAGCATATTTACAAAAAGGACATTGCATCCACCAATTTGCAAACCTCAGAAGTGGTCGAACAAATATATGGTTTCTTGTAACACTTTATTCATCAGAATTCAGCTTTATGGAGAAAATACAATCAAGCCAGGGCTATGATGTGTTTAATGTTTAAAGTTGTGGGAGGTTTGTGCTTGTGGTTTGGTTTAATAGCCTATCATGTAACCGCTACCGGAGTTTATTGTTAATGGCACCAGCCTGGTTTCCAAAATGAGCCACAGCGCCATCCTGTTACTCATCCAATGGGCTCATCAGCGTCTCTTCCTGTCTGTGAATTTGAATATCAGAACCTTAACGTAAACTGTCGCAATCAAAGGCGCCCGAGTCGTTTGCTAGTGGAGGAGGAACAGCTAGTGTTGATTTTGGTTGGGAAATAAAAGGACACTGGAAGATGTGGGAAGCACTGAACTGATTTACAATAAAGCAAGGCTGGGACATTAATCAGCCATGAACAGGAACACAGTAACACACACTATCACACATCTAAAGCTCATGTTACCTTTCTACATACGCCCATTCATTCGGTTACTCTGCAAACCAGGCTGGAGGCAATCCTTGTTTAGTTAAATGATGACAATTTCTACTGTTAGGAATGCACAAGGCAAACAAATTGTCACTGATTGATGTAGAACATTAAAAAGATTCTCTTTGCCTCGCATTACCTCATATCTCTGGGATGACAACAACATTATTCACTGTAGAAAAGCAAAGATATGGTCATTTGGAAATGATGGGCTTTGACAGAAATAACAAAACAGGGACGCATTTTTAATTACTAATTTTGGAAGGCAAAGTAAGAATATGTTTGGCAAGGCTGAGTGGGACCCTGAAACACCCATAACCATCAACATGCACTCACACAGCACCTAAAATGCATGCATAAAGGCAAATATATATTATTAATAAAGTGATATCAACACATACTGTATATGTACAGTCAGTATTATTTGTGTGTTTATCAAGGGTTTCAACTGAGAGGTAAAATATAGCAATCACTCTCTGATTCAGTGCCACTTGAAGAGTATATGTAATCCAAACAGAATGCAATGCAAGCAAGCATCAGTGACAAAATCTGTTTGATTGCATTGATTTCTGATGGAATGAAATAACTGGCTGCACAGTGTGCTGTCTGGAGCTGAACTGTCAGACACTGTTTCTATTTATTCCTGTCGCTCACGGTGAAAGCGCCACAATGCAAACTGTTGATTAGTTTAGATGAACTGAGGAGTTATCTATATGACACCACCTCATTTCACTACAAACACCTAAATAAGTAGGCAGCATGCAGGATGAGATCACCAAGAGATCACCTGAAAGTTTACTTAGGCTTTTACTGCTGGCTGAGGGCTATTGTAGCCTATGACATTTTCAGTAAATATTGCAATATAAAAACTGTGCTTGCTGTTTAAGAAACACAAACGATGAAAGCTAGCAAATACTACTAACCCATATTTAAAGTGGTTATGTCTCTGGTCTGATCTTGACCATACAGCTGATAGCTACGTGGTTTCATTAACATGGCACAACAGGAGTGCAAATTTAACAGATTCAGTGTGGACAGAGAACATCCGATGTTTTAAGTACATAAAAAGACCACAACTCTATCTTCTTGTCTTTTTGGTTTCTTATTCAGTCAATAACAAGACACAACACAATTGATATTCATCATTACAATAAATTGTTACTTCTGCATTATTATAAAAATATAAGATGCATTTCTAGGGGTTCAGTGAGCCCCCTGAACCAACGTAAACTGTACCTGTGGGAAAAGTATTATTTGATTTTGATCCCATATTTCTGGATAATGAATTTGATAGAGAGAATATGACTATTTGTGTATATACTGTATATATGCAGTGCATATGTTGATGTTTTATTTATTTATTTATTATTATTAGTAGTAGTAGTTTTATTATTTGTAGTTGTAGTAGTAGTAGTGGTAGTATTTTCTTTAGTAATTAAATGAATGTGCAGCTCCTGATCCACACTCCATACCAGCTGGTGGCGCTAATGCACTGTAATGTTATTTGCTAACCGCCATTTAAAATCCAACGAAGAAGAAGACCGAGCAGGAAGCTCTGGGCTTCCGTACAACGTGCGGTCGTAGGTGATGGCAGTGCATTTCGTCGTAACCTTATTTTAGTGAATCTAGTGAATTTTTTGTGCTTTTACGTTGTATTTCGCCTCTGTCATCATGATTAATTGTACTGGTGCGCGTTGCACAAACTCACAACTTGTCAGGACGTGGAGTTAACAGGAGAAGGACCGAAGCGAACGTTAGCTTTGGGTTGTGGGTTCGTTTAGTGCAGCTCTAGATCACTTCGCTGCTGCGTCTGTAACAAAAAACACGGTCGTGTGCGGACATTTGGGACAGGACGATGATTTTCCCGGTGATATGATGGATAAACAGGGAGCTATGTTGAAGCCAGGATCGAGGCCAATGGCAGCTCCTTAACTACACACGGCTGCTTGATCAGCCCTGTCAGCTGTAGCTTCTGGTGCCGCTTCCGCCGGTGGGAGTGATGGTCACGGTCACGGAGATTCAGCTCGACGAAAACATGAACTAAGCACCGTAAGTTGACTTTTGTAACGTTAGCTAACTTGTTAAATCCACAGTGATCCCATTAATACGAAGCAACGTGTGGTTTTGTTGTAAGGCAGCGCAGCTAATTGGTGAAACGCACCAGCTAATAGTTGTTAGCTAGCAATAGCATTATGTTTTGTGAAACCTACAATCTGATGAGTCATAAACGGTAACTTCAGCTTGCTAAACGCTGAAGTGTAGCTACATAATGTTAGCTTGTGACTTTGTTTGCACAGACATTACATTTGTAATGAATTTCCTGTGGTGTAACTTAATGGTAATGCTGTTGTGTTGTACTGTTTTGGGAGCTAGTGCAGCTAATGTAGAGAGGGACACCTACAGCCAGAGCTGCACGGGTTGTAGATTCAGAGCAAGAAACGTGTAAATGTAGTCTAATATCTAGCATTAGCTGGACATGTATAGCAAACTAATAAGTCCACTCCACCTATATGGTGTAGGAGGCAAAATATTAGACACACCTCTCAGTATAGTGCAGTCTTGTACAACTCCAACACCATGACCTCAGTGATTAAAGCTGCAGTTGGTCAGTTTAATGGTAAAAACTTATTTTATTATAAGCTGTCACTATATCTAGAGACCATGGGTTTTAGAGTTGGTACCATCCAGGATTTTATGAGACTGTCTTGTGTGGACTTTAGACCCTCCAGGGGGCTTGCTTCCCCCAAAGATTTTTATTTATTTATTTATTTTTTTACATTTTATAGTTAAATGCATCAATCTGGCGCACTGTGAGAGCAAATTTAAGAGGCTAGCTCTATTGAAAGCTCCTGTGCTCTTTTAAACAGTTTTGTGGTATAGCAGTGGTGAAATGTAACATTTGTAAGTACATTTAGATCAATACTGTACTTTTACAACTGTTGTTCTAACATGTACTTTACTTGAGTATTTCCATTTTATTTTACTTAATAGTCTACTTCTGCTTAGGGCTGCATGATTATGGCGAAAACATAATCCTGATTATTTTGATCAGTATTGAGATCACAATTATTTATCACAAGTATTTATAGATTTTATGGACAAAATATTTTTATTGCAATTTCACATTTGTGCTGCTTTCACTTCCATGTGCTTCATTACAACCATCAAAAATTCAAAATGTTATCCTTTTACTTCGTCATCTGCGTAAAAACACAAAACTCCGATGATTAGGAAATAAATGATTGTATTTTTATTTAAATATTAGCTTTGTTTTGGCGTTAGTCATTCTAATTATATATTATATCGGGATGCTATTTTTGAAAAATGTTCTTAACCGATAACCAGCCCTTGTTAACCAATTATTAACTGTTAACCGACAAGGTTTGTGCCTCGCATGCAGTAATGCGCCAGCTGCAGTATATGAGCGTAACAGACAAGTTGTTGTTGAGTCAACAGTTCACTGTCAGGAGATTTACTGTAGTAGCCACGGTGCTGCATTCACTGTCTCTAGTTCATCATCAGGAGAGTTACTGTAGCAGCCACGGTGCTGCATTCACTGTCTCTAGTTCATCATCAGGAGAGTTACTGTAGCAGCCACAGTGCTGCGTTCACTGTCTCTAGTTCATCATCAGGAGTGTTACTGTAGCAGCCACAGTGCTGCGTTCACTGTCTCCAGTTCACCATCAGGAGAGTTACTGTAGCAGCCACGGTGCTGTGTTCACTGTCTCCAGTTCATCAGGAGAGTTACTGTAGCAGCCATGGTGCTGCGTTCACTGTCTCCAGTTCACTGTCCGGGAGCATTAGCAGCCACTGCTGCATGTAGTGTCACGGACATGCAGCCACTTTCCCAGAAAAAGCCTCCACTGCACGTTTAGTTTAGTTTAGCAGGTTGTCAGCTGTGTCTGCCTGGTTTAACATTAACAATTGTCCAACAAACACTGTGTGTTTGCGGTACGTTAGCGGCTGCTAGCATTGCCGGTGGCTTCGTGCCCGCTGCAGCGTAACATCAGCGAGTTTCCAACAGACCGCATGTGTGTGGCGGCGGTGAGTGTGGGTTTGTTGATGACGTTATAGCAGACAGTTTGTGTACAGTTTATTTTTCGGTGAATAAATGCTACGAGGCTACAAGCTACAACTCCTCAGCTTAAAGTCCTGAGCCAAATTCCTTAAAGTCTTTAAAATTCCTCTGCATTTTTCTCAGCTTTTTAATTAACATTCATATTTCTTTTAACCGACACGTTAATCGGTTAAAATGCTCAATGTTGGTCATCAGTTAAAATTAAGATCCCTTATATTATAAGTTGCTTAGAGCTAATATCTGATAATGTCTGACCGGTGAAAACTGTAATATATGAATATGAGACTGCTGCGGGATTTGATTGGCTGCTGATTGACAGTTCATGAACTCTACTTGGTAGTTTTCTACTTGTTAGTTGTTAGTTTTCTATGGGCAGAGCACGTATCTTCCACGTCAATATCACAGTCGATCATGTTCATTTAATTGAGGGAAGCCAAAATCGTGACTGCAATAAATATTCTATTAATTGTGCAGCGCTACTTCAACTCCACTACAACTCAAGTGGAAATCTTATACTTTTAACTTCAGTACATTTATTTGAAAATTCTAGTTACTACCTAACTTTGCACATCCAGATTCTTAATACAAAATATAAGTCAACTAATAAACTTATATTATTAAACCTGCAGTAGATGGAATATTTTGGCATCATTGGGCAAAACTTCCATAATAATCTTTCAGCTTCAGAGAGAGAGAGAGAGAGAGAGAGAGAGGAGAGAGAGAGAGAGAGAGAGAGAGAGAGAGAGAGAGAGAGAGAGAGAGAGAGAGAGAGAGATCCTATTGGCTGTTCATTCAACGGAGGCAGCTGTCAATCAATTACAAACTCTGATCAACCCGTCAAACTACGCAGTGCTGATCAAATATGAATTACTATTCTGCTATGCTAATTGCCCTTTTTCCACCTCAAATGTGTTCAGAAACGGCTTGTAGTTACCGTTTAGCCTCTAAAATGAGAAAGTTTGCTTCGGCTGGTGGGTGGTAATTCCACAACTTACCTCAGCATGGCTGCCGGGTGACCAACTTTCTCATTTGACAGCTAAACAGTAAGAGAGAGAGAGAGATAATTACAAGATGTTTCTGAAAACATCTGAGTTGAGGAATAGACATAGTAATTCAGTAATATTCCACACATTAATGAATTCAGGTACATTTTATGAACCTAAAAATATAAAGTTATTGTCCCTGGGGATCTCTGTGCTGCTGTCACCGCTGCTTGGCACACAGTTTCAAAACCGGGCATGAGATGAGTCAGGCGGGCAGGTGTCAGATCTATGCAGAGCACCGGAACAAAAACAGATTCACTCTGTGGTTTCTGTGACATGAGAAATACAGCAGCATCAGGCAGGAGTGCACTTCCCACGCCTAGTCTCTAGATGTATAGTCTATAGATAAGATATATTTTAATATGTTGCTATAGCCTATGAAGAGAATACAGTTTATGCCGCATCGATGTAGTGGTGCACAGTAGCTGCTATGCATTGAGTACCTGGAGTTTACTCGTGGAGCTCTTGTCTGCCTGTCTGTTCACATGAGCAGCACAGTGGGACTTTGCTGATCTAAGCAGGATGTCACTTTAGGAGATTTGGGTCCGTCTGAGTGATCAGATCTCAGTGGTCCTGTTCAGACCTGGTATTCACATGCCTCCTCAGTGATCAGATCACAGGTGGACAGCTCTAAGTAGTACAGGTGTGAACGCTCAAGTAGTACAGGTGTGAACGCATTCAAGATGTATTGCGGACGCACTGAGATCAGATCTTTCAGACCACATTCAGAGGTGGTCTGGGCCACATTCTTTTAGCAGTGTGTCTGCTAATGTGTCCTCAGCCACGTTAAGGACCGCCTACTCTACTGACGTCCCACTGAGATCTGCAGGTTTCCATGTTCCTCCTGTGAATAAACAGGCAAGCGGGAGCACTTGTCTACCTCGTGGCTGGAAACGGCCTCTCTGCTCTACTCTATTCTGTTGATACAACTGTATTTTATTAAAATACATCTTATCTGTAGGCTACATATCTACAGACTATCAGACTAGACATGCAAATGCATTATTATAATACTGTCGGAGATGTGTCGATGTTTTTGTTACGCTGCTTTGCACAAAGCTGATACCTGCTCGCTTGCTCTCTGGAGCTCTGTACCTCACTGCCCAGCAAAGGTAGGATCACCGGTAAAAGAAACTTTTATTTTGATGTTAATAAAATGTACCCAAATTCAGGAATATGTAGGTTATTTCTACAGACATTCCTGTAAAATGACGTGTTTATTTGCATATACAGCGTGGAAGTGAGATCGTCGTCAGATCGTCACAAGTGGCCACTTTTAATGCCAGGTTTGAACGGACGTATTTAAAGCTGTCCGTTTGTGTTTGGATCACTCAGGATGCATGTTCAGGTCTGAACAGGGCCAGTGTTTCCTTAATGCATCTTGAGTGCATTCATACCTGTACCTCCACCTGTGATAGGATCATCCTATGTGCATATTAATGCCACATCTGAACAGGGACAAGTTGAGGAGAAGGGGACCTGAAAAACAATACCATCTGTATACAGCTGGAAACTGAAACAGTAAAATGACATAATTTGTACTGTATATTTGAATGATTGTGTGTCTGTAATATGTGTTTTTTTGTGTGTGTGTCCACCAGAAGATGCTGTAGGAGCAGCTGGAGAACCACAGGGAGACTCATCAGAAGCAGCTCAGCAGCCTCTGAGACGAGATTAATACTGGACAAACTCAGTAAGGAGAAACACACTATCTCTAAATAGATAAGAGATATAATAGAACCGCTAATGCCACAATGTTTTTAATCAGAGCAAATATTTCAGTAAAAATACTATCATTTGATTTGTGTGTTTTTATGCCAACATACACAATAGATGACTATTACAGAGTAAAATGAGGACATTTAGTTTTTGAAGGTTGGAATGTAGCATGAGAAAGTGAAAGCAGCGTTCTGTTTATTTAAAAAAAAAAAAAAATTAAATAAATGTAAAATAAAATAAAAAAATAAAATTTGTGATTCAGTATTGATCAAAATAACTGTGATTACAAATGCATACTACTGCAAATTAATTGCACATTTTTTTATCTGTTCAAAATGTACTTTAAAGGGAGATTTTCCAAGTATTTAATAATCTTATCAACATGGGAATGGACAAATATGCTGCTTTGTGTAAATGTCTGTATTTATAATAGGAAGTCAACTAACAACACAAAGCAATGACACTGTCCAGAAACCCTCACAGGTACTGAAGTTAGCTTAAGAATTAAAATCATAACATGTCAAACTGCAGCCCAATAGGCGCCAACAGCTGTCAGTGTGTCAGTGTGCTGACTTGACTATGACTTGCCCCAAACTACATGTGATTATCACAAAGTGGGCATGTCTGTAAAGGGGAGACTCGTGGGTACCCACAGAACTTATTTACATTCACATATTTTGAGGTCAGAGATCAAGAGACCCCTTTGAAAGTGGCAACAACAGTAAGGGATTCACTGATACCAGATAGGATATCAGACTGATTCTGACTGGATTGGGTATCAGTGACAATTGGCTGATCTATTTAATTCAGTTCTATATTTATATATTGTGTATGTTATGTACTGGAATTTAAATGCCTGTTTACGTTTTGACCATCTGTTGCTGATTAAAAGGGTTTACAAAAAAGTTGAATCGGTCCATCCCCAATGACAGAATTTCCTCACCAAACTGAAGTGCAAGTTTGACTTTAGTATGACATGTTTGGTACCAATGGGTTCCTCTGATTTTATAGTTTCATATGTTTATCGTAAGTGTCTTCACTCTTAAAAACCAAGTCCGGAACAACCACCGGAAGGTAGATTGCGTTAATGTGTTAAATCTGTGGCATTAAAACAAATTTGCGCAAATGCGTCATTATCGTGTGAACTTATTTATCATGTGAGACAGCTGTAATATACAAACATTTGCATAAAGCAATCCTATTTGACCACTCCCATGTTGACAAAAGTGTGAAATACTTGACAAATCTCCCTTCAAGGTACATTTTGTTCAGCTAAACAGTGTGATTAATTAGCGATTTACCATGATAAATCATGCACAATCATGCAATTAACTGTGAATAAATATTGTAATTGATTGACAGCCCTATTTATTACTAGATTAATGGAATGACAGACAGTGAAGGTCTCCATTTAATCATTGAGTCATTTTCTAACTAAAAGGGCCTTCAGTGTACGGTAATTCACTCCGTTACTTTTAATTCCTTGTCTTGACTACACAAAGTACATTTTGATTACATGATCAGTTTATCAATATACCTGCATGTGTTTTGTTGAATGTTGATCTTCCATGAAATCTGATGCAAAAACTCACAATCCAGGGTCTGTTATTGGAGCAGGAGAGACGTCTATATGTTTAAAATGTTTATGTGAATTTCTGTTTTTATCAGACTGCTGAATGACCAAATGGACTTGAAGGCCTGGAGGAGACAGAAATGGAGCGCATGGAACAAACATTTGTAAGTACCAAATCAACTAGAAGTAGTACTGGAGGTTGTAATAGTGGAAGTTGTTGCAGTGACAGTCGTAGGTGTAGTATTAGTAGTAATTACTGCTGCTGTTGTTGTAGTAGTAGCTGCTGTAGTATTGTGGTGGCATCAGTTTTTGTTTTAATAGTTGTAGTAGTCAAAAAAAAAGTCATACTATGCCAAAAAATGTCTTAAGTATAGTATCTCATAAAAAAGTCAGTTAATATTATGCCATAAAAAATGTCAAGTCGCAGTATATCATAAAAGATATACTGTCTTAAAAAATGATATAGTATGATATAAAAAAGTCATAGTATGGTATGCTCTGAAAAATAATCAAAAAAAGATTAATAGTATGACTCAGACATCTCATGGTACAGTATGCCATCTAAAATGTCAGTGTGCAATAAAGAAAAGCACCTTAAAATGCCATAGTATGTAGTTTGGCATAAAAAGGTCATATTATAGCATGCCATAAAACCTTTATGTTATAGTATTTATTATTGAAGAAAGAATGTCTGGTGGAATGTGTACCATATAAATAGCAAAGTATGCACAAAAAAATGCAGTATGCCATAACAATTTCACAAAAAATGTCAGTATGTGATAAATATCTAAAATATAGTGGATAAGTCATAAAAATATAGCATTCCATTAAAATGTCAAAAATGGCAATGTTATAAAAACGTCAGTGTGACAGCTGCAAAAATACAGACTTGTATAGTGTAATAATAAATAATTAATATTTAATTTATAATACTTTAATTAAAATTAAATCAACACTGGAAACACAACAGGAGTGTTACAGCACACACACAGAGAACAAATGCAATTTTTTTATTCACAAGGTAAATGACATGTTTTCATGGTTTTGTTTAGTGACATGGTTGTTAAGATGTCTGAGTTCAGTAGAAGACGTTGACGAAGTGAAGAATCTGTCGTCCTCAGTTTTGGTCCAGAACTCGGCACTCATCTGGGGACAAAAGAAAAGAAAGACGACATAACTAGCTTCACGTTCACATACATACAGTATGTGCGTAGTACAATAAAAACACGGGTTCTCAAAGTTTTGATGAGTGCCAATTTTGGACGCCAGCATATGATTGAGGCAGCACAGGGAAAGCGTTCTACAGTATATGCTGACATTTTTATGGCATACTATACTATAACTGTTTTCCTGACATTTTTCCACAGTGGAAACTGCTTATAATGATCACATTTGTCTGGGTCAAATTGATCACTGTAGGCTCATGATTGTTATAAACACATTTTGTTCCTGTGTATCATTACTCATGCAGATCATCTAATACAATGTAATGAAACAAACCGCTTTGCTATTAACTGGCTCACTGACAATTCTTCTGCCTAACTGTGGCTTACTTTCAACAGACTACACTGACTTTAAGACATATTACACTATGACTGCATAATTAATCGAATATTAATCAACACAATCCTGATTTTGTCTTCCCACAGTTACTACATTCTATACTACTTTTTTTAAACATGGTATGCTATGCTATACTTTTTAAAAAGAAATTTATGAGTCTTACCTTTTTTTGACATCCAATATTATGACATTTTCTTTCTTTACTATAGCTTTTTTTTAACATGCTACTATACTGACTTTTTCGAATATGCTATACAATTTTAATGTGCTGTTATGACTTGATTTTTTTACATCCTTTTTTTTTTTTTAAAAAGTCTGACATGGTATATGATGTATTTTTTTGTCATACAGTAATTTCTATATACTATAATACTTCACCGTTTTTGACATACTAGGACTTTTTTTCAACATGCTACACTTTTTTTTTTTTTTAAATTTAGACATACTAAACTGACATTTTGGACATACTACAGTATATTATGACTATTTAAATAACTTAAAATATATATATTATATTATTATAATTATATTATATATATTATTATTATACTATGAATTTCTTATTTTTTTTTATCCATACCACATAAGGCACATGGAGGAACACTACAGAAAATGCCATGCTGTGATTTGGGATCAAATACGTTTGAGATTTCTGCAAGAACTGCATTTTGTGGCGATTGGATGGTGAGTCCTTTTCTGGAAACTGCTAAGAAACCCCCTTAATATCAATCTAGCTAGGAATGCCATCTTTGTACACTGACTTTTATTGTGTTTTTTTTTTTTTTTGGACATACTATACTTGGACTTTTTAATGTGGTTTGTCATAGGATATAATGTCATAAACATAAGTCAGAACAGCTATGACTTATTTATTCAACAAACTATACAATGAATTCAAAAACAAATTCAGACCATTCAGAACAATAGCGTCACTTATTTTGACATTTTATTCAACTTTTTTTCAAAATATTGTCCTATGACTTAACTTTTTTGACATCTTGTACTATGAATTATTTTTTCACTATACTATACTTTGACTTTTTAAATGGCTTTTTTTCAACATAAACTATGACTTTTATAGACACACTAGGCAATGTTTTTATTGTGTCCACATATTCTAAAACATACTACATACACATCTAGCACATACTAGAACTTTTTTATTTTAATTGTTTTTATTTTATAACCTTTTTTTCTTGTTTTTTTTCTATACTATGACTTTTTTTTTTTACTTTTTCGACATACTATACCATGAATTAAAAAAAAAATTAGAAAACTATAATATGACTTAATTTTTTTCGACATACTTTACAAGGAATTATTTTTTTCACATACTACACTATGACCTTTTTCAGCATACTGTACTAATTCATTTTTGCAATGTACTATACTATATGTTTTTAAAAAATTTTACAACATATTATGCTGTGATGTATTTTTTGATATATGATATTTTGATTTGACCTCATTTATTCCGCACACTATACTGTGACTTATTTTTTGTCATAATTTGTGACTTATTTTTTCAACATAATATAATGTGACTTCTTTTATTCGGCATACTATAATGACATTTTTTCAACATAGTACACTGACTTTTTTTTTTTTTAAAGTTTTGACATACTATACTATGATTTTATTTTTTTGACATACTATACTATGACTATTTTTTTCTACATACTATACTATTTTTTGTCATACTATGGCTTTTATGTTTTTGACATGATATACTATGACTTCATTTATTTGGCATATAAACTCATAGTATAGTAATACTATGAATTTTATATTTACTTTACTATGACTTATTGTTTCTTTCGGCATGATATAATGTGACTTCTTTTATTCAGCATGCTATACGATGACTTAGATTTTTTCATCATACTATACTGTGACTTTAAAAAAATTTTTTCAATATAATACACTGATTTCATTTATTTGGCATACTATACTATGATTTATTTTTTAGATATAATATGCGACTTATTGTTCCGACATATTATACTATGACTTGTTTTTCACATAATATAATGTGACTTAATTTATTTGGCATACTATGACTTTTTAAATATTTTTCAACATACTTTACAAAGACTTATTTTTTAGGCATACTATGATTTTTTGACATACTATATTGTGACTTACTTTTTCTACATACTGAGACTTATTTTTTCGACATACGTAAATTATTTTTTTACATAATACACTGACTTTCAACATACTACTCTAGAACTATACTAAGATGTTACTAAATATTTTCAACACACTATAGACTTATTTTATTGACATTCTATACTATGACGTTATTTTTTCAACATAATATACAATTACTATTATCTTTTTGCCATACTATACTATGACGTTATACTATGACGTCACTTAGTCAGCATATTATACTGTGACTTTTTTAAAATTTCTTGATATACTTGACTATGACTTAAATTTTTTCGACATACGATACTATTTTAAAATTTTTTTAAATTTTTAAAAGGGGATTTTAAAAAATTTAAAAAACAATTTTTTTTTATACACACATTTGGCTTACGATACTTTTTTTTAATGATATCAGCATACTGTGATTTTTGAGATAAGATGTGCCTTTATTACTTTTATTTTTTCGAAATACTATATTATGACTATTTTTTCGACACACTATACTATAACTATTTTTAAAAAATTTTGAATTTTTTTTTTTACTACACGAGTCTTTAGAAATGTTTTCAAAATACTATACTATGGCTTTTTTATATCAACATACTATTCTATGACTTGTATTTTTTCGACATACTATACTATGATTTTATATTTCATATACTATACTATCATTTATAAGGCACACTATACTCTGATTTTTGTTTTTTGATATACTATACTGTGACTTATTTTTTGTAAGACATTACTAAATATTTTCAACACACGACGTCACGTAGTCAGCATATTGTACTGTGACTTTTTAAAATTTCTTGACATACTTGACTATGGCTTAATTTTTTTCGACGTACTGTATTATGATTTTTTTTTTTTTTTTAACATACTATACTGTGACTTTTGTTGTCATTTCGACATACTATACTGTGAATTATTTTTTTGACATACTACACTATTAAGGCTTTCTTACATTTTTGACATACTATACAATGAGTCTTAAATTGTTTTCAAAATACTATACTATGGCTTTTTTATTTATTCGACATATCATGACTGTTTTTCGACATACAGTACTATGACTTCATTTATTCGGCATACTATACTATGACTTTTTTTTAATTTTTTTCGACATACTATATGGTGACTTCCAGCATACTATACTATGATTTTTTTAAACAAAATTTCAACATGCTTTACTATGACTTTATATTTTCAGCATACCATACTATGACTTTTTATGTTATCAATATACTATACTATTTATTCGGCATACTATACCATCACTTTTTAAATTTTTTTTGACATACTTTACTAAAAAAAATTTTTTTTTATTTTTAGGCATAGTATATTGTGATTTTGATGATGACTTATCTTTTTCAATATACTATACTATGACTTTATTTTTTTGACATTCTATACAATTACTATTATCATTTTGCCATACTATACTATGATGTCATTTAGTCAGCATATTATACTGACTTTTTAAAATTTCTTGACATAGTTGACTGACTTAATTTTTTTCGACATACTGTACTATGTCTTTTTTAATTTTTCAAATACTATACTACTTTTTTTACATTTTTTTTCAACATACTATAGTATGACATTTGTTGTCATTTCGACATACTATACTATGAAATTTTTTTCGACATACTATACTATGGCTTTCTTACATTTTTGACATACTATACAATGAGACTTTAAAAATGTTTTCAAAATACTATACTATGTTTTTTTTATTTATTCAATATACTATGACTTTAAATTTTTTTGATATATGATACTATGGCATGTTTTATGATATCATCATACAGTGACTTATTTTTTATGGCATACTATGACTTTTTAAAAAAATTTTCAACATACTATACTATGATTTTACACACTATACAATTTTATATTTACTATACTATGGCTTTTTATGTTTTCAACATACCTATAATGTGACCTCATTTATTCAACATACTTTTTAAAAAAATGCTGACCTACTATACTATGCTTTTTTTTTCGATATACCATACTGTGACTTCAAAAAAAATAAATAAGACATACTATCCTATGACTTTTTTGGCATACTATACTGTTAATTATTTTTTAGACATGCTATACTATGGCTTTTATATTTTTCAACAAAATACATAATACTGACTATTTTTTTTACATTATACTGTGACTTATTTTTTCAACATACTATACTATATTATTTTTATGTTTCCGATATACTATGCCTTTTTAATTCATTCTATACTATTGCTTTTTTGTCAGGTTCTTACCTGGACTCACCACAGGCTGAGAAGGTTCAACACTGACTCCAGGACACTTCTACAGGTGCACCAACGAGTATCCTCACCAGCTGCATTACCCAGATGGAGCTGCCATCCATGGAGGACCTCTACAGCCAACAGTGTAGGAAGAAAGTCAGGATTATTAGGGACATAAATCACTCCAGCCAACAATGAAAAAAAAATTAATATAATTCTCCAAGTTACATTTTAACTGTATTTTTAATTTGCACTATTTTATTACTTAGATTCCCTTTTTTTTTTTTTACTTGTGAGTTACTATTTATACATAATTCAAAAGCATTGTTTCAAGGAGTTGGGATCTAAAATTTTGATATCCTAGGACTGTTTCTCTGAAGCTGTTGTGCAAGATAATAAAGAACTTGAAACTATGACCTTGAACTATTATATTTGGCTACTATTACTACTTTTTTCAGCATACTATACTATGACTTTTTTTTCGCCATAATACATGACTTCACTTAGTCAGCATATTATACTGTGACTTTTTCAAATTTTTTTTTCGACATACTATACTATGTTATAGCATTTTATTGACATACTATACTATGACTTCTTTTTCGATATACTATGACTTATTTTGCAAAGACATCATACTATGACTTATTAAAATGTTTTAGACATGCTTTATTATGACATTTAATGACATACTGTACTATGACTTTTTAAAATATTTTCAACATACTATACTATGACTTTTTATTTTTTTCGACATACTACACTGACTATATTTTGTCAACATACTATACTATGACTTTTTAAAATATTTTCAAAAAAAAAAAACATACTATACTATGACTTTTTATTTTTTTCGACATACTACACTGACTTTATTTTGTCAACATACTATACTATGACTTTTTAAAATTTTTTCAACATACTATACTATGACTTTTTAAATTTTTTCAACATACTATGCTTTTTTAAAAAAAATTTCGACATACTATACTATGACTTTTTTTTCTTCCACATAATATAGTGTAACTTATTTCCTTGACATACTATACTTTGACTTTTTAAATTTCTTTCGACATTCTTTACTATGACTTTTTAAATTTTTTCGACAAACTATATTATGATTTTCTTTTATCGACATACTATAGTAAGACTATTATTTTTCCAGACTATAATGTGACATATTTTATTGACATACTATACTATGACTTTATTTTTTGCCGACATACTAGATTATGAGTTTAAAATTTTTTCAACATACTATACTATGACATTTTAACTTTTTAAACATACTATACTATGACTTTTTTAAATTTTTTCGACGTCCTATATTATGACTATTTTTTTGACATGCTATACAATGATGATTTATTTTTGACATACTATACGATGGGCTCATTTTATCGACATGCTAATTAGGACTTACTTTTTTTTTAAATTTCGACATACTATACTAGGATTTTTTTTCGACGTCCTATATTATGACTATTTTTTTGACATGCTATACAATGATGATTTATTTGTGACATACTATACTATGGGCTCATTTTATCGACATACTATATTAGGACTTTTTTAAATTTTTTCGACATACTATACTAGGATTTTATTTTTTCAACATGCTATACTATGACTAAATTTTTTCGACATACTATACCATGACTTTTTAAAATTTTTTCAACATACTATACTAGGATTTTATTTTTTCGAAATGCTATACTATGACTTTTTTATTTTTCCACATATAATACTGTAACGTATTTTAGCAACATACTATACTAGGACTTTTTTACTTTTTTAGACATACTACACCATGACTTTATTTTGCGGACATACTATACTCTGACTTTTTAATTTCTTTTGACATTCTCCACTATGATTTTTTTAATTTTTTCGACAAACTATATTAAGACTTCGTTTTTTCGACATACTATACTATGACATTTTAACTTTTTAAACATACAATACTATGACTTAATTTTTTCAACATGCTATGCTATGACGTTATAAAATTTGTTCGACATACTATAGTATGACTATTTTTTGACATACTATACAATGATGATTTATTTTTGACTTACTACACTATGAGCACATTTTATTGACATACTACACTATGACATTTTAAAATTTTTTCGACAAACTATATTATGACTTTAATTTTTTTTAACATACTATATTATGACTTTTTTAAAAAAATTCGACATACTATACTAGGATTTTATTTTTTCGACATGCTATACTATGACTTTAAATTTTTTTCGACAGACTATACTATGACTTTTTAAAAAATTTCGACATACTATGGTCTGACTTTTTAATATTTTATCAACATATGCTACACATGCTATACAATGACTTTTATTTTTCCACATAGTATAATGTAACTTATACTAGCAACATAGTATGACGTTATTTTGCCGACATACTAGAATGAGTTTTCAATTTTTTCAACATACTATACTATGACTTTTTAAAAAAAATTTAAATACTATCTTGCCTTTTTAAAAATTTTTCGACATACTTACTATGCCTTTTAAAAAATGTTTCGACATACTATACTGTGACTTTTTTTTGACATACTATACTATGACTTTTTTTCTTCCACATAATATAGTGTGACTTATTTTATCGACATACTATACTATGACTTTTTAAATTTTTTCGACATACTATACTTTGACTTTTTAAAATTTTTTCAACATTCTATACTATGACTTTTACATTTTTTTGACAAACTATGATTTTCTTTTATCGACATACTAGTAAGTAAGACTATTATTTTTCCACATACTATAATGTGACATATTTTATCGACATACTATACTATGACTTTATTTTTTTTGACATACTACACTGACTTTATTTTGTCAACATACAATACTGAACTTTAATTTTTCTCTACATGTTATACTACGCAGGTTTTATATTTTGAACATACTACACTATGACTTTTTTATTGGGCATAATATACTATGAGGTTATTTTGCCGACATACTAGAATGAGTTTAAAATTTTGTAAACATACTATACTGTCACATTTTAACTTTTTAAACATACTATACTATGACTTAATTTTTTCAACATGCTGTGCTATGACGTTATAACATTTTTTCGACATACTATACAATGATGATTTATTTTTGACATACTATACTATGAGCTCATTGTATCGACATACTATATTATGACTTTTTAAAAAACTTTCCACATACTATACTAGGATTTTATTTTTCGACATACTATACTATGACTTTTTACATTTTTTTCGACATACTTTACTATGACATTTTAAAAAATTTTCGACATACTATACTTGGATTTTATTTTTTCGACACGCTATACTATGACTTTTTTAATTTTTCCACATAGAACATTGTAACTTTTTATTTTAGCAACATACTATACTTTGACTTTTTTATTCTTCGACATAATATACTGTAACTTTTTATTTTTCTTGACATACTATACTTTGACTTTTTAAATTTTTTCGACAAACTATATTATGATTTTCTTTTATCGACATACTATAGTAAGACTTTATTATTTTTCCACATACTATAATGTGACATATTTTTTCAACATGCTATACTATGACTAAATTTTTTCGACATACTATACTATGACTTTTTAAAAATTTTTCGACATACTATACTAGGATTTTTATTTTTTCGAAATGCTATACTATGACTTTTTTATTTTTCCACATATAATACTGTAACTTATTTTAGCAACATACTATACTAGGATTTTTTTACTTTTTTCGACATACTACACCATGACTTTATCTTGCGGACATACTATACTCTGACTTTTTAATTTCTTTTGACATTCTACACTATGATTTTTTAAATTTTTTCGACAAACTATATTATGACTTCGTTTTTTCGACATACTATACTATGACATTTTAACTTTTTAAACATACAATACTATGACTTAATTTTTTCAACATGCTATGCTATGACGTTATCAAATTTTTTCGACATACTATAGCATGACTATTTTTTGACATACTATACAATGATGATTTATTTTTGACTTACTACACTATGAGCACATTTTATTGACATACTACACTATGACATTTTAAAATTTTTTCGACAAACTATATTATGACTTTAATTTTTTTTTAACATACTATATTATGACTTTTTTTAAAAATTTGACATACTATACTGGGATTTTATTTTTTCGACATGCTATACTATGACTTTAAATTTTTTCGACATGCTATACTATGACTTTAAATTTTTTCGACATACTATACTATGACTTTTTAAAAAATTTCGACATACTATGGTCTGACTTTTTAACATTTTTTCAACATAATACTAGGATATACATATGCTATACAATGACTTTTATTTTTCCACATAGTATAATGTAACTTTATACTCATAGTATAGACTTGTTAAAAATTTTGCCGACATACTAGAATGAGTTTTAATTTATTTTTTTTTCAACATACTATACTGACTTTTTAAAAAATTTTTCAACATACTATACTATGCCTTTTTAAAAAATTTTCAACATACTATACTGTGATTTTTAAATTTTTTTGACATACTATACTATGACTTTTTAAAATTTTTTAAAAATTTTTTTAAAAAATTTGACATACTATACTATGACTTTTTTTTCTTCCACATAATATAGTGTGACTTATTTTTTCGACATACTATACTTTGACTTTTTAAAATTTTTTTCAACATTCTATACTATGACTTTTACATTTTTTTGACAAATTATGATTTTCTTTTATCGACATACTAGTAAGTAAGACTATTATTTTTCCACATACTATAATGTGACATATTTTATCGACATACTATACTATGACTTTATTTTTTTTGACATACTACACTTGACTTTTTTTTGTCGACATACAATACTGAACTTTAATTTTTCTCTACATGTTATACTATGACAGGTTTTAAAATTTTTTCAACATACTATACTATGACATTTTAACTTTTTGGGCATAATATACTATGAGGTTATTTTTCCGACATACTAGCTTATATGATGTTTAAAATTTTGTAAACATACTATACTGTCACATTTTAATTTTTTTGAAACATACTATACTATGATTTATTTTTCTTCTTCAACATGCTATTCTATGACGTTATACTCTTTTAAATTTTTTCGACATACTATACAATGATGATTTATTTTTTGACATACTATACTATGAGCTTTCATTTTTTCGACATACTATATTATGACTTTTTAAAAAAATTTCGACATACTATACTAGGATTTTTAAAATTTTTTCGACATACTATACTAGGATTTTGTTTTTTCGACATGCTATACTATGACTTTTTTATTTTTCCACATATAATACTGTAACTTATTTTAGCAACATACTATACTAGGACTTTTTACTTTTTTCGACATACTACACTATGACTTTATTTTGTGGACATAATATACTCTGACTTTTTAATTGTTTTTCGACATTCTACACTATGACTTTTTAAATTTTTTTGACAAACTATATTATGACTTCATTTTTTCGACATACTATACTATGACTTTTTACATTTTTTTCGACATACTTTACTATGACATTTTAAAAATTTTTCGACATACTATACTAGGATTTTAGTTTTTCGACACGCTATACTATGACTTTTTTATTTTTCCACATAGAACATTGTAACTTATTTTAGCAACATACTACACTTTGACTTTTTTATTCTTCCACATAATATAGTGTAACTTATTTTCTTGACATACTATACTTTGACTTTTTAAATTTTTTCGACAAACTATATTATGATTTTCTTTTATCGACATACTATAGTAAGACTTTATTATTTTTTTTAATGTGTTTTTCAAATTTTGTTTTTTGTTTTGCATATATTGCTTTTTTGTTAAATACAATTGCTTAAATTTTTTATGTTTCTCGAGTTTTATTTTTTGATCTTCTATGTTGTTTTGGGATCTATCTAGCTTTTTTTAACATATTCTAGCTTTTTTCTTCACATAATATAGTGTGCTTTTTTTATCGACATACTATACTATGACTTTTTACATTCAACTATTTTATGATTTTCTTTTATCGACATACTATAGTAAGACTTTATTATTTTTCCACATACTATAATGTGACATATTTTATTGACATACTATACTATGACTTTATTTTGCCGACATACTAGAATGAGTTTAAAATTTTTTAAACATACTATACTATGACTTAAATTTTTTCGACGTCCTATATTATGACTATTTTTTTGACATGCTATACAATGATGATTTATTTGTGACATACTATACTATGGGCTCATTTTATCGACATACTATATTAGGACTTTTTTAAAAAATTTCGACATACTATACTAGGATTTTATTTTTTCAACATGCTATACTATGACTAAATTTTTTCGACATACTATACCATGACTTTTTAAAATTTTTTCAACATACTATACTAGGATTTTATTTTTTCGAAATGCTATACTATGACTTTTTTATTTTTCCACATATAATACTGTAACGTATTTTAGCAACATACTATACTAGGACTTTTTTACTTTTTTAGACATACTACACCATGACTTTATTTTGCGGACATACTATACTCTGACTTTTTAATTTCTTTTGACATTCTACACTATGATTTTTTTAATTTTTTCGACAAACTATATTAAGACTTCATTTTTTCGACATACTATACTATGACATTTTAACTTTTTAAACATACAATACTATGACTTAATTTTTTCAACATGCTATGCTATGACGTTATAAAATTTGTTCGACATACTATAGTATGACTATTTTTTGACATACTATACAATGATGATTTATTTTTGACTTACTACACTATGAGCACATTTTATTGACATACTACACTATGACATTTTAACATTTTTTCGACAAACTATATTATGACTTTAATTTTTTTTAACATACTATATTATGACTTTTTAAAAAAATTCGACATACTATACTAGGATTTTATTTTTTCGACATGCTATACTATGACTTTAAATTTTTTTGACAGACTATACTATGACTTTTTAAAAAATTTCTACATACTATGGTCTGACTTTTTAACATTTTATCAACATATGCTACACATGCTATACAATGACTTTTATTTTTCCACATAGTATAATGTAACTTATACTCATAGTATAGACGTTATTTTGCCGACATACTAGAATGAGTTTTAAATTTTTTCAACATACTATACTATGACTTTTTAAAAAAAATTTCAACATACTATACTATGCCTTTTTAAAAATTTTTCGACATACTATACTATGTCTTTTAAAAATTTTTTTGACATACTATACTATGACTTTTTTTCTTCCACATAATATAGTGTGACTTATTTTATCGACATACTATACTATGACTTTTTAAATTTTTTCGACATACTATACTTTGACTTTTTAAAATTTTTTCAACATTCTATACTATGACTTTTACATTTTTTTGACAAACTATGATTTTCTTTTATCGACATACTAGTAAGTAAGACTATTATTTTTCCACATACTATAATGTGACATATTTTATCAACATACTATACTATGACTTTATTTTTTTTGACATACTACACTGACTTTATTTTGTCAACATACAATACTGAACTTTAATTTTTCTCTACATGTTATACTACGCAGGTTTTATATTTTGAACATACTACACTATGACTTTTTTATTGGGCATAATATACTATGAGGTTATTTTGCCGACATACTAGAATGAGTTTAAAATTTTGTAAACATACTATACTGTCACATTTTAACTTTTTAAACATACTATACTATGACTTAATTTTTTCAACATGCTGTGCTATGACGTTATAACATTTTTTCGACATACTATACAATGATGATTTATTTTTGACATACTATACTATGAGCTCATTGTATCGACATACTATATTATGACTTTTTAAAAAACTTTCCACATACTATACTAGGATTTTATTTTTCGACATACTATACTATGACTTTTTACATTTTTTTCGACATACTTTACTATGACATTTAAAAAAATTTTCGACATACTATACTTGGATTTTAGTTTTTCGACACGCTATACTATGACTTTTTTATTTTTCCACATAGAACATTGTAACTTATTTTAGCAACATACTATACTTTGACTTTTTTATTCTTCCACATAATATAGTGTAACTTATTTTCTTGACATACTATACTTTGACTTTTTAAATTTTTTCGACAAACTATATTATGATTTTCTTTTATCGACATACTATAGTAAGACTTTATTATTTTTCCACATACTATAATGTGACATATTTTATTGACATACTATACTATGACTTTATTTTGCCGACATACTAGAATGAGTTTAAAATTTTTTCAACATACTATACTATAACATTTTAACTTTTTAAACATACTATACTATGACTTAAATTTTTTCGACGTCCTATATTATGACTATTTTTTTGACATGCTATACAATGATGATTTATTTTTGACATACTATACTATGGGCTCATTTTATCGACATACTATATTAGGACTTTTTTAAAAAATTTCGACATACTATACTAGGATTTTATTTTTTCAACATGCTATACTATGACTAAATTTTTTCGACATACTATACCATGACTTTTTAAATTTTTTTCGACATACTATACTAGGATTTTATTTTTTCGAAATGCTATACTATGACTTTTTTATTTTTCCACATATAATACTGTAACTTATTTTAGCAACATACTATACTAGGACTTTTTTACTTTTTTAGACATACTACACCATGACTTTATTTTGCGGACATACTATACTCTGACTTTTTAATTTCTTTTGACATTCTACACTATGATTTTTTTAATTTTTTCGACAAACTATATTATGACTTCGTTTTTTCGACATACTATACTATGACATTTTAACTTTTTAAACATACAATACTATGACTTAATTTTTTCAACATGCTATGGTATGACGTTATAAAATTTGTTCGACATACTATAGTATGACTATTTTTTGACATACTATACAATGATGATTTATTTTTGACTTGAGCACATTTTATTGACATACTACACTATGACATTTTAAAATTTTTTCGACAAACTATATTATGACTTTAATTTTTTTTAACATACTATATTATGACTTTTTAAAAAAATTTCGACATGCTATTCTAGGATTTTATTTTTTCGACATGCTATACTATGACTTTACATTTTTTCGACATGCTATACTATGACTTTAAATTTTTTCGACATACTATACTATGACTTTTTAAAAATTTTTCGACATACTATACTATGACTTGTTAAATTTTTTTCGACATACTATACTAGGATTTTATTTTTTCGAAATGCTATATTATGACTTTTTTATTTTTCCACATATAATACTGTAACTTATTTTAGCAACATACTATACTAGGACTTTTTTACTTTTTTTAGACATACTACACCATGACTTTATTTTGCGGACATACTATACTCTGACTTTTCAATTTCTTTTGACATTCTACACTATGATTTTTTTAATTTTTTCGACAAACTATATTATGACTTCGTTTTTTCGACATACTATACTATGACATTTTAACTTTTTAAACATACAATACTATGACTTAATTTTTTCAACATGCTATGCTATGACGTTATAAAATTTGTTCGACATACTATAGTATGACTATTTTTTGACATACTATACAATGATGATTTATTTTTGACTTACTACACTATGAGCACATTGTATCGACATACTATATTATGACTTTTTAAAAAAATTTCGACATACTATACTAGGATTTTATTTTTCGACATGCTATACTATGACTTTTTAAAAATTTTTCGACATACTATACTATGACTTTTTATTTTTTTCGACATACTACACTATGACTTTATTTTGTCGACATACTATACTTTGACCTTTTAAATTTTTTTCGACATTCTATACTATGACTTTTTAAATTTTTTCGACATACTATACTATGATTTTCTTTTATCGACGTACTATACTATGACTTTATTATTTTTCCACATACTATAATGTTACTTATTTTATTGACTTTTTTAATTTGGCATACTATACTATGACTTAATTATTTCGACATACTATACTATGACATTATAAAATTATTTCGACATACTATAGTAGGATTTTATTTTTTCAACATGCTATACTATGACTAAATTTTTTCGACATACTATACTATGACTTTCTAAAAAAATTTTGACATACTATACTATGACTTTTTAAAAATTTTTCGACATACTATACTAGGATTTTATTTTTTCGAAATGCTATACTATGACTTTTTTATTTTTCCACATATAATACTGTAACTTATTTTAGCAACATACTATACTAGGACTTTTTTACTTTTTTAGACATACTACACCATGACTTTATTTTGCGGACATACTATACTCTCTTTTTAATTTCTTTTGATATTCTACACTATGATTTTTTTAATTTTTTTCGACAAACTATATTATGACTTCGTTTTTTCGACATACTATACTATGACATTTTAACTTTTTAAACATACAATACTATGACTTAATTTTTTCAACATGCTATGCTATGACGTTATAAAATTTTTTCGACATACTATAGTATGACTATTTTTTGACATACTATACAATGATGATTTATTTTTGACTTATCCTTTGAGCACATTTTATTGACATACTACATTATGACATTTTAAAATTTTTTCGACAAACTATATTATGACTTTAATTTTTTTTAACATACTATATTATGACTTTTTAAAAAAATTCGACATACTATACTAGGATTTTATTTTTTCGACATGCTTGACTATGACTTTAAATTTTTTCGACATACTATACTATGACTTTTTTAAAAAATTTCGACATACTATGGTCTGAATTTTTAACATTTTTTCAACATATGCTACACATGCTCTACAATGACTATTATTTTTCCACATAGTATAATGTAACTTATACTCATAGTATAGACGTTATTTTGCAGACATACTAGAATAAGTTTTAAATTTTTTCAACATACTATACTATGACTTTTTAAAAAAAATTTCAACATACTATACTATGCCTTTTTAAATTAAAAAAATTTTTGACATACTATACTATGACTTTTTTTTGACATACTATACTGTGACTTTTTTTCTTCCACATAATATAGTGTGACTTATTTTATCGACATACTATACTATGACTTTTTAAATTTTTTCAACATTCTATACTATGACTTTTACATTTTTTTGACAAACTATGATTTTCTTTTATCGACATACTAGTAAGTAAGACTTTATTATTTTTCCACATACTATAATGTGACATATTTTATCGACATACTATACTATGACTTTATTTTTTTGACATACTACACTGACTTTATTTTGTCAACATACAATACTGAACTTTAATTTTTCTCTACATGTTATACTACGCAGGTTTTATTTTTTGAACATACTACACTATGACTTTTTTATTGGGCATAATATACTATGACGTTATTTTGCCGACATACTAGAATGAGTTTAAAATTTTTTAAACATACTATACTGTCACATTTTAACTTTTTAAACATACTATACTATGACTTAATTTTTTCAACATGCTATGCTATGACGTTATAAAATTTTTTCGACATACTATACAATGATGATTTATTTTTGACATACTATACTATGAGCTCATTTTATCGACATACTATATTATGACTTTTTTAAAAAATTTCGACACACTATACTAGGATTTTATTTTTCGACATGCTATACTATGACTTTTAAAAAAAATTTCGACATACTATGCTCTGACTTTTTAACATTTTTTCAACATACTATACTAGGATTTTATTTTTTCGACATGCTATACTATGACTCTTTAAAAAAATTTTCGACATACCATACTATGACTTTTTATTTTTTTCGACATACTACACTATGACTTTATTTTGTCGACATACTATACTTTGACCTTTTAAATTTTTTTCGACATTCTATACTGTGACTTTTTAAATTTTTTCGACATACTATACTATGATTTTCTTTTATCGACGTACTATACTATGACTTTATTATTTTTCCAAATACTATAATGTTACTTATTTTATTGACTTTTTTAATTTGGCATACTATACTATGACTTAATTATTTCAACATACTATACTATGACGTTATAAAATTATTTCGACATACTATAGTAGGACTTTATTTTTTTGACAAACTATAATGTCATTTATTTTTTTCAATATACTACACCATGACTTTTTATTTTTTCGACATCTTTACTATGACTTTTTAAATTTTTTTCTGCATAATAAACTATGACTTTTTTTATTTTTCTGACATATTATACTGACTTTTTATTTTTTTCAACATACTATACTACGACTTTTTTATTTTTTTGACTTACTATACTATGACTTTTTTATTTTTTGACATACTATACTATGATTTTTTTTATTTTTTTCACATACTATACCATGACTTTTTTATTTTTCCACATACTATAATGTGACTTATTTTATCAACATACTATATTATGACTTTTTATGTTTTTCAACATACTATTCGATGACTTTATTCTGTCAACATATTATACTGAGTTTAAAATTTTTTTCGACGTGTTATACTATGACTTTTTATTTTTTTTGACTTACTATACTATCACTTTTTTATTTTTTTGACTTACTATACTATCACTTTTTAAAATTTTTCGCCATACTATACTATGACTTTTTTATTTTTCCACATACTATAATGTGACTTACTTTATCAACATTTTATTTTTTTCAACATACTATTCTATGACTTTATTCTGTCAACATACTATACTATAGTATAGTATGTTTTATATATATATATTTAAAAAAATTTTATTTTTTTTAAATTTTTATTTTTTTTAAAGTTTTTCTTCTGCTTTCATTTTGATGTTTTCTTTTTGAATATGTGTGCTTTTTTTTTTCCAATACTATAATGTGAATTTTTTGACATACTTCTATGCTTTTTTTTTTCGAATACTACTGCTTTTTTTGTCAAATAAATCTGAATTTAATTTTTCTTACATGTTATCTACGAGGTTTTTTTTTTGAACATACTACACTAGCTTTTTTGGGATAATATCTATGCGTTTTTTGCCGACATACTAGAATGAGTTTAAAATTTTTAAACATACTATACTGTCACATTTTAATTTTTTAAAGGTCTTACTATGCTTAATTTTTTCAAATGCTTGCTATGACGTTATAAAATTTTTTCGACATACTATATTTGACTATTTTTTTGACATACTATACAATGATGATTTATATATACATACTATACTATGATATATATACATACTATATATATAGACTTTTTAAAAAAATTTCAATCTTCTGGATTTTTTTTTCGACATCTATGCTATGCTTTTTAAAAATTTTCGACATACTTGGTCTGCTTTTACATTTTTTCAAATACTATCTAGGATTTTATTTTTCGAATGCTATACTATGACTTTTTAAAAATTTCGACATACTATACTATGCTTTTTTTTTTTTGACATATTCACTAGACTTTATTTTGTCGACATACTGTACTTTGACCTTTTCATTTTTTTCGACATTCTATACTGTGACTTTTTAAATTTTTTTGACATACTATACTATGATTTTCTTTTCGCGTCTCACTATGATTTTTTTTTTCCACATACTATAATGTTCTTATTTTATTGCTTTTTAATTTGGAAACTATACTATGACTTAATTATTTAACATACTATACTATGACGTTATAAAATTATTTCGACATACTATAGTGGCTTTATTTTTTTGACAAACTATAATGTCATTTATTTTTTTCAACTCTCCCAGCTTTTTTTTTTCTGACATATTATACTATGCTTTTTAAATTTTTTTCGACATCTATACTATGCTTTTTTTTTTTCTGACATATTATACTATGACTTTTTATTTTTTTCAACATCTATACTATGCTTTTTTATTTTTTGCATACTATACTATGATTTTTTTTATTTTTTCCACATACTATACTATGACTTTTTTATTTTTCCACATACTATAATGTGACTTATTTTATCAACATACTATATTATGACTTTTTATGTTTTTCAACATACTATTCGATGACTTTATTCTGTCAACATATTATACTGAGTTTAAAAATTTTTTTTCGACGTGTTATACTATGACTTTTTATTTTTTTTGACTTACTATACTATCACTTTTTTATTTTTTTGACTTACTATACTATCACTTTTTAAAATTTTTCGCCATACTATACTATGACTTTTTTATTTTTCCACATACTATAATGTGACTTACTTTATCAACATTTTATTTTTTTCAACATACTATTCTATGACTTTATTCTGTCAACATACTATACTATAGTATAGTATGTTATATATATATATATATATATATATATATATATATATATATATATATATATATATATATATATATATATAGTTTTAAAAAAATTTCAACATACTATACTATGACTTTTTTTATTTTTTCGACATACTATAGTATGACTATTTTTTAAACATACTATTCTAGACCTCATTTTTTCAACATACCATACTATGGCGTTATTAAATTGTTTTCAACACACTATACATGATAATGTGACTTATTTTGTCAACATTCTATACTATGACTTGTAATTGTTGTGACATACTACACTATGATGTTATTTTGTCAACATAATATATAATTACTATTCTATCTTTTCGCCATACTATACTATGACAAACTTAGTCAGCATTTTATACTGTGATTTATTTTAATTTTTTGATATACTTGACTATGACTATAAATTTTTTGACATACTGTACTATGACTTTTTAAAAATTTTCGACATACTATAATATGGCTATCTTTATTTTTTCGAATTTTTTGTTACAAACAACATACTATACAATGCCTTATCATTTTTTCGACATAGCATACTGAATTATTTTTCGACATACTACACTATGACTTTTTGAGCTATATTTTCAAAATACTGTACTATGGCTTTCTTATGTTTTTGACATACTATATAATGAGTCTTTAAAATTTTTTTTCAAAATACTATCTGAAGGCTTTTTTATATATTCAACATACTATGACTTTTATCATTTTTTCGACATACGATACTATGGAGTTTTTTAATGATCTCATCATACTGTGACTTATTTTTTTCGAAATACTATATTAGGACTTTTTTTTGACATACTATACTATGACTTTTAGCATTTATTCTGCATAGTATGCATACTATGACTTTTTAAATTTTTTTCAAAATACTATACTGTGACTGAGTTTTTCAACATACTATAACTTTTGTATGTTTTCGACATACTATACTGTGACTTATTTTTTCAACAAACAAATGTGATAATGTAACATATTTTATCGACATACTATACTTTGACTATTTTTTTATTATTTTGGTTTTCGACATACTGTACTATGGCGTTTATTTTTATTTGACATATTATACTATGACTTGATTTTTTTTAAATACTATACTGTGATTTTTATATTTTCAACATACCATATTGTAACTTTTATTTTTCAACATAATACACTAATACTTTATTTTTTCGACATACTATGCTATGACTTCAATTTGTTTTTTGAGATGCTATACTATGACTTTTTTTATGTTTTCGATATACTATGCGTTTTCTTACCTGGACTCACCACAGGCTGAGAAGGTTCAACATTGACTCCAGGACACTTCTACAGGTGCACCAACGAGTATCCTCACCAGCTGCATTACCCAGATGGAGCTGCCATCCATGGAGGACCTCTACAGCCAACAGTGTAGGAAGAAAGTCATCAGGATTATTAGGGACATAAATCACTCCAGCCAACAATGAAAAAAAAATTAATTCTCCAAGTTACATTTTAACTCTATGTTTTTAATTTGCACTATTTTATTACTTAGGTTCCCTTTTTTTATTTACGTTTTATACATAATTCATGAGCACTGTTTCAAGGAGTTGGGATCTAAAATTTTCATAGCCTAGGACTGTTTCTCTGTAGTTGTGCAAGACAGTAAAGAACTTGAAACTAGGAACTATTATGTATGACAAACTATTACTATTTTATCGACATACTATAGCTTTATTTATACTTTATTTGGCATACTACACTGACTTTATTTTTTCGACATTTTATATACTATACTATGGCTTTTTTATGTTTTTGATACTACTATGACTTATTAATTTTTTTCGACATACTATACAATGGAGTTATTTTTTATGTTATCGTCATACTATACTGTGACATTTTTTTGACATACTATGACTTTTTTTTTATTTTTTCAACTTACTATACTTTGACTTCATTTATTCAACACACTATACTACGACTTTATTTATTTGGCATACTAATTTAGCATGGCATTCTAGATGCCTAATCCTGACCCGAGGTTCCAGATTCATTTCACAAGTGAGGAGGGCAATAAGTGTGTGCATGTGTGAGAGGCACTGTACATTCAACAAAACAGGACAACTTATTCTAATAATTTCTTTTCTACCTCGAATGATGGCCAAATATCTGATCTGCACTGAGTGCATCCCTCTCTGTCACTACACACTTACTACACATTTTACATTAATTTACTCTTATATCAAGGCCTGGTGGTACCGTAGGTCGAATGTTTTGGACGCAGTAAACTCACTATCGACACGTTGAGGGGACACACCCTATTTTCCCCTGATAATGCTACACTGACAACAACTCTGTGTTGAAATCGGCAGGAGGAGAGCTAGTTAAAGTAGCAGTAGAGCAATATGATTAAATCAAAAATCATGTGTCTCTGTGTCCTATTAGAAATATTTTGAAAATCAAACGTAGTCACATGTATATGCTTCCATTAACTTTGCAAAGTCCAGTTCTAGCTCTCCCGTCAGCTCGGTTCTCTTTATAAATCCATGGTCAGCTCCATCGGGGCCGTCTGAATTCATGTCTAACTCTGCTTTTCCTGTCAATGTGAAAAACCAAAGTGTTTCCATAATTAACTGTATGTGTAGTGTTTACAGTGTTGGATTTAACATATGAGAGTGCAGGTCATATCGATGCGGGCCATCTGCCATTTTCTACTTTTTCGTTTTGGCTCGCGGCAGCCGGCTGATTTGTTTTGGTTGACAGAGTTGGGACAGATATGACGTCACATTAATCAAAATACAACAATAAAAGTGTTAACTTCCTTCTACCTCAGTGTAGACTAAAATTGAGCAAATATATCAATTCTGGCATTAACAAAAATCAATTTCAAAATTGTTGTTGTTGGTCGTTAGCCAAAGCTAACTGCTAATTATCCCATGATGCTCTGGATCAAGTTAGGGGCTGTGTGCTGTGTGCATAAATGTGCTTTTTCATCCCATCCTAGTATCATGTAGATCTGTGCTGTTTTGTTTTACAACCAAAATAATTAGTACAATATCATGAGTGTATACAGAGGTGAAGTCCCATCCCTTCCAGTGGACCACCATGGGACCTTATTTCAGAATCAGCCAGAGACTGATCCCCCCTCGGCACACTACAAACCGTCTGGGTCAGTCCTTTCTGTTGGTGGCCATCAGGCTCCATAACCAAGGTCTGACCCCCATGTGACTCTGATCATCTGCTCCGTATTTATTCCTGGACCAAATGTATGCAATTTTATATTTATATATATATATATTTATATATATATATATATATATATATATATATATATATATATATGCTATGCATATACAAAACCCACCCACCTGCTGCACTTTACTTATTACTGTTCTACTTATTTATTTTATTGCCAATTTCCTTTATTGCACCTTCGCTTTTACTTTTTACTATATTGTATTCATCTGTACTGTTGTTGCTGCTGCTATGACACCCAAATTTCCCTCCGGGGATTAATGAAGGTTCATCTTATCTTATCTTAAAAGATATGTACGGTAGTCAACAGTGAGAGACAAATATTTTTTTGATCAGATTGAGCCAAGAATCACGTTTGTCAACTTACATACTTTTACAAGTCAATAAAGTTGCAATTTGTTGTAAAACTAGCATTAAAAGTATAAGATGAAATTAAAACTAGGATGTACTCACAACAGCAACAGGTCTTGCTCGTTTGTTCTCCACCTGGCTGAAAAAAAAAACCTGGAGTTGCTGGATAAAACACACCAGATAAGACGACGTTACAGCTGTGCGTGGTCATAGCTAGTTAGCTAGCAAGTGTTGGTGATGTATATTGTGTGAGATGAGAGATGTAGTTCACAGAGCAGTTTCACACAAATCTAAATGACACTATGACAAAATGAGACCTTCTTGACTTGCAAAATTATCTTTTAAATTGGCAAACGCCATGTGCGATTCTAAACGAAAATCAACCAGCATCAACAAAAATATTTGTCTATCACCATTGATTACAGTTCATATTTTTTTTTAAACCAGATCCGATGGGGTCCACTGGAAGGGAAATGACTACACCTCCAATTAAATAAGGTAGAGATTATCAATTATAATTTGCACACTTGGAAGGCTGTAAGGCACATTGAACAATCAATAGATGGATATAGATAGCTATATAGATAGATAGATTGCTGTAATGTTAATCCCCTCCAAATTACCAAGTCCTAGAAGAACAAATTTCAAAAGGCTTGTTCACTATTGTGTTTTGTGTGATTTGAATAAATATCAGAGATTCAATTTCCATTTCTGTTTTTCTATTGTATTCATGGTCATGTAACTACTACATATACAATATGTTTACAGAACTATTTATACATTAATATGACATCGCCTACATATTCAGATAGCCCAGTTTCTTATAAAAAAAAAAAAGATGTAAATAATATGATTGTGCATTTGCCTACAGTGTTGAGTTTATATGACAAAAGGAGACCAGGTGGACCTCAGAGGGCTTTAAAATTAATATGAAGTGTCTCAATATGGAGTCGGTCTTGCCTAAGATATAAATAAAGGTGCGTATAATGGATTTCAAACATGTAATAAAGCTCACTTGACGTGCTTCAACATCCACAGTAGCTTGTGCATCACTTACTTGTTGAGTTGGGTTGATTGAAGGTCTGAGTGTTTTGCATTAACGTCGCGCTACTAACAAACAAACTATCGACGCACGCGTCAAAAATATTCAGAAACTTGGACCTTTGTTCAATATCAAAATACCGAAGCGAAAACAAACGTTACATTCTACATATATTGATTACTTGCAAGCGAGCGAGCGGTTGATAAACGATGTCTCCTCGGCGTCTTGGTGTAGCACACCTGAGCCTTCGTCTTCATGATGACGGTCGCGCGGTGATGACGTCACTTAAAACGCCACCTGTGACGCCTTGTAGTTCTTGAATAAAACAAAATAAAGTTCACTGTTTGGATCTTGTTCACGTTTTATTTTCATTTTGTTAGTTACTTATTATACTGTGTATCATATAAGTTCTAGCAAATTACATTAACAATGTCTGGATACTATGGAAATGAAAAAAAATTAAAAATCTGTACAAAATGTAAAACTGGCAGCAGCTTTTATTACAGTGGAGTTTGGATTTTGTAAAAGAGGACACATTTTGAAATCCTCAGCTCCATAAGGTTTAACAGAAGTTATAATTTCACCCATTTATTTATCATTTATTTTATTATTTCATGCTTATTATGCATTTCATTCTTCACTTTACACATGTTGCTTTACTGCACCACCTTTATTGTTTTTGTACAAAGTTTTTTAATCAATGTGATGGCCCGAACTGTCAACATGCCATCATATATTTAATTTTTAGATTTTTATATTTAAATAATATGTATTTCAAAGCCGCTCAGCTTAGTTTTTATTGTTGGGGTGGGGGGCCTATTAGTGCAAATTCATACTAAATCAATTCGGGACAGCTTACATGAGATTAGGTCAGTCCCTGCCATGACCCCTATGTTTTATAATTTTGAATAATGTTGTTTTTCATACTGTATGTATCTGGCAAGTTGCAAAAATGTTGATTCAGAATGTATCAGTAAAATGTTATGTTCTTTTATGCCAAAATATCTGATCTTGCTATACACTATTGGCTTATAGAAACTAAACTAAAGCATTATTCAACTTTTTCATGGTTATGTTTAGGGGCTCACAGCCCATGATTAAGGTTAGGGAAAGATCATGGTCTTGGTTTAATACAGAAACAGTGACCTGAGACACAATGTGTTTATTAACATTTAACCAAAACCACAATCCAAAATGAGTGCTGTAAATAAATGTTTAGTTCCTCTTTCACTCAAAATATGTGGTCTCTGAACATTGCCCATGGCAACCATTACATTTTTGACATAACATGGGTAAACAATTTAGTGCTATATAAACATAATTTTAAGGAGACAGACAGTTGCAAATGTGGGTTGAAATGTGAATCGCTCATCTCTCCTCGCAAGCTTTTGTTATGAACAAAAAGTTCAGTATCTCAGGGAGGGGTTGCTGCTCCATAGAAGTCACCAGAGTGGTACAAGCTGTCAGATTGTGGGGTCTCCAACATGCCGCTTTCCTAATTTTAAGCTACCACAGGTCAGCCCAGCACTTTTTTAGAGGTCATGTCTTCAGCCACGCTCTTCCAGGACATGACTGCAGGCATCATTTCCTTTGAGCTGAGAAGCAACCCACCGTGTTGTTTTCTCTGTAATTTGAACCACATGAGAATGAAACTGAGGGATCAAATCTATGGCTAAGGGTCATCCCCACAGTGCCTTATTAGTGGAAAAAGGTCATTAGTGTTACACAGAAAATCTTTAGTTTCAGCAAAGAAACTCAAAAAGAAAAGAAGCCCTGAGAGTGGAGCAAAGTTACATCACTGGACAGGCTTAAAGCATTAGACGGTTTCTTCCTCAAGGAGTGCAAGGTGCCTCTAAATCCATCATCTGGTTTGAGTGTGAACTAATAAGCCATTCCCAGCAAACCAAAAGTAAATTCGCACTAAATGAGTCTGTGAAATCCAACTAACATATTATGGATACATCTATATGTTATTAATTTTGATATCATAGCATTATGATTACTGTTATCATTGCAATTACTTCAAAAACCTTGTTTTAATGACATATTATAATATATAGACTGAGCACATTTTGTATAGTCTGTACATCTGCAGAATTAACCAACCCGGTCTCCCAGGAAGGCATATAAATACCACATTAAAAGGGCATTCCACATGTTATGAGGACACATTTTAGGTTTTTTTTTGTGTCATTTGTATGCTGCTTTTCACGTGCCATTAGCGCACAACATAACTATGTTAAAATCTGCCGTTAGGTTTAGGCAACAAAACCACTTAGGTTAAGAAAAAAACATCATGGTTGGGCTTAAAATACATAAGTAAACTAAGCAAAATACATAAGGAAACAACATACAGTGCAGAAATCACATCACTAACATCTCTAAAGTAACTTACCAAACAGAACATCTGTCTCTATTACTGGTCTCCTGGTTGAAAATCATTTGTTGGACCCACCCATCTACCCACCCGCCCACCATAAGCGGTCTTAAGCGGAATAATCAATGACCAGCACTGGTTCTGTCTCAAGGATCTGTTCAGGTTCTTCCTCTTCTTTGTCACTTTCTATAATGATTGGGCTCTGATTATTTGTCTTTTTCTAGGCTTTCTGTAACAAAATGGACTTGTTGCAGTTCATCTTCCTCTTTTGGGTCTTCTTCCTCCAGGCCTTTCTCCTCTTATGTGGGTGATAAGGCCTGCTGAACCCACCATAGAAGTCCATTTCTCAGTTCTTTTCGACAGCCCTTATTCTACCTCACTAGCTCTGAGCTTGGCATATTTACTGTACATGGATGTGTTGTCAGTACAGACTACATGGCGTACAAACGACACACAGAATGCAAGAAAGGCTTTTTCATTGCACACTAAATGCCTTGCACATTATCGTGTCATTCATCCGCTTTTCATGCGAATGGGCTGCTTTAACAAAGCTTGAACTTGCCTAAGGATCATCATGTTTTTAAGTTTTCTTCCATATTGAAGTAATCCAGTGACAGATGTCTATACATCCATGGACACAATACAAACAGGCTCAGTGTGAGTCTTTCAAAACCCCTGCCTTAGATATCCGCATTATAAATCCGGATATCCGCCTTATAAACACATTCACATGCACATTTGCATACATATTCATAAATGTATGCACATTGCACAGATATGCCAAGCTGAGATTTAATGATCCCTGAAGGGAAAATAAGTATACATATGTACACATACAAGCATGTCTAATCATAAACACATACACACAAGCAGCCGCACATAAACACAGCACTTATTTCTGTTTGCCTGCTTTTGATCCACTGTGCTAACAGACGCCTCTGTGTCCCTCTCTCAGCAAAGCCAGTTTATTCAGCATCTGATTTATGAGGCTGCTGCATGCAGCCAAAACAACGCCTCTGACCTCTTTTCCCACAGTTCTCTCGCCCTGTCTATCGGGAGACACTGAGTCAAGAATCGTCTTTTAATAGTTGGTGCAATAACAGCAGACCTGTGTCAAACCGTGCTGCAAAATATCTTTTGAGGGTGTTTTGACACAGAGGGCCAAGATTTTATGCGCACCACAACACAAGCATGCCCAAGAAGTTTAGATATGTTCAAAACCATTTCTAGTACAGCTAAATTACCTGACACAATCTTAATTGCCCTGATGGAGTAAATTAAATATATCTCAAGCTCACAAGATAACCGGGAATGGGTTGGAGAGGGAGACTCTGATACAGGGTTTGGCTGAGAGACAGAAAAGTCTCTGGAACAAATAGTCGGAGGTGGAATCAGACAACAACTTCTTTTCTAAATGAGGATTAAGTAGAACAATGAAGATTCAGGAGAGTGTGTTTACTGACAACAGGAATAAGGTACTAAAGACCCATCTAGCACAGTAAAAGTGAGTTCAGTATGTTCAGAAATCAAGTAAACTGGCTTACAATGGGCAGGGAGATACAGTAGGTCAAGGAAATAGATCCCAACATAAGCAGTCAGGTAAGACATTAGCAGCAGGTAATCAGAGCAGGTACAAGTAGGAAACAGGAAGTAGTTTGAAACATAACACAACCCAAAAGCAACATAAACTATTTCAGACTGGTTGTATAACCAGACCATTATACATACACATACTGGGATTACGTGAATCATCTGACACTTTTCAAAACGGGGTTCACTAAATTGTACCACTGGACTGAGGCTTAAATTGTTATTTTTGATTTTTTTTATATATATATATACTGTATATATATATATATATATCATTCTGTAGCTTCCCAGTGTTGTTCCTTTATTTGTGTATTCAAATGCAAACATTCAAATTTTGGTCAAAGTATGTAGGTTTTAGCATCAAAATGCCATTTACCCAAGCCCTTCTGTGTGATGATGATGCTGGTACATATACAGTATATGGATTATACAGTGCATCCTTATATTTACTGTATTGTTACATACAGTAACTTAGATGACAGGCTCCTAGTCTGGAGAAGCAGACATGAGTAACGGCATGTAAGCTAAAGGAATGAGCTGCTGTGAGGACGCCACATTAGTTCAGATACCAAAGTCACACTATAACAGCAGTAGACCAACAACTCCCCTGTTCTGCGAGGTAAAATGCCTATATTCATGAATGGAGTCTGGTCTGGTGTCTTTGAAGAGAGTGATATAACTGCTTCACTAATCAATTAGCTTTGATTAGCTTACTTTGTCACTGCTTTTTGCAGCAGCTAAGTGGGCATTTCCATTTGAAAAAAAAAAAAATACTCACCCTTTAAGTATTATTTGGTGGACCCTTTTATTACAGAAAAATCATTAATGGTGATATTATTATTATTTACTAATAATAATATCTTCTCAATGTCTGTTTTGGGAGCAGAGATTTCCCACAAACACACCTGAAATTTAAATTTCTTTAAATTTTCTGAATCTGTGGGGTATTTTGGGGTGAATTTGAGAGTGTAGCTTTACGAACCCAATTTTTACATTTGCAACAAAAGAAAAAATCATTTGAATTTTCTTTTCTTCCACTTTTGTTTTGTAGGACTCCTCTGTGTTTTCACTTATTGTAGGAGAAAACTCTCAAAACACCAATACAATATTAAATATCATGCTATGATGGACACCATTTGTGTTTCTGTCTGATCTGGGCTACAGTTTGCAGGAAAGTCTCGTGGGTATGCCGTATTTTCTGATGTTGGCTGAACAGATAAGTGCTGAAGGCCAACAATAGACCTTAGAGGGATTTTGCATCATGTAGATGGGTGTGAAGGGTCATCTGGGGTCATGCAGACCCCCTCGCTCCTTCCCAGTGATTCACAGTTTAAATGTCCACACCTCCCACTCACACGTCTTTTTCTCCTGATCTCTTGCCATCTTTTCCCCACTGGTGGCGGATTCTTTCCATCTGTGTCTCCAGTGCCATTTACTCTCAGACCATCTATCTGTAAACACATCCACACATATGTGTCCACAATTACACATAGCCAAACATCACAGAATCCCTCATCAGAAACACATGGCCTGGGTGGAACGTCCTTAGATCCCCAAATTAATACAGAAAAGAATCACAATATCATGTTCTCGATTATGAGTGCTGAAAAACTAATGAACAACAACAGCAAAAATGAAAAGCGTCTTAGTTCTGTTTTTTTTTTTTTTTTCAATATTGCCAACAGCTGGGGAACAAAAATCAACCCGGAGTCACCTCAATTTTTGCCTTCAAAGAGTGAGGAGATTTAGTAGAATTACTGGAAATTACATGTTGAATTAAAGGCCCATTTTATCTGAAAACAGAGGGCCTGTGACGGAGACAAAATATTATTCAGTGCTGGCAAAAGCTCTCTGTTTGCTTGACTACTCCTGCCATCCTGCACAATTTCACATTACTTTATTGTTGCAGTAGAATAGTTTCTCTCTTACTATCTCAACTTTTCTTTTAATGGATGTCATTTGTCAAAAGGGAGCGAGATAAACACACTTTCAGCTACAGGATTTTACGCACTCTTTTCTTTCTCCCCCAGAACTTTTTGGATTAGTGCTGTTAACTCTCTTCTAGTTTCACATAATGATTCTTAATTCCAGTTTCTCTGTAGCAAATCTCCCTGTGAAGCTCTCAGGCTGCCGTCCAGGATGACAGTCTGTTTGTATATCTATCTGTCCACCCTGCACTCATGCAGTAGTCACACACACAAACACACTCACTCCATCATACTGAGCATGCCGACCCACCTACACTGACAGCGAGCCATATTCACACACATACAGCATACACAGTCATACTACACATGCTGACCCACCCACACAGCCACCCACCGTACCTACACACACATTACGTTGAAAGTGATGAACTGTGCCTGACTTGTGCAATCTGCTCCATTGGATGGCCCACACCTCATGTTACAGTCAATTATGAGCCCACTGAATCACAAAGTGTGTTTACATTCACTGCAATGATGCAGTTAGAACATCAGTAAGGTGATATTTAGTTTGTCATATCAACATCTTAAACTAGTTAGATTGTATTAAATATAACTGCATTAAGAGCTATAGGTTCTTTTCATGTTGATTATTTAATTTTGTTGCCATGTGGTGTTTTGATTCCTGCGTATTCACCGCTCACCTCAGGACGTAAACCAGATGCAATGTCTTTAATAAAACAGCTCGAGCTGGAAGAAAAATAGATGTTGCGACAGAGAAACAGCTGTTACAACACAGCAACATACGACAGGGCTCAAGTCAGTTCACAAATTAACCCGAGCAACAAACACCAATAAAGTCCCTCAATTTCCTCATTACATTTACTGTATTATTAGCCTTTAGGCTTGTACACATTCTACACTGGAAGTACCTCATGACCTATGTACTCATGTGATATTGGGGAAGCACTGGTGGAAAGAAGCTAACAGCATTTACCCAAGTCCAATTTAGAGGTGATTTCATTTTATTCACCTTCTACTCAACTACATTTTAGAGCTATAGTTATCAGTTTAACATTGCAGATTAAGATTTTACATTCAAAACATACGATCAGCCTCTAAAATACAACTATCTTTTACAATTATAGACCGTTGCACCCAACAGAATATGAAGTAGTTCACCTTATACTTATGCCATACTTCTATGCAACTTAAAGATAATGTTTCTCTACTACTCTAAATCCAGGACGTTTACTTGTGAAAGAATATTTGCGCTGTGGTATTCACACTGTTACACTACCTTACACTGTAATATTGATGCTTTTGGGTAAAGAGTTGGAGTCAGGTCACTAACGACACACTCTCATCTCAACTCATCACACATTGCCACTTGGCGTCACTTTAGGTTTAGGCTACATGGTTTGTTTTAAAACTACTATGGCTGTAAACTGAAAATGAAATTGAATGTTGTGAATACTGGACATGAAGGAACAGCTGATTGTAAAGTGAAAGTGAAATTTAATGCACCGGACACGAACAGCGGTCCCCTGGATGAAAGCTGCTCCTCCCACCCACCCCTAGTGTGTCTGGTCACCACATGCCTAGTGCCAAGTGTTTGCAGATGATAGGTAAGCCCGGGACGTATCATCCCTAAAGGGTGCCTTGTGCGGCGGTATCAAACGCTGATGGTATTTAATGCTCTCGGAATGAGAACGGGCCGTCACCACGTAAATGTCCCCCGCCCCCACAGCACAAATGAAGTGAGCTGATGTGGCCTCTCTCCTCCTACGTAGTCTGGCTAAAACCGCCTGAGACAAGCTGATTAATGACCTGAAATTCTGAAGGTTACAGGATGGCACATTCGTCTTTCACTCTCCCACTTTCTCTCTCTCTCCCGCCCAGCGTTTGACCTTGTTTGTAGCAGACGTGTGTCTCTTCCAATCTCACACTGTGTACGCATTTTGGATGCCTCAGGTTTTGGGTCACTGTCCGTGGTTCTCCGATATGAACATCTCAGCTTGAGCAGTACTGTGCATAATGTCAGCGTCAGACAGAGAGGAACATTTGTTGTGCTTGGAGGGTAATGTAAGCAGCCTCTCACTCTACAGGGTGTATTTGTCTTCAGCGTAGCTCGCTTACACCCAGCCCTTAATACCACTCATCTCTGACCAAATAATTCAGAAAAGAAGACACTTAATGAGGAAAGGACTGAACAGAACCTGGACTGTTTTCTCTCTGTCAACAAAGAAAGTATTAAATAACATTTTATCATTGAGTCTTGTACCACTCATAACAATATTTTCATTAGTGTATAATCACCAGAAACGAAGGCTTGTTATATTTTCATTAGCTTAAAATGAGCCCTTCATATCCACATAGGGAGTGGGTCCTCTTCACAGAGTCCGCCATGATGCTCTGACATGTTTCGACTGCAGCCCAGAATGGGCAAACCAAACACTGGCTCTGGGGAGACTCTTTTGCGTTTTTACATTAACTGAAGGACACCGTAGTTCTACGACACGCTTGTGAAACTGCGGTAATGTGAGCCACAGCTTGAAAAAACCATAGTACCAGCAGCCGCCATCTGACCTCCGATGCTCCTGAATTAGTGTTATTATAGTATGGATGGCCTCTGAGGGAGGAGAACAGCATTAGCATGGTTTTGCACTTGGCAGTTCATGTTACTGCAGTCTTGGAAAGGAAGGAGTGAGCGAAGGGGTATTGTTGCAATCTTCAACTACACCACTAGATGCCACCAAATCCTACACACTGTGCCTTTAAGTTGTTTTATAACGATACTGTACAAACTTCTCCCTGTAATAATAAGTTATTGCTCTTTGATATTTCAGCAGGGAAATTACATTATTAGAGCATTATACAACATTTTGTACCTGGTACCATGATGTTTAGCAGATGGTGGGAAAATATCTGTATATGGTATGCTAAAATTAATAAACTTCATCACCAGAGGCCCCATGATACAATATTATCACGATGCTTAAGTCACAATGCGCTCTTATTGTAATTTTAAACATCATGCAGTATTGTGATAAGATACATTGCGATTTATTACCTATTTTCAACTGCAAATGATACAGTTTTTCAGCATCTGTTCAATCTAATAAAATGCAGTTTTCACCCTCTTCATCTCAGAGTTTTCATTCATATATCTTTAGGGCAGAGGTCAAGGGACCCCTTTGAAAATGGCCATGCCAGTTTTTCCTTGGATGGAGTTGATTATTTAGGTTTTCTAGTTTCATATGATACCAATATCTTCACTCTAGATCTAAAACTCCACTATGACCTCTGACAGACAGAATATCGGCCAGGCTCACCAGCGAGCTGTTGGATTGTTAAGAGGTTAATAGTTCATATAATAAAAGATCAATGCTTGACATCCATGTATTGATACAATATTGTGACGCAAAACATCACAATCCAATGCTGTATCGATTTTCCCCCACCCCTATGATGAGGGTCCACTTTTACCATCGAAGCCAAGTTTAGAACTACAGTATTTGTTTCAAATAATCCCCCGTCAAAAAAGGACTGAAGTAGTTTAGAGGTCCAGTCACGCATTTGGATACACACATCTAAATGGTTAACAGATGAAAACTCTACGGTATATTGCCTTCCATGTATATGTTATCTAATTACCATAATTAGAGACAGTGTTTGCATCATCACTTTCTTGGTACTGACAGAAACCAATAACAAACACGCTTCATGTTTCTTACAGTCAGCAGCTTTGCAGTAAAATTTGAATCTCTTTGTTGTCGACGCTGCCTGTTCTTTTTCAAAGAGCTGTTGGTCCAACGAATCAGAAAGCACAGAGTTTCTTTTGTTATCAGATCTTCTTTGTTAATAATGTTATCAAAATGTATTGAAGTTGGTATTATTATGTTTAGAGTACCACATGTTCAGCAAGTCTTCCGGTGCTGCAGTGAGAGTTGAATTTTTCATGACATATGGCACTGACAAGAGTTGACTGGAGAGCTATTTGTCCACTATATGGCTGTGGGGTATGAGGGGGTGTTTGAAACTATCTTGAAGTGCATGACTTTTTAGACTCTGAGTTCAGCTATACATTTGCTGCGTGGGTGGATCAGGATCACAACACCATCAAGTTAGACCGTGTCAAGAATGTGAATCACACAAAAAGTTGAGAAAAGTACACAAATCTCACTTGTCTCATTAGAAAGACAGTATATGGTATTTTTAATGAAAATGTTTCATTTCAGATACTTCTGTGATATTTTTCTTTTTTTTCCTCAAGGTTTGTACAGAATGCAAGTGGTAGATGTGGTAGATGTGGCAGATGGCAAACAGTGGGATTTGTTAAGAAAACACGATTTGTGTACGATTTGTGTTAGTAATTTGAAGTGTTCATTATTTATGTCTACTTAAAGCTGCAGTGTGTAGAATCTGGTGGTATCTAGCAGTGAGGTTGAGATTGCAGCTAACTGAAGCCTCTCCCATGTGCCAAGAGTGTTGGAGAGTTACGGTGACTGACGTGAAAATACAAATGCCCCCCCAAGAGCCAGTTCTTGTAAGAGTAGTGAAGGTCAGTAGAGAGAGAGTGGTTAAGCAAGAGACAGAGAGAGAGAGAGAGAGAGAGAGAGAGAGAGAGAGAGAGGTGGCGATGCGAGCAAATATCGTTAGTGACTCTGGCCCAAGCCGTTCTGTGCTACTGTAGAAACATGACGGTGCAACATGGTAGACTCTGTGAAGACGACCCGCTCCTTATCCAGATATAAATGAGTCATTCTAAGATAACAAAAACACAATTTTTGTTTTCAGGTGATTATACACTTAAGAAAGCGTACTTAATATTACTATATTCCTTTTCTGCAAATAGCTCCCCTAACTGTTACACACTGGTCCTTTAATGAAAAAGGACCTATTATACAAATTTTCAGGTGCATATTTGTATTCTGGGTTTCTACTAGAATATGTTTACATGCTTTAATGTTCAAAAAACACTTCATTTTTCTCATACCGGCTGTGCTGCAGCATGTCTTTTCATGCAAATGTGATACTCGGTGACATCATCATGTTACGGAAGAAAAGGGGGGACTTCAAGCGAGGTGTTTTAGGAGCAGTGTTTCTGTGGGAAAAAGTAATTCTGGAGTAAGTAATCCTGCATAGGCTCTCAGCTTTGTAAATATATAGACCTTTTACATGCAGAGAAAACTATTGGTGCCTTTAAAAGAAACTCATGAGCTTGAGTTTACCTAAAGCTGTGTACACAATATGCTTGGTGTTCAAGTAGTTAAGTCTTGAGCACCGCTGCTAAGCAATGAAAATATTAAAGTTATTGTCAGTGTCTAGAAGCCAGAGGCTAACAATTTAGCAAGTGATGCAGTAACTGCATAAAAAGATGAGGTTGTTGATATTTTCCTCAGTGCTATTATAAAATTACAAAGAAAAAAAATATACAACTAAAATTACAATATATTAACTTATTATGCCTCAAAAATTAACTTCCATGGCCTCCACCATTTCTGACTATGTCAAAAAACACATCACTTGTGAACTGGACTTTTCTCGTGAACACCGTAAACACAACCCCATTTGAAGGCGCTGTATATAACACAATAAAGGAAAGGGAAAAATTCAAAGCATAATAGGCCCTGTTAATATGTGAACACATTCATCTGCGGTATATTTAAATTCTTTTAAAATCTTCTGTGTTATTATATTATATATCAGTTCATGCAACAAAAAACTCTGTATTTCTTTTGTAAATACATTTGCACTTCAAAACTACCTGTATCCTTGTTTTGATCATTCAGGTAGTCGATTGCTCGGTAGAATCAGGCGCCTTCTCTACACACACACACACACACACACACACACATGCTACTCCCTGCTTTGCCTCCGCAGTCACCCTGTGACTCAGTCATCTCAGTAAATCCAGCCTGTCCAATCGATTAGCTACCCCTCTCTGAGCGCCTCCCTAATGTTGGAGCTCTGAGAGGCCACTGTGCTTCCCACCTGTTCCGTGCAGATAGGCCACCATGACGCCTGTTACAGCAAATGCAGAGACGTCCACTGAAAAGCGACGTGATAATGTGCAGAAAGTTTTAATGAATTCATGCTAATGGCTGTCTTTTGCTTTCCCGTGGGTGAGTTTTGTAGGTCTAATGGGGAACAATACATGATAGAGGACTGAGGCCACCATTTGTCTGTAAATCCCAGCTACTCTGAAACAAACTGATAAGACTGGGGACGCCAGTGAGCTACCACAGCAGCTTACTAATTGAGGCCTGTGTCTCCTCAGCTTTACGGCCAATTGTGAGGAGCCTCCCTTTTGTTTTTGCATGATTTTAGTGGCTGGATGTTGTCATGATTATGACTCTGTTAGAAAGTTGTCACACTTTAGAGGTGACTTTATCCTTGATGTAGGCTTTCTTTTGAATACAAATGACAGCACTGAAATGAAAGAAAATAAACGGTATTTGTCATCACTGAGAAGATGAAGAAAATTATTTGCAATGTATAACAATTCAGTCCCGCTTGTTGTTGACAATGGCATCTAAGTAAAATATTGCATGCACAAAGTGCTACATAATTAAGTAATGTACGTGCATTTTTTTCGTGTAAAACCTGTTAGTTCAGGACCTTGCCAAACTGTAAACTAACATAACAGATGCGAAACCTATTTGTTAACAGAGAGAAGGAGCCATTAGCCTTGTAGCAAACCCTGACATCTTGGCAACTATAGATCAACTGGGCATAAAGCTAATATGCATTACAAGAGAGTCTGTCGGGGATCCATGACGTGAATTAGTCCTAACAGGTCGGCTTGGCAGCTACAAAGGCCTGGCAAGGCAGCCAGGAGCTGTGCGTCTGATGCATCTGCAGATGGAGATTAACGGTTGTTTTCAGTGAAAACAAATCAAAACAGTGGAATCTGGGTCGACACTGTATACAGTATAAATATATGTATGTATGGGGTGTTCTGGTCACATGGCGATGTCTCCTTGAGCAAGTAACTTAACTCCAACTTGCTCCCTAAGGTGTGAATTGGTGAATGCTCAGCTATAGTATAAAGCTCTCCGAGTGGTCTGAAGACTATGACAGTGCTATATAAATGCAAGTCCATTTACCATATATGTGGAATGTCTACAATTGCTGCTTCAGGATTATACTCTTGCCCATCTGTTATGAAATATACAATTTAGGACACGCTAGAATTAACGAACAGCGGTAAAGCTAAGTAGACAACCTTTTATTACTATCGTTATCTGATAGTATACTTCATCTGACAACACAGACAGACAACTGTAAATGAGAACAACTAAATCCTGAATTTGGCTGCATTAAAACACAATATACTGTAAGTGACCACAGCTAAAAGAAAGACAAACGAATGGCAGCTGATTGTCTCTCTCTCAACAGAACTGGAATCTGATGCAGATGCCACGTGAGCATATGTCGTAAGAGCAGAGACATGGACTCCAAAAATGAGGACGCATACATAGTATATGTAGTGCAATACAAATCGTATCCCATTAACCAAACCAATATCACACCAAAGTGGTAACAGACCTGCCTGTCCACCAGAGGATAGCCTGTCAGCGTCGCACATGAATATTCCATGCCTGCATGAAGGGATAGCCTACCAGCAGGGGGTAACAAAACTACTTAGTTAGGTTTAGGAAAAACGTCATGGTTGGATTTAACATAAGTACATAAACTAAGTACAATACATGAGAATACAATGTAACATCAGTACGGAAAACATGTCACAAACATCACTACTAAACACATGACAAACATTACTAATGTAACAAAACACTGGTCTTGAGCACCAGTCTCCTGGTTGGACCCATCCACCTCCTCTAGCACCTCCCATAAATGGTCTTTGTCCCTTTTTGTCCTCCCTCACTAGCGCTGAGCGTAGCATAATCACGCAGAAGCACTTACATTGCAGTTAGCACAGACTACGTGATGTACAAATGACACTTAAAGCAAGAACAGCGTTCTTATTACCCGCATTGTGTCATTCACATGCTTGTGCGACAGGCCTGAGTTAACAACACGCTGTTCTCTTAAAACTGTGGAGTCCAGAGGATGTTTTCACTGCAGTAATACTTGGACACATTGATCGTCAAGAAGTCCAAAAACATCTGTCAAACGATCTGGAGGAGTCACAGAAACATACTTATGTAGATGGAAATCAGTAACACCGAGCTCAGTGTTGGAGAAGTTGGCCTATGATTGGCTAGTGGACAGATCAAACCCCCAACACTGCTGGAGAGCCAAAATACTCACTCCACCTTTTTTGTATCATCTGAAAAATCCTAAAAATGCTGCTTTTATATATTTTTCTCTCTACTGCATGAATGAATGTACTGCACAGATAAATGAACAAATAATGTATATTCTAATTTTTGTTAGCAATCCAATCACAACCCTTTTCAATTAGTCATTTCCCTTTTAAAAACTTTCTATAAAACCTCTATGTTTAACTTTGCTGTTTGACTACATTTTAGGCATTCGTATGATATTCTCACCCAAAGTTAAGTGACAAATAACCAAGTAGAGGTGAAATATTTTGGACATTTAATCCTGCAGAGATTATATATGTCACTATTCTGCATTCCTTTCTTACAGTAGATGATTTAGTTTCCAGCTGTTGACTTTTTTGTTTGAAAAACACTGTCACAATATTTACATACAGTATATCATACGTAAAACAAAGAATATGAAAATCATCCAGGAGACTCGACAATGGGTGCAGCATTTTTTTTCTTTGAAAACAGTAAATTCTGACTTTAAAATCCAGCAGATTGGTGGTCTTTGGAGTGTAAATTTAATTTCTCTGCTATATTTCAAAAAAAGGTGCAGTGTAGACCCAGCGCTCTGTTTGGAAATGCCAAGAGGATTAATGGCACTGATAAGTGGGGTTGGTATATTAAGCTAAGTCCTTTGAGTGTTTGCCATTTCTATTTCAGCTATAATTTGTGGAACATGGATTTAAAGTATTACAAAGACAAAAAAGAGAAAAGGCAGAAGACAGAGAGACATGGAGAGGACTGTGGCTTATAAGGAAAACAGTGCAAAGGTTCAGATACATGCCTCTTTGGGCTCGCTGTGGTCGAAAGCTGGTGAACTGCAGTGAAACAGACGGAGAACAAACATGAACACAGGCAGACATTCACAGACGCACACTGTGACTTTTTCTGCATGACTGGAGGTACATATCGCGAGCTGCAGCGGGGGCAGAGGGCAGATGGTGCCTTTGAGGTGGGAGGTTGAAATGTAGAAAGGTAGACGAAGTGTGAGTGTGTGTGTGTGTGTGTGTGTGTGTGTGTGTGTGTGTGTGTGTGTGTGTGTTTGTGTGTATGAAGTGTTATGGTGTGCTAGAAGTGTTCCCATAAGACTCTGGCGGAGGTGTTAGGTGCACAGCAGCATTTGAAGGTGAAAAACAAGTGAAATTCCTCCTTCTTCGACACTTTCATCTGCAGTTGTGTATTTTTCTCTGCGCTACATCACCTGGTTTGCTCATAGACTGTATTTAAGAAGTGGACGTAGTCAACGTGACGTCAAACAGTGAGTTATGGATTGCCGTTTTGAAGCCTGAGTTTTACATTTTGGCCATCGCTATCTTGTGTTTTTGCAACCAGAAGAAGGTGGAGCTATGTATAACCAAATGCTGATTTTTAGGCAACCAAAACATTATAATAAACTTTCATGAACTGAAAACACACTGTGAAAGGAGTTAAAGCTGTAAGACAAAAACATGGACAACTCCCAAACCTGTCAATCACAAGGTAGCCCCGCCCTAAAACATACCCTGCTTTATGATCTATTTGACTCTAAATGGGACCATAATTTACTAAATGAACGTCCTGCTGTGTTGAAGAAGACTTGAAAGTAGCGATTAAAACCATAAACTCATGTTTACAATGTTTAATGAGGTAATAAATCAAGTGAGAAGCACATTTTCTCATAGACTTCTATACAATCAGATTTCATTTTGCAACCAGAAGACTCACCTTCTGGCTACTAGAAAGTCTTTACTTTTCAGACCAGTGAGTTTAGTTAAAGTGGACTGGTATTGAACTCAGAGACAGATCTTGTCTCATGGCCGATGGTTTCTTCATCTTTTCGGTGTTGATTGTGTTAAAATAAGCTTTTTCAGCAACTTCCCACTCACACTGCCAATCTTTCACTTGGAGCTAAAGTCTTTTTGTTGGGCATATTTTTCACGCTAGTTCACAAGCTTTTCCACACACTCCAATTTTTATAGTGTCAATACAAGATACTGTCTGAGGCTCCTCCATACCTCTCAGGACTGTCAGAGGAAGAGACTGATGTTTGCCCAGATTAGGATTCAAACGTTTTTATGCATAAACGTGACTGAGAAAGGCTTGTTCAGAAAAGGAGCCTTTTAAACAGGATGTAGGATAGGTGGGATGATGTCTCCATCTAGTGTTCATTGCTAAATTTCGCTGCTTTCTGAGCAAACAAAGAGAGGTCAGTTGCTTGTTATTATTAACACTAATTCACTGAATACCCAATTCCTGCTTGGAGTGCATACACTTCATTTGAATTAAGGGGAAGCATCAACATTATGGATCCTACATTATATTTATTTTTTTCTGTGTAACTGGAGTTTTCAATATGATGTACAATTTAAAGAACTAAAACAGTTTAAGGTGGAATAAAGTTCATTTTGGCCAATTTGTTATTAAAGTCTGTCTTAAATAGTTAATAGAAACAGGAACGAGTCCTCTCAGCAGACAGTATGGTGGGAGCTGTACTTTTTAGTCTAATTCTGTTTTATTCCTCAGAAAGCAAAACTTTTATTTTGTTGAACATTTGTTTGACACTCTATTTTATAGTGCGTTATTTTTTTTAATTTTATTTTCAACAATTAAATTGTCAGCATGTGTCAGGTACAGTAGTTCCAGGTGAGGAAAAACTATCCAGATGCTTTATTTATGAGGCAGTACCACAATTCAAAAGTACTCAATTACAAGTAAATGTCCTGCATTCAAAACTATGCTGAGGTAAATATGCAGTAATTGTAAAGTACCTTCAGTAAAATGCACTTAAGCATCAATAGTACTCATCCTGCTCTATGGATGTCATATTGTATAATTTAATTATTATTACTGGTACATTGAATGTTAATAGTATTTAAATGACAGTCAAGGTGAAGCTATACTGTTACTTTAATCTGCAACAATTCAAGCTATTGTATTTTTTTAAATGATGATGATGGCTGGTATGTCAAATGTTTGTAAAGCAAATTGTAAATGAAACTCTTGAATAAATAAAGCTGAGTAAAAAGTAAGTATAAGTATAATATCTCCATTTATAATGTAATGTGGTAGAAGCATGAAGTAGCAGGACATGGAAATACTCAAGTAAACTACTAGTACCTCTAAGGGGTAACATTGTTGTATGTATACTTGGTACCAATCCAGTTATATACTCTTGGGTTTCTCATTTCTAATAAGCCATAGGCAAATGTTTGTAAGTCATCTGCATTTCTAAAAGATAAGAGGACATAAATGAAACGCTTCCGGCAATAATCCACAAACTGTTAATCCACATATATCTAAAATTACAACCACAATAAAACAAGAAGTATATTTTGCAGCAAAAAAGAGTAAGTTTAACGTAATTAAAATCTCATTTTTTTAAAGAAGAAAATTAAACACAAATGGTAACTTTTTGTCAACCTTTCAGATTAGCTATTATTCCATTTTATAATCTTTCAAAAACCAAATAAGTAGAGAGACAGACAAGAAAATCATCTTTGGAAAAAGGTTTTTGTTTCCTTTAATAGACTTTCTACCACAGTATAGTGTGAGTCTGATGGGATCCTTAGGACAACAAAGGGACATGCTAGTCCAGGAGGATATAAACCAACTGGAGAATATTTTGCGTATCAATGGCCCATTTCATAAAGCGTTGGTAAATTATTTACTAATGATTAATAAAGCCATTAATTGTGATTGCATGACTGTTCAGAAAGTTGCACCCAAAATATGGTGAAATGTCATAGTACGAATTTATTGTAAAAACTGCAAAAAGTTACAGTTCAGATATTTTTGTGAATGCAAAGCTTTATTTATTTCATGCTCAACCACTGACAAACATTTCTTTATTAAGTGACAGAGAACATGCTGGCATCGATGAACCATTTCCTTTCTACCTCTTTCTTGCCCAGCTCCCACAGCTTAGTAAGAAGCCGAGTCCCATTTTTGGCTGTAGTCAGGAGATATTTCTTGTTGTCCGGGTATTTAATGGCATTGTACCGGCCATAAACCAGAGTCTGGCACAACCGACCGAGCACCAGCAAGAAGAGGGAATCCCTTTCATCGTCACTGAGTGCCATGATGCTCTCCCAGCCTGCTAACACTGCTCCACCTACATCCAAAGGACTGGGGTTCTCCAGCATCATGTACGTGATTAATATTGCCACTTCAAATACATAGCAGTCATTCATGAGCAGAGCAAAGTCCAGTACGCCTGACACCTCATGACACCCGTTGTCTACAGGTGTGACAAGGATGTTGTGGTCATTTGGGTCCCCATGTATTATTCCTGTGAAAGTCACCACAGAAACACTTTTAAATGTTTGCGTCTAAATGCGCCCAGTTTACAATTACACATAAAATAATATAACAAAATGAGCAGAGTCATAAAGTGAGATAATAATAATAGTAAACCAAAGGAATATAGAACATAATGAACGATGACGACTTGTCATTTGTATTACCTTTTCGGAAAGAGCTGATTTTGGGCTGCACATGTGATTTAAACTGTTCAAGGACTGCTTTGATCACTTGCTGCAGGGGATCTCCATCCATCACTGATAGGTAGCCCTCTGTGTGAGGAATGTTGGATAACCTCCAACACACATCATAGTTTAAGATATCCAGGTTTGGAGATGCCAGCTGAAAAAAAAAAAATGAAAACGTTATCAACACTAGATATTTTTGCCATTTTCCCCCAACTTTCTGATAATTTGCAACTGCATTAATCATTATAATCAGGCTCTATAAAGTTAATATGGCTAAGGTGTTAGCCAATATTCACTCTCCATATAGCTCTACATCAACTCCTGACAATATAATTGGGTCTTTGGGCACATAAAACCTGAACAATGAGCTGAAAGATGGTGAAAATGCTCCGCCGTTAGAACAACAGCTGCATGTGGAGGTGAGGGATGACCCCCTGCATCAGCCATCTGCTCCAAAGTTTCTGTTAACTGAAATATACAAGTTTGACATTTGAACTTACTTGTTGCAACATCTTATCCATGGAAGCAACCAGCTTGCTGACATTATAAAGATCTTGCACTGTGACTGGAGATTCTGCAATGGGTTTTCCAGGGAGATAGCTCAGCAGCCTCACACAGTAGATCTGAGCACCATGTCCAAAGTCTAATAAGATAAGGTGGATACAAAAACAGGAAGATTTTCAGTTCAGTATAATGTCATCATAACTCTGTATGATCTGCTTAATAATGGACAAAAGGCACTGTCTGTGTTTCCCCTTGAATACTTCCCACAGAGCAGAGCTAGTGATGTCAGTTTTATGATATCATTACTTTTAAAAGGTACAATGTGTATGATTTGGCGGCATCTAGAGCCGTCCATGAGACAGCGTCTGTCTCGCTCAGAGGCCATCCTTACTATAATAACACTACTTTAGGGGAGAGAAGAAAAAAACATGGGACAACAAAAAGACAGAGCGTGGGGGCAGAGCAGGTCATCCACCAATCAGAAGGTCGGTGGTTCTTTCCTCAGCTCCTCCGATCCACGTCAACGTGTCCTTGAGCAAGATATTTAACCCTTTATTGCTTCTGAAGGCTGTGGCATCGGTGTGTGAATGACTATTTAGATTAGATCCTGATGGGCAGGTTGGCACCTTGTATGGCAGCCTCTGCCATCAGTATATGAATGTGTGTGAATGGGTGAATGCTCACATGCAGTGTACAAGCACTTTGTGGTCGGAAGACTAGAAAGGCACTGTTTAAATGCAAGCCCATTTACCATTAGACAGTCAGTCATTATTAAATAAATTCAAAGTGCCAATTTTAAAATCAACCTGTGCACTGAGACATTCTGTATTTCATTCAATTTATAAGGTGGAAAGTGGTGGATGGCAGTTTCCCCAAGTTCGGTATTGATCACGAGTTAAACAGTCCTAAGATCTGGTGTGCTGAGCAGTGGTTTTAAATTTAAGAAAATATGTGATATACTAAGACAGCTTTTGGAGGACACCTTAAAAGTTAACTTTGGTATTTTTCCCATGTTTTTGCATCTGACTAATTGAGACAATTGCTGGCGCCGTCATTAACGTCCACTAAAAGTTCCATGACAGGCTCTGATTGTTATAATAGAAAAAAAGATAAAAATCACCGAATGTGTAATTGTGTACATTAATAAATAAATAAATAAAATCACTGCCCTATCAGAGCATAAGTAGCTCTGACTATAATTACATTTGTGCACTCCGTTAAATTTGTATTGTTTATGTATTCTTATAGAACAGAATATACTGTATTCATCCCCTGAATAAATAAATATACTGTAAGTATATTCAATTCACAATTCAAGTAGTAGTAGTAGTGAGTAGTAGTAGTACCCATTTCCTCCATACTCATGAGCTGCCCTGTGGTGGTGGGCGTGACTGTATGAGTAGGAACTCCATGCTGGTGTAGAAAGGACATGCCGAAGGTCTGCACCTCCAGCCGGGTCACATTCTTACTCTCCTCTGCATTCATGATCTTCAAGATGTGCCTAGTACCATCCTTGTCCTCTATGAGGAAGTTCTGGTCCATATAACTAGGCAGGCTGGAAATCTCAGTTATGGACACCCCATAAAGTTGCAGTGATATTTTGGTTGCTTGCTGCAGGGTGAGCCTTGGCTTTGGATCAACAGCTGTGGCATTATCTGCACATAAGAATAAAATCACAACACAATTTTGCACAAACTTTTTAAACTGTGAAGACCAGAAACACATGTTTGAGTTTGTCAGGTAGATGTAATAAAACTTTGTAGAGACAGATGCTTGTCTGACAGTGACAAGACATGTTGTTCTACCTGTTTATACTGATTTGAGGCATTTCTCTATTCTGTGGTGACGATGGATGATCTGTTACGTATTTATGACAGCTGCTGTCGCCTGTTAGGCTTGAATTTGCCATGTTATAATCTGAGCATATTGTTTTATGCTAAATGCAGTACCCCTGAGGGTTTCTGAACAATATTTGTCATTATTGTGTGTTGTTAACTGATTTTCAGTTCTAATTATATAAATACATTTGCATGAAGCAAACCATGTCATGTTAAGAGTATTAAATACTTGACAAATCTTCCTTTAAGGTTACATTTTGGGCTATCACGCGATTAAATATTATTATTGACAGCCCTACAGTAGAAGTAACTAAAGCTATCAGACAAATGTAGTGAAGTAAAAAGAAGGTACAATATTTCCCTGAGATGTAGTAAGAAATGTGTAGAAATGGCATGAGAAAAAAAATACTAAAGTAAAAGTACCTCAAATGTGTACTTAGTTGAATAAATGCACTTTGTTACATTTGAGCAAATATGACACAAAGTTATATTTATTAAAGTTACCAACTTTACCTTTAAGCATTCTATTAATTACACCAAATTCAAGCCCCATTTTTAAAGCAATACATCTTCTGGTTTAACTCGTACACATCAAAGTATAATAAATATAAATATACACATATTTATAAAGTCTAGATATGTGAGCTTTTAATGGAGCATATTTTCCAGTCATTTAATACATAATATGTGTACTTACCCATCGTCTTTGAGCAGATAATGTAGAGAATGTGACAGGCAGTAGACGCACCCTGGTCTCCACCCTCTGTTTGAGAAGACTGAACCTCCTACACAGATAATCTGACACCAGTGTCTACACCAGGCATGTCCAAAGTCCGGCCCGCGGGCTAATTGCGGCCCGTGTTCAAATTTCCACCGGCCCGCAGCCTTTGTCATATAATCAACAATATGCGGCCCGCCACGATATCGGTGTGCAATTGAGGAGGTATGCAGCAGACCCCTCATCTCTGGCTGAGGAGTTTTAACGCCGCTTTCGGGATTTTGCTGCTGTTGAAAAGGAGATCAGGCTGTTAAACTCTCCTTTCTCCGTGGACTCCTTTCTCCGATGACGCTCCAGACCTCCTCCAGCTGGACCGCATTGAGCTGCAGTGTGATGCGGAGAGTCGCTCAAGGCACCAACGGCTCCCTTTGTCAACTTTTACCGCCAGCTGGATGAAGGCAGGTTCCCAGAGATTCAAACAGTTGCTCATAAAATGCTGAGCTCGTTTGGCTCCACATACATGAAGAAAACGTCCAAGAACCGCCTGAGGACCAGATTAAGAGACTCTCACCTGCGTGACGTGTGCGCATCAGAACCACTGCTTTAGAGCCAGACCTGGTCTACTGACTGTAGTCCAGATCTCAGAGCCACCCTTCACATTAATGCAGACAAGTTATATGTTTAGTCTTCTGAGGTGAATCACTTCTATTATTTTTTTTTTTTTAATGAATATGCTCTGAGTCTTTTCAATCCATGGATCATTTGTTCTTGTTTTTCAACTGACAATCAAACTGGCTCTTGTATAACAAACTAAACTGTCTTCATATTTATTGATAACAAACATTAGGGTCTTAAGAAACAAATATACAAATACTCAGTATTAAATATTAAAATCTAATTTGGTCCAGCACTCACTTTTCCATTTCATATTTTTGATCCAAGTCTAAAATTGACATAAATTTCGTGTTTGATATCTGACTCTAAATCAAATATATTTTTGTTTTTTGATTTTTGATGTTCAGTTGAAATGAAAGAAGGGCTGATACACAGGTCGATATGGCCTCCAATAAGATACCTGTTATTCTCTTATGTTAATGGTTCAAAGAGTGTCAGGCTGAATGGTCGGCCCCCACACAGATTAACCTCACCAAATCTGGCCCTGTTTGCCAAAAGTTTGGACACCCCTGGTGTAGGGTATAAACACAGGCACACTTTGGGATGAACTTAAACATCAGAATCAGAAATACTTTATTGATCCCCACGAACAAACTGAGATACATTTCGCTAACATGAATATTCAGTGGCATGATTGCCCATGACTAATCGTGATTAATCGCAAATGAATTACACATTTCTTTATTCGTTCAAAATGTACCTTAAAGGAAGATATGTCAAGTATTTAATACTCTTGTCAACATAGGAGTGGGAAATTATGCTTTCTTTAAGCGATTTTGTCCACTTCTAGGGATCACAATGTGGATTGTTTATTGGTTGATTATTGACAATTTTTTTCTGGAAAAAACAGTCTCTTTTTAACAGGGAAGGTATTTGCACAAACTGGGATCGCGAATGCTAGCTGATAACATGCAGCATGCGGTGCAAAACTCTCCACATGATTGGCTGTTTACACTCCACACCCTTACCGCAGAACCTCCCCCTCTAGTTTCTTCCCAGTCCACCACATCCGGCACTAGCCCCTCCTACTGTCCTCTGGTGGTCCGCTTCCCTCTCTTCCAGCATTCCTGTCATTATTACCTCCGCCAAGGAGATTATGTTTTTGCCGGCATTTATCTGTTTGTCTGTTTGTTTGTTTGTTTGTTTGTCTGTGTTCAAGATAACTCAAAAACTTATGGACGGATTTTGATGAAATTTTCAGGGTGAAAATCCTGGATTCTGGATCACTTTGAAATTTTCGTTAACATTGGGGTAAATGGGACCAAAAAATTTTTTTAATATCTTGTAATTTTCCCAAAGAGAAATTGATAGGAATTAAAATTTCTTTAAAAACCAAGTAAATAAGAGGATTTAAATATAAAATAAAACCCCCCCCCCCTAAAAAATAAAAAATTCGTCACTCATAATATTGCCTTTTTTATGATCACTGAGACCTGGTTAGGCATGGAGGACAATGTTCCTCTCAATGAAACCTCCCCCCTAACTTCTCTTACTTTAACCTGCCTAGACCTGCATAGAGGGGCGGGGGACTGGTCGTCTTTTAAAAGAACAATCACAGATGGTCTCTCATCTCCTTTGGAAATTTTACCACTTTTGAGATTTTTGTGTTTTTAATTAACATCAAGGAGCCTGTTCTCTGTGTTTTAATTTATAGACCTTCAAAAGGGGTTTATTACTGAATTTTCTGAACTACTGTCTGTGATCACCCAGTGTTTTGATAACATCATTGTACTTGGAGATTTTATGATTCAAGTCTGTTGTCCATCCCAGCCTCTCTCTTCTCAGTTTGTGAGCATTATTGAGTCCTTCGTCCTCACACAGTTGAAGGGACCCAGTCATGGCAGAGGTCACACTCTTGACCTTGTGCCCCCCCTTAGTCTCACCCTCAATAACCTGGATATTAACTGATGTCTGTATATCTGACCATAACGCTGTGGCTTTTAATGCTCCACTTTCCTGCCCTCCCCTCAGTAATCCTGTCCCTATCAGATTTTGTGCTTTTCAATTCTGCCATTGCCTTTTAAAATGGCTTTTTTTCATCACAACTGCATTGTTCTGAACAATAATGACCGCATCAGCAATTTTAACAGTAATTGTCTATCTAATCTGGACTCCATTGCACCCGTCAAATAAGGAATCCTTAAACATAACAGTGAACACACCAGATCGATTAAGAGACAGTGCAGAAAAGCCAATGCAAGTGGAAGGCTAATAAATCTCATACTTCCCTCATCTATCAGAAGCAACTCATGGTGAATTACCAGCAGGCTTTAAAAAATGCAGAATTCACCTACAACTCAAACATCATCACCAGTAACAGCAACAATCCCAGGACCCTGTTTAAAGTTATTCATTCTTGTGGTGTAATTCTCTATCTGTTCCTGTCTCCTTGTTTGGGAGGTCACAGTGTCCCGTGGGTTGATATCACTGGGTTGGATCCCTTCTATCTACCCGTCTCACCTTGGTCAAGGCTTCAAGGTGTCTCATATTGACATCACTGGGTTGGTCTCCTGATCTGGGGTGCTGCTGTTATCTGTACAGTTATGTCTGCAGTAGGGGCCATAGAGCCAGTCTGTGGGGCAACCAGGGTCAGAGATACCAGAAGGATCTCGTAAGTCAAAACACGATGAGGGTAAAACACTGAGCACCAGGGAGAGCTGTGAGGCCTTCATGAAGAGAGCACACCAATGTGGCGGCCTGACAATTCTCCTTGATAAAGCTTCAATGAACCTTTTGTGTAAAATATCACCTGAGTATAACCTGAGTATCAGGAATCCACAACAACTCTGTTACGTGTCTGTTTTCTCCACATTGATTAATTCCTGGAAAAAAGTGAGGAACTTAAAATTTTTCCTTTCCTTGTTTTCATTTTGTCTGTATTGTATTTCATCTGTACAGGCACTTTCCAACTATATTAGAAAGGTGCTATATGACTAAAGGCTATAACAACAACAAAATAATAATAATAATAATAATAATAATAATAATAATAATAATTGTATCTACAGTATATATTTATTATTGGAAATCAATTAACAACACAAAGTAATGACAAATGTGCCAGTGCCCCAGTGGGACCCCAGTATGCAAGAATAGTCAAATACACCATTTTAGAAGAGGCAAAAATAGCACATTTATACTACATGCAAAAAAAAAAAAAAAAAATGCATGTGATTATCATTAAGAGGGCATGTCTGTCATGGGGAGACTCGTGGGTACCCATAGAACCCATTTACATTCACATATCTTGAGGTCAGAGGTCAAGGGACCCCTTCGAAAATGGCCATGCCAATTTTTCATCGTCAAAATTTAGCTTAAGTTTGGAGGATTATTTAGCTTCTGTGAAAAGATCTCAGAAAAACTGATTGCATTAAAGAAATTGGTGGCAACTGCATCTGCAGCTTAATGGATTTAGAACTAAATCAGTTAATCTGTTGAGTTTTCAAAGCACATTATTAAACAAAATAATGAGTAAATATTATACAGATATAACTGATGCCCTGAATCATAATAAAAATGTCTAAAATGTCAGCAGTGAACTAAATATAGTTCCTTGGCCAGGGCAATTTGAAAAATGGTGAGTATTATTACATATTTTAAAAGGAATAAGAAATATGATATGACTGTATATCTAATGAAATCCATTTGCATGTAGTTTGTGGGGTATACAGTATATAAAAAGATTAAGAGCTGCCAAGACGTGCACAGACTAGGAACACAACACACAACTGGACTGTGGTAGAGTCAGTTCAACAAACCTATTACGACACCTGCAAACAATGAAATGACGCAAGTTCAGTGTTTTATTTTCCGACTGCATCTACAGCTTTAAGGGATTTCTGTTTTTGTTTAGAGTTTTGTTGCGTGTCTTGAGGCAGTTTGAGTTGGATGAGTGTGATGTTTTCTTTGGATTATGTTGGCTTAGAGCGTTTTGTGCAGCTTTGTTATTTGAATCTTTTTTTCTTGTGTAATTAAATAATTTTCCAATTTAAAAGCACAATCCAAAATGTACTGAATCAGAGGCGATTCTAGGATCAGACCTCAGTGTTTAAGGATCACAGTATGCAGGAATATTCACCATTTATAGCACATTTATACTGCAAAAAACTGGGTTTTGTTGCCCAATGCTGAATGTGATTATCATAACATGGGCATGTTTGTAAAGAGGAGAGTGATGGTACCCATAGAACCCATTTTCATTCACATATGTTGAGGTCAGAGATTGAAGGGACCCCTTTGAAAATGGCCATACGTTGCTTGCAAAATTTAGCTTCAAACATTGTTTAGCTTCCTTCACAATGCGATCGCCGAAAGATTGATTGCATTAAAGAAATTGGCAGAATTAAAATGAATTTGCATGAATCTGTTATTATTGCGTTAACTTTGACATTCCTACTGCAGCCTAAAAAAGAAATATGCAACAATGCAAATAACAATGTTGAAAAACAGGATCTATCAATAAGTGCCTAAAAATGCAAGAGTAGTGTAAATAAATAATAAGTGCTGCACAGCTGAATTGTTGCACTAAAGTATTGCACAGATATAATAAATTATGGCGTTGCAGCTGCTGATGGGGTAAAAAATAAATATGTTTATAACACTTTGCAATCAAATGAACACATCTGGCGTATTCTAGACCAGACAAGAGTATATTTGATTGTAAAAAATGCATTTAAGTTAAGTTGATGACGTCTGTATGACAATAGAATAAATCAAATGTCTATCTTAGTTTGAGCAGTTCAGGAGTAAACACGCTAAGGCATGTTACCTCTGGTTACACTTCCTGTTGACCTTATTACTGTATATACAGAGACAAATTAACTGTTTGTGCATGATTTAGGTCGTTTTGTAGTTTGAGATGTTCGTATTGATGTTGTAGTGTTATACCAGGGGTGTCCAAACTTTTGGGAAAAAGGGCCAGATTTGGGGGGGTTAATTTGTGGGGGGGGGAATATTAAGGCTAAAATTTTTTAAAAAAATAAAAAAAAGAAAAAAAGGGAATTTTATTGGGGGGAAAATCGACTTTGGAAATAGCCTTTTTTTAATTTAAAATAAAAAAAAAAAAAAAAAAAAAAAAAAAATTTTTTTTTAAGGTAGAAATAAAAAAAAAAAAATATATTAAATTTAAATTTGGAAAAAAAAAAAAAAAAAGAAAAGGGAGGGGGGGAAAAAAAAAAAATTAAAATATTAAATATTGAATATTTTTATTTTTTTTTTTTAAAATTAAAATTTTTTTTAAAAAAAAAAAAAAAAAAAATATTTTTTTTTTTAAAAGAGAAGGTATAATAGTAGGAGAAAAAAAAAAAAAAAAAAATCCTGATATAAAAAAAAACAGAAAATAAATAAAAAAAAAAAAAAAAAAAAGAAGTGAATCACAAAAAAAAAAAAAAAAAATTACCTGCACGAAAATGAGGGGGGGGGGGGGGAGAGGAGGGGAAGAAAGAGAGGAGGGGGGGGGTGGAAAAAAAGGGGGGGGGAGGGGGGGGAGGAGGGGGGGGGGGGAGAGTTTAATTAGGTGGTGGGGGGGGGGTGGGTGGGTGTATATAAAGGGAGAGGAGAAAGAGAAGAGTATATTTAAAAAATGAATAAAATCTTGGGAGGTGCCCTCCTCCAACGGGGGGGAAAAAAAAAAAAGGGGGGGGGGGGGGGTGGGGGGGGCCCCCCCCCACACCATACAGATGAAAGGGGAGGGGGGGGGGGGGGGGGGGGGGGGGGAGGGGGGAGAGGGGGGGGGGGGGAAGGAGAAGGAAAAAGTACTCCTTTTCAAAACAAAAAAAAACGAAAAGGAGGGAAAACCACGGGGAGGGGAGGGGGGGGACCCCCCCTCAAGAGAAGGGAGGGGGGGGAGAAGAAAATGAAGGAAGAGGGGGGGGGAGGGGGGAGGGAAAGGGGGGAGGGGGGGGGCGGGAGGGGTGTGTTATACAATAGGATCAATGGCCAAATTACATTAATAACGATATTGTTAGACTATATGAATGTATCCATCCATCCACCAATCATCCCTCTGCAGCCGCTTATCCCGTTGGGGGTCACGGGGGCTGGAGCTGATTCCAGCTGCCATTTGGCAAAGGCGCCAGTTACATGGAAGGTCGCCAGTTACATGAATACATTTATAATTATATCATATGCCTAACTGGAATTAGAGAGTCAAACAGGACAATGTCAGCGTAATTATGATGTGTAATTTATATAAGGTTTCCAAACTCAAAATTGCTTCAAAATATAGAAATATACAATCCTTTAATGAAAAACTTAGGTTTGGATGGCAGCAGACTAATTGCATATGACTCCTACAACAGGTCTCGACCACTCGTAAACTGTGTTTGTGAGAAGAGAAAACTGGTGAGTTCTCCACTCATACAAGCCACTGATGAACAAAGGACTTTCAGAAAGAGCTCTTCAGTTTCTGGTTCCACTGATGTACTTTTTACATTACTGGCAAGCTACATATACAGTTATAATATACATTTTAATTAAAATGTTACCACAGAAATATAGCAATTACAGTATATGCCTGATACACATAAAGGGTGTATTTGGTGTTTTTTACTCAAGGCAATGCAGCCTACACTGGAAGCAGGAGCATATGAGGACCACACGAGGGCAGTATTACACCAGATTTTATCTGGAAAGATGGGATCCTACAGTACTACATCAGTTGATCTGATATTTTTTCAAAGCACAGCATGAGTAAATATTATACAGATATAATTGAAGCCCTGAATTATTAAAAAAAAAAAAGTCTGAATTGAGGTGAACTAAATATAGCTCCATTGCCAGGGTAATTTAAAAATGGTGAGTATTGTTACATATAAAAAAAGGCAAATTAATTTATACTTTTAAGAAATATTACGTGACTGTATATCTAATCAATTAATTCAATAACACCAGCAAACAATGAAATGATGCAAGTTCAGTGTTTTGTCATTTCCAACTGCATCTGCAGCTTTAAGGGATTTCTGTATTTGTTCAGAGTTTTGCTGCATGACTTAAAGCATTTTGAGATGGATGAATGTGGTGTTTTCTTTGGATTATGTTGGATTAGAGTGTTTTGTGCAGCTTTGTTATTTGAATCTGCTGAGACATTGTTTTTTTTTTCTTACGTAATTAAACAATTTTCACAATTTAAAAGCACAATCCAAAATGTACTGGAATCAGGGGCGATTTTAGGATCAGTGTTTAGGGACCCAACAATGCAGAAATATTTACATACACCATTTTAGAATAAGCAGAACTAGCGCATTTATACTGCAAAAAAACTGGGGTTTGTTGCCCAATACTGAATGTGATTATCATAACATGGGAATGTTTGTAGGGAGAAGAGTCATGGGTACCCATAGAACCCATTTTCATTTGCATATATTGAGGTCAAAGGTCAAGGGACCCCTTTGAAACTGGCCATGCCACTTTGTCCTCACGAAAATGTACCGTAGCCTAACTAAGTCTGGCCTCAGAGGGTTTAATAATTATACTTTAGGGGTGCTGAGATGAAATGCAGGTGTGCTTGAGCAGTCTAAAATCTCCCCTGATTGGAGCAGATAGTTTAGAGCAGGTCAAATCTCACATATGAAGCACCCTGAAGTGGCATCAGAAACATCGCTCCTATATATGTCAACAGTTGACAGCATTTCTGTATGTTCATTTCTGTGCTAGTTTTCAGGGGGAATTCCTGACTTTGCCCTTCACAAATCTGATTGTTATGTTGCGATAATGTAATCTCATTTGTCAAATCATACCCTGCATGAACAGTATAATATGAAATGTAAATATGACAACAAAATGTAAGACTTTTTACTATTATTAGATTTTGAGAGTGAAACTATTATTTTTCAAAGTAACCAGTGTATAATTTTTTCGAGCTGAGAGCATGGGGGACCTGGTAACAGCTGATAGTGTCATTGTTGTTTTCGTTAGCATGAATTTGCAACTGGTCAAACTAAAAACTAATTAAACTGGAGTATCTGAGTCAGCAGTGGAAAGCAGATGTTTAGACTGTGGCCGCTAAAGTTAATGCGATATCAACGCGTTAACGCAAATTTGTTTTAACACCGGTTTTAAAGCTAGAGTGAAGATACTGGCATCGTATGAAAGTAGAAAACCTAAAGAATCCATTGGTGCCAACATGTCATACTAGCTTTTTGAGAAGGTTAAATAAAGTTCAAATTTATGTTAAATGATGGCAAGGAAAAGATAAGATAAGAGCAGATAAGATAAGATAAGATAAGATAAACCTTTATTAATACCCGGAGGGAAATTCGGGATACTGTCATGGCCATTTTCAAAGGGCTCCCTTGACCTCTGACCTCCAGATATGTGAATGAAAATGGGTTCTCTGGGTACCCACGAGTCTCCCCTTTACAGACACGCCCACTTTATGACAACCACCTGTAGTTTGGGGCAAGTCATAGTCAAGTCAGCACACTGACACACTGACAGCTGTTGTTGCCGGTTGGGCTGCAGTTTGCCATGTTATGATTTGAGAATATTTTTTAGGCTAAATGAAGTACCTGTGAGGGTTTTTGGACAATAATAACAGCCCTAGTTTAGACAGTAAGCAATCAAACTCTAATCTGATATGCATTTTTTATGTATGTCACTGAATGTATGTCCACACCAGATCAAACCACATGGGTTTTGTAATTTTCCTCTACAGTATACAGTTTGCATGTACAATACAGAATGGCTACAAACTACTGCCATAATAGTTCACTACAAGGTGGTAAACAGTAAGCTTGTCAGTTTCAAAATGTCAAATGGTTATGAAACATAAGAAAGAAAGGACTGTAACCAACCACCTCCAGCTCCAAAGAGTTGGTGGTAGATTTCCGGAGGAGGAGGAAGAGCTCCCCTACTCCCATCACCATCCGTGGGGAGGAGGTGGAGGTGGTGGACAACTACAAGTTCCTGGGAGTTCACTTAAACAATAAACTGGACTGGTCCAACAACTCAGAGGCCTCTACAGGAAGGGACAGAGCAAACTATTCTTCCTGAGAAGGCTGAGGACCTTCAACGTGTGCAACAGGCTACTTCAGATGTTCTACCAGTCTGTAGTAGCCAGCTTTCTGTTCTTCGCCGTGGTATGTTGGGGGGGTGGCATCAGCACCAGGGAAGCCATCAAACTTAACAAACTGGTGAGGAGGGCTGGGTCTGTGGTTGGAGGCAGAGGGGAGGACCAGGAGAAAGCTGGAGTCTATTCTGAAGAACCCCTCCCACCCCCTCTATGACCAGCTGGTCCAGATGAGGAGTACATTCAGCCAGAGACTGATCCACCCTCGGCCCACTACAAACCGTCTGGGTCAGTCCTTTCTTTTGGTGGCCATCAGGCTCCATAACCAAGGTCTGACCCCCATGTGACTCTGATCATCTGCTCCGAATTTATTCCTGGACCAAATGTATATAATTACATATAATTATATAATTACATATATATGCTATGCATATACAATACTCACCATCTGCTGCACTTTACTTATTACTATTTTACTTATTTATTTTATTGCCATTTCCTTCATTGCACCTTCTCTTGTACTTATATTGTTTTTATCTGTACTGTTGTTGCTGCTGCTGTGACACCCGAATTTCCCTCCGGGGATTAATAAAGGTTCATCTTATCTTATCTTATCTTATCTTAAAGGAGTGTGGTCGGCACTTTATTGTAGACCTGAGTTAAGTAGTAACTAAACTGACGCATTTCTTGCCTCATAAGTGTAGTGAGTCCAAAAATGTTTTATGATGCAGGGCAAAGACCATATGATCTGAGTTTTCTATTGGACAACTGCTGAGGTGACCATTAGTAAGCAAAAGCATAGATGTGATAGTGAGTGAGGACACCTCCTCAGGACTGGCCTTCAGCTATTTATGAAGGACACTGTTGTACAACAGTCAATATAAAACAGTAGTGATATGTTACTAACACAGAAAAAAGTTACTTGCTAGATTTGAAGAAAAAATGGTTGAAAGATATATTGTTAAAACCACAATTACAAACTTATATTTAAATCAAGCACAGTTATGGTGCTGAAATTTATGTTCTCGCAAACTTGAAACGGCTGTTTTATTTTAATGCTTATACTGTAAGTTGGCTACTTTTTTTTCTCAAGCTTGGAAAAAAAACGTAAGGATGGTTTATCTGTCTGGTTTTATTTGTAATTTATACTGCTACTATGGCTCGTTTTTCCTCTTAATATTTGACGCGCTGCTTGTTAAATGTATGTTTTGTTTCAGATATCAACAACACTTTACAGTACATTGGAAATGGATTAACACACTGTTAATACAATACCCAAAGTATAAAATACATAGTTATAAATATAACAGACTCTTAAAGGGGTTGTGCTTTTGTTTATTGAGATGATTAAAGCAGTATAAATGTGACATAGGATGGGGAGCCAAATGTGACTCAGTGAGTTATGGCTTTTTGCAGGTAAAATTAAGAGAGTTGTTTTATTTTTCTTTCTGGAAACAATTGAATCGAAGGCAACTGGACTTAGATTTGTCTCTGAAGACGTTTCGCCCCTTATCCAAGTGGCTTCATCAGCAACGTCTTCAGAGACAAATCTAAGTCCAGTTGCCTTCGATTTAATTGTTGCCAGAATGAATATGACCTAGATGAATGAGAACATTCACAGAATTAAGACTGTTGTACCGTACACACTGATGTAGTGGTTGCATTCAGTGTTTGCAGAATTCTGCAATGGAGAAAACAAATGTATTAGTTAAGATGTCATGAAAGAGGGTTCATGTAGTTTATAGTTAGAGACACAAATCTCATTCACTCAGTCATTACCCTCCCTATAACACAAATACACAAACACATTTGAAAGCTGTCCCAAGAGGTGTACAGCTCTACTGTTTCCATCTTTAAAATAATAAAATATTGCATTGTGGGATTGTTAGCAGTTTTGTTTAAGAATTTTTGAACCAACTAGAGTATGGAGCATAAATATTACATACTCAGAATATGGATACCCAAAATGGCAGACAATAATTAAAGCAAACTCTACTGTAAATACGGAGGGATTTTGAACACAGACATCGTTGACACTAAAATGCAGAGTGTAATGCATGAATGGAGACAATTGTGCTTTTTTAAATCACCTCTCTGTCAAACATTTAATCAAATTAATTCAGATGAAATAATCAATAATCAAATTAAGTCCTACCTTACCCATCTTTGATTCAGACACACTGCAGTACTCCTGCTGCAATGTCTGAATCTCAAAAGTAAAATGTGTTAAGTTTTACTGTGAAAACATAATTCATTGTTTTTAACTGGTGGTCCTAAAATTATGCTTGACATGGACAAAAGTTTGGAAAAGTGGAATCATTCTATGTGTGTTTAAATCTGTGAATGGCTTTCCTCACATTGTTTTTCACTGTCTGTCACTGAATTGAGCAGCACTCTGAAACCACACCCCCTGCACCTGCTCCTTTCCCAACTCCCAGAGCTCATGGAGAATGTGGACACCCCTCCTGGATGAGATCGTCAGATACTCAGCGTTTTCCGGATGCAACGCCACAGAGTGACGAGCTAAAACCAACGACTGGCAGAGTCGGGACAGCACCAGCATATACAGACTATCCTTCTCTGCCTCGTTGAGGGGTAGGACACTTTCCCAGCCGGCGAGGACAGGTCCACCCACCTCTAGGGGTTTAGGGTGCTCCAACATCATGTACATGATAGCAATGGCGAGCTCATAGATGTAGTAGCCACTGTTAATGTCTCCAAAGTCAAGGATCCCAGAAATCCTGTGGCCGCCATTCTCATCAGGTTGTACAAGCACATTGAGGTCATTGAAGTCACCATGGATAATGCCTTAGAAAATGAAGAAGTCAAATTATATTTGTGGGAACCAAAATGCATTATCGCTCGTAGTTAGTGACGTATTCACTCGGCTGCCAATGAGCTGTCAAGACAAGTGAGTAGAAGACTGTTTGTACTTCTAGCTGCCTAATCCAAAAGTAAATATCATACTCACACTTGTGGAAACTGGAACGTTTAGGGACCACAGAGGTCTTGTACTGATGAATGACAGACTTCACAACCTCCTCAAGAGGATCGCCATCTAAAATATTCATGTATGCTTCGAGACAGGGAATATTTGACAGGCTCCATATGAACTTCTCTCTCTGCAGCACGCTCAGTTGAGGGTGCTCCATCTGGAAAAAAAAAAAACAGAACAAAAATAACACAGAGCAGTGAAAGGCAGAAGAAGTTAAAGGAATACAAGTAAATATTTTTAACTTTGCAAAGCTTAACACTCCAAGATGTCCAGTTTCATGCTCATCGAGCAGTGAAGGCCTAGTGCTTTAGACATCTGAATAAAATAGTGACGTGGTTCGTAAATGCATGACAGAACAAAATCAGTGGTGGGAGATGGAGCCCAACCGATTTATCGGTCAGCTGTTATTATCGACCAATACTTACGCATATACATCTGTACATTTTTTATCTGTTCAAAATGCACCAAATGCAAGGGAGCTCTATATAGTATCTAATATTCTTATCAACATGGGAGTGGGTAAATATGTTGCTTTATGCAAATGTATGTATATATTTATTATTAGAAATCAATTAACAGCACAAAAGAATGACAAATATTGTCCAGAAACCCTCACAGCTACTGTATTTAGCATAAAAAATATGCTCAAAACATAACATGGCAAACTCAACACAGCAGGCAACAACAGCTGTCAGTGTGCTGACTTGACTATGACTTGCCCCAAACTGCATGTGATTATCATAAAGTGGGCATATCTGTGAAGGGGAGACTCGTGGGTACCCAGAGAACCTATTTTCATCCACATATCTTGAGATCAGACGTCAAGGGACCCCTCTGAAAATGGCCCAAGTATGGAGTGTTATTTAACCTCTGTCACAACAAGCTAGTATGACCTGGTTGACACATATATTCAATGGATTCCTTAGGTTTTCTAGTTTCCTATGATGCCAGTATCTTCAAACCCCGAAAGATCGATTGCGTTATTGGTTAATGACAATCGCCATAAAAACGATTTTGTGTTATTTGCCAATTTTTTTACTCCCTAATATCACAATCAGCCCTAAAATCTTGCATAGGTTGGGCTCTAGTGGTAGATATTGTATTGTCACTTAAAAAAAACAATTTAAAACAATTTTAAAGTTCTGTCTCACAGTTCAGGAATTCAGATTTGAATTACAAAACAAAGTAAATGATCTGAAAGAGGTGTTGCCGTTATACCTGTTGTAGGATTTTGTCCATTCTGGCTGCCATCTTGCCGGTTTCATACAGTAACTGTGGTGTTACAGGAACCTTGGAAATCATGGTTCCAGGCAAATAAGTCAGCAGCCTCACTAGATACTCCTGACAGCCATAGCCACAATCTGTCAGAGGTAAGACAAGATTAGCATGATTAGTGTTGCATTCACTACTCTTAGCCCTCATATACCATAACCTGTATGTTTTGGCCTTGCTCAGAAGCACGCTTATCATTACTAGAGTGGGAAAGTATTAATGTTAATGAGTTCATGAACCAAAGTTAACAGGATGTTCTGCATTGAGGCAGGGCGTGTTAGTTGTTGCTCTCTGACACAGTGTTGACTCCAGGGCCAAATTCAACTATTCAGTATGTGCACACACTCACAGGCACACAGCCACCGAATACTGAATAGCAAAATCCAAACAGTACTCTCTTTTCACCTCTCTGATATTAAAATATGAATTTTCTTGTTTTGCAAATTGAGAAGCTGAATTTGAATGTGTTTTTTCAGTTTTCACAGACTCAGATAAAAAAAAAAATAGCTGAGTTAAGGGCGATTGGTCAGATTCAAATCCAAAAATTCGAGTCTAGAGGAAAAACAGAAGGCTCTTCTCATTTTTCATCTTCATCTCCTCTGATCATTCCAGTATACAGATATTTTCACTACAACATAGCCAACTCTCACTCTTTCCTCTAGAATGTAGTTAAGTAGTTAAGTGGTGCGTGAGAGTGGTGGGAAAACGGTCAGCACACTTTATTTCATGTGCATTTGAAACAACGGGTTAACGTAACTACTTGTGTATCTACAGATGTCCCAGCTTCCCTTTACAAATGACAAATACAGACTAGCTGAATGACTTGTTTCCAAGAAACGTAGGAGCACATCTCTGATAAACTCAAGATTTAAAGTGGTGTGATTTTTTGTGGAGAAACTCAGTTTTACAGATCTGTCGATGAACTCAAGTACCGTATTTTCCGGACTATAATAAGGCGCACTTAAAATCCTTAAATTTTCTCAAAAGTCGACAGTGCGCCTTATAATATGGTGCTCCTTATATGTTGATTGTGGTTGTGCTTACTGACCTCCTCAAACCAATTTTATGTGGTACAGGGAGCTCAAAAATCTGTCAAAATGTTTTATTAAGCTTCGAAGCTGCACCGCTGGGTGGATTGCAGGAGCGTTACGGTAACAATAGTCAGGCGCCTTGCGGAGTAATACTACTGACAGTAGTCAGGTGCCTGGCGAAGTAATACCTACTGACAGTAGTCAGGCGCTGCAGAGTAATACTACTGACAGTAGTCAGGCGCCTTGCGGAGTAATACTACTGTTACTGTGCTTCGACAGATAGGCACCGTAACATTATGATGTGTGTATAAGGAGCCCAAAATGGCACGCGGATTTCAAGCTTAAGGCTATCAGTCACGCAGCTGAACATGGGAATAGAGCAGCAGCGAGAGAATTTATTATTATGAATCAATGGCACGGAAGTGGAGGAAGCAGGAAGATGACCTGCGCCACGTAAAGAAGACCAAACAGATTTTGAGGGAACGAAGAACAGTGGGTTATTCAACAGAGAGCAGCAGGAAGAAGCGTCTCTACAGTTTCTATTCGACTCAAGGCAGCAGCAGTAGCGCTTGACATGAAAATCAGTGACTTTTGAGGAGGAAAAATCAAGAGACCGAACGGCTTTTTCCACAACACTCCGCCCCTGTTGATCTGCAACTCCGTGCGTGCCCATCTCAATGAAAGTGAAGCGGGGCTTGCTGTCATTCCGGGTGGATTAACTAAAGAACTCCAACTGCTAGATATTGGTGTCAACAAGTCATTCAAAGTTAAGCTGCGTGGGAGCGTTGGATGACAGAAGGCGAACACACATTCACCAAGACAGGGAGGCAACGCAAGGCGAGTTAATCACTGAACGGCAGCACTTTTGTTTTTAAATATTATGAATCTGAATTATGAGCAATAAGAACGGTGCCTTGAAATAAGTCATGCAATTGTTAAACCATTAAAATCGCATGACTTATTTTTATGCACCAGTAATTGTTTAATTACATACAGTATGCATCTAAGAAAGCTTCAGTATGTATGTTGATGTGAAAGAATATGTTTTTTTTTTTTTTTCAAATTTTATCCTCATGTGTGGATGTAAAAGCTTTACAATTAATCACTATGATTTTAAAAACAAGAAGAAATAAGGCCCAGCCTGAACAGTCAAAATTATCTTAAAAGTGCCCATTCAAGAAACTCATCTAAAGCATGTAGGAAAGAAGTCACACACTAATGTAGAGTTATCTGCCTCTACTCTTACCTTCGCCCAAGCCTCCAGCATTACACATAAATGCATCTACACATTATTGCATTTCTAGGAGTCTCAGATGACATTACTCCTCAAGTTTGACCTGTGTGACTGGTCCAATACCAATTTCTTCCAGACTCATGAGCTGTCCTGAGGCGGTTGGCAGGGCCGTTTGGGTAGGAAGTCCATTCTGGTGCAGGACGGACATGGCGTAGGTCTGCATCTCAATCAGGGCGGGGTTCTTACTGTCTCCTGAGTTCATTATCTTCAGGATGTACTCGCCACCTTCGACGGGCGCAATGTAGAAGTTCTGGTCATCATAGCTAGGCAGAGAGCGGATTTCTGATGGCGTCAGCCTGAAGAGCCTCTTCACCATGTCAACCACCTGAGAGTGGCTGAAGTTGGGCTGGACATGTTTCTTTGACATTATTGCTGAAATAAAACAACAAGTTAGCACAAAAAAGGACATTGCCAAAATTATCATAGCAACCTATAGTAAATTTATAATAATCTAAACTGTGGGTCCATCTACATTCTTTTCCTTTTCAAATGGAAACGCCCACTCAGCCGTTGCAAAATATATATAATGCATATATAATAACATGTAGTGTATAATGAATAATGTGAGCGCTAGCACTAGCAGGTTGAAAGTTAGCTGTGCTAAGCTTGATATAAAGCGTGATATAAAGGGCTGTCTGAAACTTACTTTAGCTGTTGTATCGCTGTCTTCAAAGCCACCAGACTCCATTCACAAAAATAGTAAATTTACCTCATAGAACATGGGAGTTGCTGGTCTGCCGCTGCATCGGTCAGATAATTTGTTTGTGTTATTGTGTGATTTTCAGATTCAAACTGAAGTGGCGTCCACACAGCAGCACATTGCTTAGCTTCAGTGCTGGTACTCCTATAAGGAGTGCCTAATTGTAAAATGGTGCCTAACGGTAAAGTAATCAAATTTTCATTAACATTTTTTTAATATTCAATGTCTGATTTATCAAATAAAAATCACAAATTAATCTCAAGTCCAAGATTCTCTAATGTGAGGATTTGTAGTTTTTCTGTTTTTGGCAAAGAAGCAAATAAAATATGACAACTTGGACTCTGGGACCCTGTTATGTCCATCTGTGCCTAATTTTCTGATACACTTTGTGGTAATAATAACAGTAACAACAACAATGATAATCTTAATAATAAATCACTGAATCCTAAAAATGATACTTGGTTGGCCCAAATTCCTCAGGCCTGAGCTCCATTCAGAAATAGTGATGGGAATTCCGGCTCTTTTCAGAGAACCGGCTCTTTCGGCTCAGCTCACTAAAAAGAGCCGGCTCTTTCGGCTCCCAAACGGCTCTTCAGGTTATTTTGTTGCTTTAATTAATTTATTATCAACAACAATATAAAATTATGCACAAAATGAATTACTGATGTAATTGTTATGTTAGCTGCATTGTCGGTAATACAGCATCCCACTCTTTGGCCACTTTGAGCAGCTCTTCTGCTCAGTTCTCAGAAGTGTTTGTCGCTGAACTCAAAACCATCCAGATGACAGAACACCATTTTATAATCTTCAATAAAGTGACACGTAACTGACCAGAAGGATGCTGCTGTGGATTTTTTAACTCTCTCTGGCAGTGGATGCACGTTCTCCGTCATATAGGCCTGGGATGATTTTTGTTTTCCTGCTTGGAATTGCATACATAGGATTCAGTGCATGAATGAACTTCCTCAATCCTTTATCATCGACAGCTGAAAATGGATGGAAATCAAGTGCAATCATTTTTGCCAGTTCTTCATCAACTGAGTTATGTCTTGCTGGGGTCACAAACTTCTGCACAAACTGTCTCATAGAGCTCTGGGTTGGTTTAGGTGGTTGTGGTGGTGAACAGCATGATGCTGTAGATACTACTACTACTACTACTACTACTACTACTACTACTACTGCAGCAGCAGCAGCAACAGTTGCAGTAGACACACTGGCACCTTCATTAATATCACACTCAACTGACTGTTTTATCTTCCCATTGCTCTGATTGGTGGACAGTTCTCAGGTTGTTTACCTGTGCAGGTTGTTTGTGGCTCTATATGATATTCCTGCAGACTCTAGAAGAAGAAGAAGAAGATAGTCCTTTATTAGTCCCACGAGGGGAAATTCAATTTTTTCACTCTGTTGTTAACTTATACACGGTACATGCAGACCCGAACACACACATGCACAAACATGCAACAATGGAGAGATGTCAGAGTGATGGGGCTGCTCCTGACAAGCGCCCCGAGCAGTTGGGGGTTTGGCGCCTTGCTCAGGGGCACCTCGGCAGTGCCCAAGAGGTAAACTCCAGCTACCAGTTCACACTCAGTTCTTGGTCCATGGCGGGACTTGAACCGGTGACCCTCCGGTTCCCAAGCCAACTCCCTACAGACTGAGCTACTGCCGCCCCCAACACTACTACACTCTTCCTTTGTATTGTCAGTAAAATTGAAATGGTCCTGGAGTCACTCATTTTCTTTACTATACCTTCCAAATGTGTCCATGTTGTCTCTTCTTGTTGTCCACGTTCTCTCTCTCTCTCTCTCTCTCTCTCTCTCTCTCTCTCTCTCTCTCTCTCTCTCTCTCTCTCTGTTCGTGCGCGACTGCTGCTGCTAGTGTAACTCCCGCCCCTCCCCCTGCTCAGCGCAAACACAAGGCTCAAACACATATTGACCAATTACGTGCGGCGCGAGGAGAAAAAAAGTGTGAGAGAGAGAGAGAAAGAAAAAAAAAAATGAGGAGCCGGCTCCCGTCGTTCACTTCAAAGAGCCGACTCTAAGAGCGCGACCGACCCATCACTATTCAGAAACAACTACCATTACCGGATATACTAGTTTCATATGTACTATTATCAATGACATAGTTACAGGATTTTTATGTTTTCTTCTGCACATACTTTCGGGAATAACGCATAAACAAGAAGAAGTCTTCATAAACTGTCGGTCTTTAATGAATCATTTTGAGTGTGACTGTATGTTTTTTGTGCTTTGCGATCCACGTCGACTACAGCTGAAGTGAAGCTGGTCCCTTGATTTAACACAGTGCCTGAGATAACAGTGTGCTAGCTGCGGGTAATAAGAGCTGCAGCGGCTAATAATAATAAATAATGATAATAAAATGACTCACCTGTCGGTAAATCTGTCTCACGCTGCGTCAAGTCACTCGGTGGATGACAGATATCAGTCAGACTCCGCTACGTCTCTGCTCGGTCTGTGACAGTCCGTGACGAGGGACAGGACCACAACAATGGACTACAGGCTCTACTACACATACATCCGCTGGGAGTTTTCAAAATAAAGTACCAGGAAGTTCAGCAGTACCACGAAGCGAGATCATGCAAAATGTGCCCGTCCAGCACCAGCATCAAGTCCGAAAGAACTATTTCCGTTTTGTTTGTTTGTTTGTTTGTTTTAAATTTCGATGTTAAAAGAGCTGGATTCAAAAGATCAAAAGATCAAAAGAAGAGAAGAAGATGAACCTTTAAAAGCAATTCAAGATAAGATAAGATAAGATATTCCTTTATTAGTCCCACAGTGGAGAAATTTACATGTTACAGAAGCAAAGTGGATAGTGCAATAAACAAGAAGCATAGATTTTAAAAGAGTATTAATACAAATAAAATAAAATAATATATACATAATAGAAGAAACGACTGTTTAAGAGCAAATCGGCACGATATCAACACAAATGTGTCTTTTTTTCTTCGCAAACGTCTTTATTAAATGGTAAAACAAAGAAAATAAACTAGAAAAGCACTCGGAGAGCGCAGACCTCCGCCAAGCACCATAGTTTCCCCCCATATTGTAATTCACTCCAAAATAAAAATCCTACATTTTTTAAAAAGAATTCTATATCAGTGGCAAACATAGAACATATATACAAGACACAACATAAAACTCACAATACATTATTTCCAAAACCGACATATGTATATTAACATTTTTCTACTGGATCTAGCTCTGGATAAGAAATAACAAACCTACATTCATTTTGTCTGCGTTATTAGATTCCTTGACCATGAAAACATAGCCTTACCAAGTGGATTTAAGTTTATATCATTATTATTAGTTCAGAAGTTATTAATGAAAATCTATTTTTAGGTAATGGCGGTTTCTTCTGGATCTATCTCCTCAAGTATTAAAGCTAGATCAAATTCGTTGACATACTTCAGATGCGGAATTGTCTCAGCTACACGATGCTGCTGCTGAAGCTGAAGTGGGTGAGATTGGAGCAAATACCATTTTAAAAAGTTATTTTCATAAAATGGTTGTTATATCCTGACAGTAGTGCATGAGACAGATAATCTGGAAAAAAAAAAACGTGTCCCTATGTCCTGGTGCTCCTAATGGTATCTGCAAAATGTGGAGGAAAACATCCAATCAGAGCTGATCTGGAGTCTGCCGTCTCTGAGCAGCCGTCCATCTCTCACAAACTCTCAAATCAACTTGTCAAACTAGGTAGCGCTGATCAACTATGAATCAACATTCTGTTTTTTCTATAGTCTGAACATGCAGTAGGTTGTGGAGTGAAAATGCCCTTAATTTACTACATTTTACAGTTTTCAGTGTTTAAAAAAAGATGAAACTAGCATTGGGTTCTTTCAAATGCACAAAGTATCTGAAGTCAATACTACTATGACTTCTACTACTGTGACTATTACTACTATTATGATTTCTAATCTAAATTTGTCTTAAATCTGCTTGGAAATTCTCCCCTGTTTAAAAGTGTTTTTAAATAGATCTTAAATATAATAATTATAATAATATGAGTTTGTTTACTATACATCACTTATTTGGTGATCTGTCTAGTATATAATTTTAAAATGCTGTCTATTTTTTCTTATCTTAATCCTGATGTATTGTTCATGCAAGTTATTGTCAAAACCTCTCTATCCTGTTGTGTCTTCTTGCCTTTAAAGACAACTACATACCTAACAGACATCAGATGTGTTACGAAACAGGTAGGACAGGACTCATATGCACGACTCGAAAAACAGGTGTCAAAAAGGAACAGTCTTTAATACGTTCACAAGGTTCGGTACACAGGTTGTCAGTCAGCGAGGCAACCAGATCAAAAACGTGAGGCAAGGGCGAGGTCAAGGAATGATGGCGGGTACGCTTTCTCACAAGGAACAAAGACGAACTGGCACAGAGGGAAGAGGAAGCACACATTAAATACTAGTGAGGGGAGTGACTGACGATTCACAGGTGGACACAATCAGGGTGGGGAGAAGACAATCAGACACAGGTTGAATGGTGTGGGAAACTGGGTCAGAAAGAGGTGCTCAAAGGTCCAGGCAGGAAAACATGCAGGCAGGAAGTGAAGTGATCTGAAACGAGAAGGAATTACATACATGTTCCTGGCCCACTCTGCGGTCGCCAATGCCTCAGCTCTGCCCGAGAGATGGGTGATGACAAACACCACCTTGGATCGCTCTGCAAAACAGAAAAGACAGACAAAACCTAAGACCTGGATGTTGTGACAAGATGCCCTTAAACTCCACATATGTCTCTCGTTTTCAATCGCTGACAATGGTGAACCCCGGTGCAACATTTTAGAATAGACCTCTTTCACCCATACAGCCTGCTGCCATTTGAAAAGAACAGTGAAACACAGCAAGTTGTTTAAAAAACCTTTTGACATTTTTTCTGATTGTCATCTTGCACAGAGTCTGGTACATGCACTGCAAAGCTTATGTCTTTCCTGGTTCTTTCATGTGATATAAAGATGGGCATCTTTTTTATATTTCATCTTTTTTATATTTTGTCATCGACTCATCTTGTATAGTGTGGTGAAACACTAAAAACAACGCATTGAGACCAAGCATTCAGAAATGTTGGGTGTTGCCTGTCTGGTTAACTCCATCCATCTATCATCTGCTTATTACATGGCTGTGTTCTGATTTTGGACTCTGGTGGACCATTTTTATGTCAAATTATTGATTCCTTAAGTAATTAGCAATGTAATAAGCAGGATAATGTACAGCTAGTGGGTTATTGTTGTGAAAGTAACCCCTTTGGGGAGACAAGAGACCCCTCCACTTCACACTGAGATGCAGCATCAGGGTTTCAGTCATTACATTATGAAAATGATTATATTACATTATCCCTTATATATATATATATATATATATATATATATATATATATATATATATATATATATATATATATATATATATATATATATATTGAACTAGAGAAGGCTGTGGACTGCAAATTGAAAATGCACTTACTATACTAAATTTATACTAAATTTCAGTTTACAATGTTAAAAACAAAAGGGATATAGATGAAACTAGTATTGAGACAAATCATGACCATCATGCATCAACTAATGCTTGCTAATGCTCGAATGTTTGCAATGTTTAATATGGCTATTAACTGTGTAAATATCTACTGTTAGTGCAAGAAAACATAAATACAGTATTCAAATATGGGGATAGGCAGTGTGTACCATTTCATATCAGTTACACGGGTTGTAATGCATTATCTTTGTTTTAGACTGATACATGAGCCTCTCATGCTGACCTGAAATCCAAACAGGTTGGGCAGTACATTTTTCCCCTCTTCATTTAAAAAGGAAATTAGCAATACAGAAGTAACCACGACAAGTGCTTGTCACACTGTCACAATGCTTCAGTCAGTAAAGCTGTGAGCCTGCTCTCCTTTCCTCTCCTCTCCTTGCTAACTTTGCCTCAGTTTTATTTAGTGCTGATACTAACATTCAGTCTTTTATCAGTGTACCTTTTGACCAGGGTTTAAAGGTGAATGCCTAGGGCACCACCTTTTTTAGGGGGGTGGAAGCCCCAAGCCCCCTAAAAAATAAGTAAATAATAAATAAATAAAAATTAAAATAATCTAAAAAAAAAAAGCACCAGTGGGCACCCTTATCCATTTTCTGCATTGAGGTAACAAATGAACAAAGAAAGAAAGAAAGGAATAGACTTCACTTCACCCCTGTACCTCTTTTTCTCACACTCTGCCCAGCCAAACTTACAATATTTGTTAAAAGTGTAAAAAGTGTAAAAGTGTAAAAACACTTTCATGTCAACAGTATCAGGGACCAATTGTTTATTTATATTATAATAAAAATTGTTATCTATGAAAATATAAAACCATTGTGATGTCTGATGTGTGTTGCAGTTTACAGGAGTAGAGTTCTGGTTCTGGTGGGTTTAACCGTAATCCTACAGCAGAGGGGCTCCAAATCCAAATCTCCTGCCTAGGCCACCAAAATGTCAAGAACCGACCCTGTTTTGGGTTAACAGCTGTCTGCTTTGGCTGCAGATGATGCCGATGTGGGAGGTGAGACTGGATCAAAACAGTGAAGTTGCAGTCTATAAAACTAAAGCAATGCACTGAAGGGAAAAACTCTGTAGAGCTAAGTGGAACTACAGCGCTGGGTGTTAAGTCTCTGTGAATTAAACATAATCATTTGAACCAAATATTTACTTATACCTTTAAATGTAGGCAACTAGTACTTTGTTAAGGTTAGGGAATGCTTGTTTTATGGTAAAGTGAAACTAACCCTACTTTTTGCTTGAGCTCTAAGCTTTGAGCTCTGTTGTTTCATTTCTTAGTCTCAGCAGACTTCTCACCCACTTAATGCACTGGTGTGAGCATGTTTGTTTGTGTACATCTTATGAGCTGAATGGGGATGTTTTTCATCTTGGACAGATGTATGTGCATCTGTCTAGGAGTGTGTGTTTGCATTGATGTCAAATATATTCCACTTCTTCCCACATGGCGCTGATTGCCTGTGCAGCTAGAGCCTGATATTCAGTGGCAATGAAGGCACTGACAGTCATTTTAGGCCACCTGTCACACAGCATTTCCACAAGGCCAACGGCAGAGGCAAAAGAAAAATATCAGCTGGTCAAACAATAATGGAGCTACTTGTGTTAGAAAGACAGAGTTGCAGGCAGCCACAATGGAGCTGGAGCTCCACTATCTGTAACCACTATCCCATTCGTAGGGGCCTGGAGCCAATCCCAGCTGATACTGGGCGACGGTGGGGTACACCCTGGACAGGTTGCCAGACTATCACCGGTTTGACACATAGAGACAGACAATCATTCACCTAACCTGCATGTCTTTGGACTGTGGGAGGAAGCAGGAGAACCCGGAGAAAACCTATGCTAACACAGGGAGAACATGCAAACTCCACACAGAACAGCCCCAAGCCAGATCCGAACCTGTGACCCTCTTGCTGAGAGGCGAAAGTGCTGATTGTTAGAGAAAAATTTTTAAGAAGGGGGTCTTCCCCTCTTTTCTTGTGTCATATACAGCATATATTAAGACCTGTCCAGGGTTCCCCCTGGACAGGTAGCCAGCCCATTCCAATATATGTCAAATTGATTTTTTTTATGCAGTTTTCATACATGGGTGATGACATGAATGATTACTGTTAGAAACCAAGGTTATACTGTACATCATGTTCTATCAATTCACATATTTTAAAGTGTCAAGGTTGTGATGTTGGAGTGATCAATTATCTTAAACCCCCAACATGATTTATGAGGTATATTATGAACAATTTAGTTTTTGAGAAAGAAAAAAATCCTTATATTATATGGTATTATATTATATGTAATGCACAGTATCTCATAATGAAGGAAAGCAAGACATCAAGACATGTTTTAGCAGTGTCATCTGCTCTTCTTAAAAAGCTATAGCTATCATACCTAAACTGCAGTATGTTCTTAGACATCAGACTGAAATAAACACATCATAGCTCGCACACTGCAGGGCTTCAATCTCCACTTATTCATAGGTGATGTTTAGAGCCAGCTGAGCCAGCTGAGCATTTCAGTGTAAAGGCTAGACATCTTAACAAAGGGCAACCTTAACCAAGGAACCAAGAGGTGCAGAGAAACATCCAAAATCAATATGCTGTCACCATCAGTCTTGAACTTAATTATTAAAATTGCAGTAGGGAGAACTGGAGCAAATATGATTAAAAAAAAAAAAGTTATTTTTATGAAATGTTCACTATATCCTGACAGTAGCGTATGAGACACGTAATCTGTAAAAAAAAAAAATATCATGTCCTCTGGTACATATAATGGCATCTGCAAGATTTAAAGAATAGGAGAAAAACAACCAATCAGAGCTGAGCTGGAGCCTGCCGTCTCTGAGCAGCTGTCACTCGCGAACTCCAATCAAACGGTCAAACTAGGCAGCACTGATCAAATATGAATCTAAATTCTGTTACTGTAATGACTATTTCTCACCTTAAATGTTTTAAGAAACATCTTGTAGTTACTGTTTAGCTGTAAAATGAGAAAGTTTGAGACTTGGAAGCCATGTTGAGATCTGTTGAGGAAATACCAAGCACCGCCCACCAGCTGGAGCACACTTTCTCATCTTACAGCTAAACAGTAACTACAAGATGATTCTCAAAAGATCTGAGGAGAGAAACAGGCATTACAGTGACAGAATATTGATTCGTATTTGATCTGCGCTGCCTAGTTTCGCCGTTCGATCAGAGTGCGAGTGCTGACAGCTGCCTTCGTTGAAAGAACAGCCAATAGGAATTCTCTCTGAAATGACCTGTGATTGGCCAAAGTCTCCTGTCACAGGCTAGATTTTTGAAAGCCATGAGGAGGTGCAGAGGTTTAGTTTTCTCTCAGAACACTTGAATTACAATACACTGAAAAGTTTTTATGAAAACACTAAAAATATTTGCCTAATGCAGGTTTAAGCACTTGAACCTGAGATTAAGCAAAACTCTTCATATAATTCATATAATTTTTGTTGAAGGCAATATGTTTATTCTGGCACATCTCTCTGGACAGATGCTCGTTCAGTCAATCGAGGCATGCTAGAAGATTTTTATGTCTGTCCGAGCTGGGCAGTATCATTCTTTTCAAAGCTTTATTATATCTTATTTGTGTTCTTTGTGGTGAAAATATAGAGTGCAATGTAGCCTTCACCACCTTCCCTGGGTCATCAAGAAGCACAGGATCATATAAGAGCCCAGAGGGGGTCAGGTGCAACACAACTGACACACACCACCCTTTTCACCAGTCCAGTGTTATTCCAGCGAGCACAGACCCTGAGAAGGAGCTTGATGTGTCCAAGAGATAAAACCTAAGGGACAGACAGGGCACTGACCACGCCACCGCTGTACATATGACCTTGACACCTACCCCACTGACCAAGGCTGCTGACATTGTCCCACTGTGACAGTGTAGAGTCTGTACACACCCAAAGTTCAAAGTTCTGCCAGTTTGAACTTTGTTCACTGCACACCGTGGACTGCACTTGTGCTTTGCTTGGCACAGCAACAAGCTGTTGTTGCACAAGCCATTGGAAATAATGGGTGTCCGAATGCAATGGTGGTGTTGCCAGATCCTGTGTGAATGAGCCATACGAGGGCACGGCTTGTAAGCTGCTGTTTTTTCACACGATCTGACTGAATGTACAGCAAATAATGCATTTCAGTCTACAACTGACTGCATAAGGGATCAGTATTGGTGGATATTTTTGCTTTTTTTGAAAAAAAAAAACCTACATTGAAAGGACACAGTCTAAACTATTTTTCAGAAGCAGAATATATTTTTATAATAATGTAATAATACAGTAACTTAAATTATACAGCACTTTTCAAAGTAAAGTCACAAAGTGCTTTACATGGTTGAAACACTGCAGGACTGCTATGAAAGCAATAAGCATTAAGCAATAACATTAAAGCATAAGACATGTTGGATATAAAATGATGTGGTCACTTTAATAAAAGTCTTATTATTTTAAAATACATGTTTTGATAAGTAATTTAAAAGATACACCATGGAGCGTCTTTAGGTAGTCTCATAACTGATGACAAGGTCATCTCTCCACATCCTCCACAAATGTGCTCTCTTCTGCCTGAACCCTCGGTATTGATTTGTGAAAGGAACAAATACTGTTGGAATGAGCAGGCATTAAGCACTCAATGGCATCACTTCAAGGTTCAAATCAAGAGATTCAGAGGAGGCCTTTTGTTGCTTCTCAGTTAGATTTCTCAGTGAAGCAAAGAGAATCAAACATGGCAAAAGTTTTGTTTGATTCAAGATCAGGAGGTACAGTTATGTCTCTGTGGGATCCCATTAAACGCAGAGTAAAACTGTTCTTCCAGATAACATCTTAGCATCAAACTGCCGTCATATTGGCAGACAGAAAAATAAAATTTCACAGATAGATTGCGACTGAACCCAGATAATTTTTTATAGCATTCATGTCAATAAACATCAGCAATTAATGAACATCTGCAACATAAAGAGCTGTGAAAGAGGAAAAAAAAACTGAGAAAGGGTAAAAAGCATATTTGGTTTTGTTAAAAAATATGAGCTGAAATGAGCATTTTAACTAAAAAGAATCAGTCAAGTCTTATTGTATACAACACGATCAGGTGTGACATTGCAAAAAACTTATTTGCCCGGTTCCATTTGCACTTCTGCACCTCCTCATGGCTGTTTTCATGCTTTAAAGAATCTGACGGGAGACTTTGGCCAATTTGAACTCAGACCAAACAGTCAAACTTGGCAGCGCTGATGTTGATGATGATGTTTTGTAGTTACTGTTTAGCTGTAAAATGAGACATCTGAGAAACATTTGAGGTGAGAAATCGGCATTACAGTAACAGAATATTAATTCATATTTAATCAGTGCTGCCTATACTGTTTGATCGGAGTTTGCGAGTGATTGACAACTGCTCAGACACAGCAGGCTCCAGCTTGGCTCTGATTACCTGTCTCATGCACCACTGTCAGGATATAGTGTCTGTTTTATAGAAATAACTTTTTAAAATCATATAAGCTCCAATTCTACTCGCTGCTACTATAGGCAAAAAGGTTGGGATTGATCGACTTAAGCCGTGTTATGGTCAAATGAAACCTGCGGCAGGAATAAATAAACAGCCAGGCCACGCTGTGTGGCAGCTGCTTGTTACATTAATGAATAAATTATAATCCTTCTCTATCTCTTTGGCAGTAGAGGAGGATTGGACATTGAGATTCAGGATCCATATGTTGCCAATGGTTACTTTTAGGTGTGTACAGGTAAAAAGACTTGCATTTGTACAGCTTCTTTCTAGTTTTCCAAACGCTCAAAGCACTTCAGGCTACATGTCAACATTCATCCATTCACACACACATTGAGCGTTTGGGAGCATGGAGCTCATTATCTTACCCAAGGTCGAATTACCTTGGGCAAGATACATGTGGATATGTCTGATTAGTGGATGACCCGTGTTATTCATACCAGGTCTGATTTATGAAAAAAACAACAATGAATTGATGTGCATTACTTCCACCCTTCACTATGGTGTGTAGTGATAATGCAGATGACAAAATTCCTGCAGACTTCAATATTTTGATTGTCCACCCAAAATGTGGCCCCACCTCAGCTGTCACCTTGCATTTCACCCTCATTCATAGGGTTTATTATTATTATGTTATTTCAAATGGAATTCTAGGACCTTTATTATGAAAAAATACTTATTAAGGTGACCATCATAAAATCTTTAAGCTCAATACTTTAAAGCAGCATTGATCAATATTTTCGAGCATTAACAATGGCTCAAAAGACCATGTGTAATGTGAAAAGGGTCGCTAATAGTGATGAACCCACAGAGAGTTATTACTTTGCCCCCTTCAGCTCTACAGATCAATTTAGCATCGGTTCATTGTTTTGATTTTCTCTTTGATTTGCTCTCAACAATCTTATTTTCAGAAAGCCGCCATAATCCCACTGCAGACTACCTGCCCAGCACCAAACTACCAAGTTTGTGTTTACAGCATGTCACACTGCTCCCAAGTGACATAAAAACATTTTACGACAATAGAGAGGTAAAGTCCCTTCCCTTGGACCGTGGACCACCATGGGACCTTATTTCAGTAAAATAAGAATAGTAGTCAACGGCGAAAAGACAAATATTTTTTTGATCCCGTTTGAATTGGGGCCTGAATCATACATATGCTGTCAATTTTGCAAGTCAAGAAAATTGCAGTTTGTTGTAAAACTGCTCAAGTATCAGACTGTGATAATACATAAATAGAAACATGGCACACCCAATAGTCACGTAAGTGACATTTTTCTCCTTGAAGCTACAATGCCTGTGTTCTGTACTGGAATGTGCTCACACCAGCAACAGGTCCTGCTCGTTCTGTCTCTTCTTGGCTGATAAAAGGACCAGGAGTCGCTGGATAAAACACATCAGGTAAGATAATGTTTCATTTGTTAGCTAGCTAGTGTTGGTGACGTATATTTGTTATAACCCCATGGTCAAATGAACCTGTATTTCTGTATTTTGTGTATGTGCTGTAATGTGGTCTGTGCTGGATCTTTTTGTTCTCTCTCTGTGTGTGTGTGTGTGTGTGTGTGTGTGTGTGTGTGTGTGTGTGTGTGTGTGTGTGTGTGTGTGTGTGTGTGTGTGTGTGAGGCTGGGTTGATAGTGTGTAGGTGTGTAGGTTGATCCAGGGAGCTGATTGGTTCCAGCCTCAAGCCACAGATTCAAAAGGCCAGGTTCCCTCAGTCACAGCAGACTCTCCTTTCTCAGTTGTCAGCAAGAAAAACACCAGCAAAATGTCCTGAAATTTGAAAATATACTCTATATACAGCCCAGGTTCAGTAGGGGTAGGTAGCATTTTTGTTTAACGTTTTTTCTCCTTTTTCTCGTAGGAGTTAGGTGAGAAGAAGAAGAAGATCAACCTTTATTGGTCCCACTAGGGGAAATTCAATTAGTTAATTAGTTAGGTTGTTGAGCTTTGTTCTGTTTATTATTTTTTATTATATTATAGCCTACCCTGCAGATGAGTTAAATACACTTTTTAAAGGGCAGCAAATACCTCGTTGCTGGTTGTTCTTGGGAGCTTGGGAGAGGGGAGCCTCATTTTTCATGTTGAGCCAGGGTTTCCCCTAGGCTGGGTTAAAACATGTTGTATGAGATGAGAGATGTAGTTCACTTAGTTGTTTCACTAAAATCTAAATGATACCACAACAAACCTACGACAAACTGTGACATTCTTGAGTTACAAAATTATCTTTCAAATTGACAAACATATGTGTGATTCATGGCATAATTCAATCAAAAAAATTGTTGTCCCTTGCCGTTGACTACTGTACATATTTTTTCTGAAATAGGGTCCAATGGTGGTCCACCAGAAGGGCGGGGACTTTGCGTCTCTTTGCAGCTTTTAATCTAAAATATGATTATTTTTATAGAAAGGAAAACTTTATCGGTATTTCACCTCCCTTGTACACAACAGGTCCTCACAGGGGGAAAAAAAAAAGGTCAAAATTAAAATGCATTGCCTGTAGCCTCCATCTGCCATCCTGCTCATATTTATAGTATGGCCTTTAGCTTGTCCAGCCATCACACAATCTGCCCTCACTTGCTTATGACTCGAGAAAATGTCCCATGAGAAACACGTGTCTGAAATGGCAGCTGTGAAACAGACGCTGTTAACAGTCAGCATTAGTACTACATATGAATATCATCCAGTAATCAAAGACATGGATTGCGTTCTATTACCAGGCATTTATATATATATATATATATATATATATATATATATATATATATATATATATATATATATATATATATATATATATATATATATATCAACAGGCATATTAAACTGTCAAACTGCTCATAGTTCTGAAACATAATTAACTATTTTATTAAAAAGCATGCTCATTGCTCTTTTACCACACATTGCTGAAAAAGGTTCAGGATATGTCCCACTGCATTTCTTATAAGCAAAACTGGTTTCCTGTCTCAAGTATGACAAGAACAAAAATCTGAGAAAATTTTACATCACTTTTTGTCACTTAAAAGTTGTGTCTTGCATGCAGAAGACAGGATCTGTGAAAACTATTTTTGTATAAGTAGATCCGTGTTTTGTTTATCCTATGTTTGCGGCCCACAGAGCAATTTGACATTGAAAATATGTTTAACCCTCTACTTATAGAAACATGGTGGTGCAAGATGGACTCCGTGAAGAGGACCCGCTCCATATGTATATATAAACAGCTCAATCTAAGCTAACATAAACACAACGATTCTTATTTTCGGGTGATTATTTATACTGTAATGAAAACACAGTTATAAATATTGTACTATATTTCTGCTAAAAAATTCCCTACACTTTTAAGATCCCTTTACAGAGTCATAATCTCCATCACTTGTGTTGTGGTGAGGATGAGTGGGTGCTTGTACAGTATTTGTTGTGTGCTGAGTTTTTTTTTTTTAATGTTAATGGCCTGAGGCGTGAAACGATCCTGTATTTCCAAGGTGGGGATTGACATCCGAAGTGATATTAGCATATCAATGTAAACCAAGCCTGCAGGGCATAACTCGTCTCCTGCTTCCCCCAACTCAATCATTAAGCACTTTGAGATCTGTAGGTTGAATAGAACATGCTGGTGGCATTCCTTGTGGGTGTCGGGGTGGGCTCTATGTTCTTGTCTGTTGTAGCCACCTTGGCAGCAAGGCTCTAGGGACTGAAACCACTCTACTCCAAATTAACATGACATTTTGGCATTCATGGAGTACATCCCAAGTCTCTTTATTGCATCCACATTTCCCTCACTTGCGTCTTTTCCTCGCATCTTAGTCCTTCCCACCAGGGATGCATGGAGAGATGCAAGGAGGAGAGAGGAAACCAGGATATACTGTATGTTTTCACAGACATGAAACGTCCTTTACTCTGAAGCTGATCACATCTGGATCAGGTGTCAGTCGGCTTTAACAGCTGCAGATACTTTTGATAGAGTTTGTGTCTGAACTCATCTAATACTTAAAGAGACACACAGTCCTCACAGCAGAGCAGCAGTGTTTTCTCTCTGTAGTCTGTTACCTGTTTAACAAACACCTGCACATGAATAACAACCTGCAGTCTGTATAGACTTAACACTGTGGACTGCTTAGAAGCTCAATGTCTTTATATTATCTATTCATTATTTGCAAATGTATTTATTGGTATTCTGAATGTGAACTCAATGTAATAAACTGGAATATGATTAAGATGTCTTTTCAACACTGCACATTATTTATTAGGCTAAATGTTTCAGGGAAAATTGAATTGATGAAACTCATATCAAACCTTACGCTCAGGAATTATCAGCCTCACATGTGACTGATAATGAAATGTAAATGATGAAATAATAGGGGAAATAATAGCTTGTGAAGAGATAGCTATCTTTAATAAATGCAGAAAGTTGTTTTAGATCCATTTGTCGTGTTAAATAGCTCTTTCAGTGACAGGCTGCTTCAGCCGTGGTGAAAGAGAGACACTGCAGGTCCTTTTGCTACTGTTCACACCTACAATTAACAGATTTTAACTAGATGGTGAATCAGGACACAACTAAATATGAAATGTTTAATGTCATATCTGTCCTCTCTCCGGTATGAAACTACAGTGATGTTGAGATGCAAAGTTAACAGAACACTCCAATCGGCAGCAGTGTCCAATCAATAACTGATGGGGGGGCCTGTCGGTCGGTATAAAGACTTCTGTGAAGGCTGCTCTCATGTGTCCTCGCTCATCGCTCCTCAGAGATCCCTCCTCTAGCCTTGATCAGGCAGAAATAAGGTCTACAAGATGGCGGACCAGAACAACTTCCGGTTCAAGCGAGGAGGCGTCAGCAGACTTGGGATGTACCCGTGGCCTACAGAATCCTAATAACTTTAATGATCCTCAGACTTTTCATCTAGCACCAAATAACTGCAAAACTTACGACATTCTCAGTAATTGTATTTTGCGTTTAGTGGTTATTGGTGAATATCAGTACTCCAGGCAGATCTCCAGGCTTTGAAGCTAATTTTTGTAGTGGCCAAACGGCAGTACTACTGCTTCAGTGTCAGTAGTGATGTAGTGATACCATTGAGCCCAAAAACACTTTTTCCCATAGACTTACATTGGGTAAGTGATGTCTGTAAATCTGCAGATATTTGTTTTTTGAGGTAAAGCAGCTTCCCAGTAGGAATATTTGAATAGTCCTTATTCCTGTTGTAAAATGCACCAATAGCTGAATCCTGAATTTCTTTCCTCTATTCATGTGAATGAGCCCCAGTCTGAGGCTGGACCACAGGCTGCAAAGTGGAGGTAAAGGAAACACTAGGGCTACTGCTACAGCTCTATGGGCTCAAAGGATGCGGAGAGATCACCGGATGATCTAGGTACTTTATCACTCCGCACTTGAGTCATTTTGGCATTATGTGCTACTGAGCAACTCTTATAGGACTGGAGGCGCCCGCCTCCGATGCTGTATCTAGTTCTCTTTATACATCCATTGTGAATACTGGCATGCTAACATGCTAAACTGAGATGGTGAACACGGTAAACCTCAAACCTCAGATTGTAGCATGCGCTGTAGACTCTTAAGGCTCAGACACACCAAACCTGTATCAAAGAAGTAGCGGCAACAAAGGCCGCCTGTTGCATAGCCTGTAAAGTTGCAGTCTGACACACCACAAAGTCTACAGCCAACAACCAACTACTTTGTACATCCTGCGCCTGCATGAGATGTAATAACATTCAATACAAGCAGGTAGCGGTAGTGTGAATTCAAAAAAGGTAAGCAGAAGACCTGGGACAGAATATACAGTACAAGCGATTTATGATAAGCTTGATATGATGACAAGCTTGTTATGACACATACATGAAACACCACTCTCACACACCACTTAGCTTCACTCCACCGCCAATTCATCGGCTCAAAAGCTTCCATCAGAGACAGACTAGAGCCAATGGTGTGCTACACACCACAAAATCTAGGGCGACAGACGCTCACCATTGGCCCCAGACTAACCAATGGTCGGCCATCGACTTGATGTGTCTGGCCCTTAATGCTGCAGTGGGTAGAAATGGAGCAAATATAATTTTAAAAAGTTATTTTTATAAAACAATCACTATATCCTGACAGTACTACATGAGGCATGTAATCATGTGTCTCTGTGTGCTCCGGTGTCCTCCGGTGCTCCTACTGGCATCTGCAAGATTTTACAGACCGGAGCAAAATAACTAATCAGAGCCAAACTGGAGTCTGCCGTCTCTGAGCAGCTGTCAATCACTCGCAAACTAAGATAAACGGTCAAACTAGGCAGCGCTGATCAAATACGAATCACTATTCTGTAATGCCTATTTCTCACCTCAAATGTTTTCAGAAACATCTTGTAGTTACTGTTTAGCTGTAAAATGAGGAAGTCTGTGACCAGGCAGCCATCTTGAGATCAGCTGAGGAAATACCAAGCATGGCAATACTTGGTTGAAAGCTGCCTGTTGAATGACCAACTAATAGGAAACTCTCTCTCTCTGAAATGACCTGTGATTGGTCAAAGTCTCCCATCACAGGCTACATTTTTTTAAGTCTGAAAACAGAGCTATGAGGAGGTGCAGAAGTCTAGTTTTCTCTCAGAACACTTGAATTACAATATGCTGCCCACTGTAGGTTTAAGTCTTGTTAGTTGAGGAGATTTCTGAACAACTCTAAAAAAGTTTTTTTTAGCTAAAAGTTTGTTTGTTGATGTCCCACTCTGATGTCAAGTCATTCTCTACCAACAACTGCTCACTGTGAACCCTGGAACACAGGAGGAAATGAGAGGCAGACACAAACTCAGATCCTTTTACTTGCAAGGGGAGACAGGACGCCACTGTAACACCTCTGCTACAGAATCCTTCTCCAAAGAGTCTTGGTCTCCCCCGGCCTTTATTTTAGGTTGGGCAGTCAGTAATACTTGCATAGTCACACAATCTTATATCAGGCAATTTCTGTCACATAACCATTTACACAGAATTACAAAGCAAGTATGTAATCATTGGTGCATCATCATCATGCGTACGCATGTCTAGTGTATAGCTGCATACATTATCTCATCAGGACCTGCTGGACCTATTCTAATCTGTAAAAGGTCACAGTCACTCAATGATAACTAAAGCACAAGTAAGCACCCACAGAAGAACAGAACACTTAAAAGAATAGAACAACTCAGAAGGATAAACTATATAAAAACATAATTATTCTAACAGAAAGGTTAGTCTCCTGGTGTACCTTAGAAACCTATAAATGGCGCATAGCAATCAAATAGGTTGGTGGTGTCATTTGAGAAATATGCATAAACAGCCACCCACCTCATGTTACCTGTACAGTGACAGCACAAGCAGGATAGCACAAGCCTCCACCGTGCCCTCATGACTGACAGAGGATGAAGACCTTTGAATATAAATGTTCAACTTACAATTACTGGCACAGAGCAAGAATGACCAGATACATCATGCTTTTACCATCAATTATGATAATTACTAGCACTAATAATGATAGGTGTTACAATTTGATACTATGATCACTTATCATCATTACTAATAAGAGAAGAACTGCTGCAAAATAAATAGTGCATTACTCAGCAAAACTGCATCACTGTCAACCATTAGAGAGCTACATAAGAAATAAGTTTAAATTATAGACTTGTATAAGAAGTGAACGTAGTCATCATGATGTCACCCACTGGTTTGTAGACTGTCAATGCCTCGAGTTCAGCATTTTGGCCGTAACCATCTTGGTTTTAACACAATTGTCACGAGAGGGTGGAGCTAAGTATAACTGAACACTGAGTAAGACATTTTGCGGCAACCAAAATGTTACAATTGAACTGAAAACACACAGTGAAAGAGTTAAAGTTGTAAGACAAAAACACAGACATCACCCAGACCTGACAACACCGTGGTAGCAACCTGGCAATCTCAAGTTAGCCACACCCTAAAGCAGGGGTGTAAAACTCAAATACACAGTGGGCCAAAATTTAAAATTAAAGAAAGCCGCGGGCCAACATTGAACAAATGAACCTTTAATATGCACCCAAACAAGTTTTGCTTTAACACTGAATATGGAACAAGCAACGCTTCTGTAACTTAATAGTGCAGACATGCAAAATCGAATTTCAAATTAAAAAAAACATATCAATGGCATATTAAAGAAAATTTAAATACAAATTGTATGCCTCTTTTCTATTTGCAGCCTTCTGAGGTAAATACCAAAATAAGCTTTTTCCACAGGCTAATAAATTTGAAAATAAAATAACAATACTGAATTCAAGCCTTGGAGTAGCAAGAAAAAGTGTGTAAAGAAAACGTTAATCATTGCTTTCCTGCCGAAGCACAGATCGCTACTGACAGAGTAGAGGGTATGTCTGGGTCCTGTCCTGATTGACACACCAAAACAACAGCAGAGCATGATGGGATTTGTAGTATTAGCGGTGAATGTGCTGTTCTGTACCGGCAGGCCAGCTCTCATAGTAATTTTATATTGCCTTGCGGGCCAAATATAATTACACTGCGGGCCAAATCTGGCCCGCGGGCCAGAATTTGACACCCATGCCCTAAAGCATACCCTGCTTTGTAGTCTATTTGACTCAAAATGGGACCATAATTTACCATGCTGTATTGAAGAAGACCTGAAACTAGCAATTGAGACCGTTAAACTTATGTTTACAATGTTTACTGAGGTAATAAATCAAGTGAAAAGTACACTCAGAGACTTCGGTACAACCAGACCTCATTTCTGTAACTAGAGGAGTCGCCCCCTGCTGAAAGAATACAAGTTTAAAGCACTGGCTTCAATTTACAGACCCCGGGGTTTTGTTTGTTTGTTTGTTTTGGTTGTTTCTGGTTTAAATTAGTCTGAAAGGAAATCAGATGTAACTTTAACATGGATTTATGTCTAAGCAATGACTTTGTGAGGTGTTTTAAGTAGCAGCCATATTCACATCATCCACTCTTTTCCAGACGCTCAAATTGCCCAAATCCTGTCCACAGACTTCCTCTGATATCTACAATTAAGGGACTTTCTTCTGGAGATCTGGAGCCCACACCAACTGTAGAACTCTTAAATAAATATCTCCAAATAGGAGCTGGAGATAAAAAGTAATAGGTCACTTTTATCAAATATTTTTAGGCATGAATTCAGATAAGGAGCAAAATGGGAAACTGAAATGAATATAGACATATCACAGGACATATGGGAAGAAATATGCAGTGAAGCACACCTAGTGACGAATTCAAACACATGGAGAGAATTTAAATGGAAACTGATCTGAAGATTCTTTAGGACACCGGACATAAGATAAGATAAGATAAGATAAGATAAGATAAGATATTCCTTTATTAGTCCCACAGTGGAGAAATTTACAATAGTGGCCAAAATGTGCCTGCCAATCATATCCATATATTCTAGACCTGCTCTGAACTAAAATCATTTTGGGATGGGGTATTTGGGGCACTAGGAGATGTATTTCACCAAAACTTTAATAAAGATCCAAAATTGGTACTGCTGGGAGTGACACCAGATGGTATTGATGGAACAGCTAAAGACTGCCTCCTGCAGTCTCAAACAGCAGCAATTAAATGCATCACTATTAATTGGCTAAAACCTGAGGCTCCATCGTATAATTTATGGATTGAGAAGATATGGGAGATATACCACATGGAGCAAATAACATACTCCCTAAGACTCCAAAAGGATGTATTTATTAAAAGATGGAGCCCGGCCATGGGCACACTACTACATTAACTGGTGGTCTGAATATCTGCATGTTGGCCGGATAACACTCAAATATCATACATACAGTCACATATCATATGCCCTTTTGTGGATTGTTCCTTGGCCTCTTCACCACATGTATTTATTTATATATTGATCTTTTTATTTTAACTATCACTTAACTTTTTATTTTTATGTATTTACCAATATACTGCCCCATATTTATTTATTTATTTATTCATTTATTTTGTTCATTTATTTATTTTTCTTTCATTTTATCCCCCTTTTGATTTTTATTTAAGAATTTGTACATTATATAGAAAGCAGAGACTGTTATAAAAATACAAAGGTTTAACGGTAATGTTGTTGAAACTGAAATAAAAATTAAGTTATAAAAAAAAAATCATGCCTGTCAAACACATCCCACTTTCACTAAGTTCTTCGTGTTGTGCCGCTGATTGTCCTTGAAATTTCTCAATTATGAGAATTATTTTCTATTCAGTCGCCAAATTAGTGCCCATTTATCCATTACATCTGGATCGTTTATGTGTCAAGTCAGATGTTCCCTTGCTGTGCTCTTTCCCAGAAATCAAATCAGCAGTTTCATAAGAAATCATTTGAAGAGTGACTAACAGACTTTTTACTTGCAAAGTCACTATGAGTAGCACTTTCCTATTCACACTAATTCCTGTAACATTTCTTAATAGTCTTATTGAAGAGGGCCATTTCATGAAATTCACAGGCATGCATACATACATACATACATACATGCATACATACATACATACATATATACATGCATACATACATACATATACATACGCATGTAATCAGTTGCTTTTGTGAGTTGTTTATCAGGATTAAAATACCACCTTTTGAAATGACAATTTCAATGGTGAAATATTGCATATGCATATTGTTACATATTATCACATATTGTTTGGCTGCATAAATTACCAACCACTGTCAACTATTTCTAAAAACAGCTGCCGTTAATGGGGACCGATTATCATGTTGAATCGTTTCTATTATATACGTTGTGTGTAATTTTGAGATTGGACATATTATCTATCTGTAAGCTGAGAATGACATGACAGCTTTGCTGAAGCTGCTTTCATACAATGATGTTGCTCATTCTGTATTTTAACACTGGAGTGATATGTGTGCTTCAGTAAAGGAGGGTGCCTTGAATCTGCAAAGCAAGATTACTTAAATTTTCATTGGCACTGCATTGTCTGCTAGATCTAAGATAAGATACGATCGGATAAACATTTCTGCAGCGACACAGCAATACTGATAAATAGAAAAAGTAAAATAAATGAATAATAAGATATAAACTTTTAATTGAACAGCGTGTGTGTGCTTATGGTGGTAATAGGGTGATTGTTATGTAAGAATAAAGTATGAAATGACATTAGTGTTAAAGAGGAAAAAAAAAGACAATCTTGTATGAATATCTTTTTGAATAATGCCACCGACTGAGCTAGATAATAGAAGAATGGCAATATGCAAAATGGAACTTATATGGCTTATAGTGACAAGAACATGAAGTCATTAGCACAAGCGTCATTGCTCCTAACGCTGCTGTTTGACGGCTAATTGCTGACCAGCAGGTGCATTTCAATCCTGACATTCAAGATTCTGCTTGTAGACTGAGGAGAATGCTAAAATCACTCTCAGTGCAGCACTAAGAGGGTTTCTGAGCTGGATTGTGTGATTTCTTGCTTCGCTGTGGTTCCACTTATCGCTGTGACAGTTAGACAACTTGTCCTTTCAGTGAAATCCTTTATTTCTGGATGACACTAAAATGGCTAGCTCATATGCATGGAGGTTAGTTGTCATAAAGCCAGTCTCAATAGCTGATCTGTCTGTCAAATGTCTTTAAAGCTGCATGAAGCAGGTTCACACATTCGTGGCATTTACTGTAATGGTAAAACTACACACATATCAGAAATCTATTTCAGATTCCACAGATAATGAATAAATGTCTAACTACTGTATGCCCATTTTACAATGGGCCAGACATACTTGCCAAACAGGCCTATTTTTTTCTCAAAGGTGGTAACTATTTTACTGTTATTACACAAGGAGGCAATGAAATCAATACAATACTACGATTAACTGGACATGAGGGGTATAAAAAAGGTATGGGATGAAGACTTTGGGTTGGAAATAACAGGGGATACATGGGACAAGATCCTGAAATATGTTCATCTCTGCTCATTAAACGCCAGGCATTGTTTGACATAATTTAAAATCTTACACAGGTTACAATATTCTATTATGTAACCTATGTAATTATAAGCAAAGCTACAATCAATATATTTCCAGAAGAATCACCGATGTGTGAGAAATGTGATCAAGCACAGGCAGATTTCATTCACAGCTGTGCATTATGTCCTAAAATACAAGACTTTTGGCTTGCTATATTCTCATTTTTTTCAAGGATCTTTAAAGTCCAAGTAAGTCCAGTTCCACTTCTGGTTATACTGGGGGCATCCGAAGGCTCTGAGAACTTACAGAGCATACAACAACATCTCCTATCATATGGTCTCCTTTGTGCAAACTGATCCTCATGCTTTGGAAACAGAAAGAAGTGCTGACATTCAAATTGATTGATACCCGACACTTAGAAAGAATCCGACATATCTTAAATGATAAACCTGAGGTATTTGAAAGGACCTGGAAACCAGTGAACTATATGGAAGGGACAAATAATTGAGACGTAATGTACTTTTAGCCAGGTGGCACTGCATAGGGATGGGAAGGTATAGGGGTATGATGGGGGACGGCAGGAGGGTGATTATAATTGTAGGTCCTTTTTTTAATGTCTCTTAATTGTGTATTTCTTTTTAAATTGTATTTCTGTCTCCCATTTTCTAACTATGTTGTAATTGTTAATTGTTCAAAATGAGGCATGTAAGTTTCCTTACAGTTGTATGTATTATTTTCGTTTAATTGCTTCTCAATAAAAATATTTGAAAAAAAATCTTGAGGAATATGAGGAATATGTACCAATATGAAAATACTCATGAATGGACAAAAGATCTACATATTAAAAGAGATGTCAACATCCTTCCAGTGCTGCACTATGATGTCTGTGAAGCATCGATACTCAACACATTTTCATCCCAACTCGTCACATACCAACGCTTTGTCAGACCAGATCAGTAAATATATGCTTAATGTTGTGAATTAAACAAAAACACTAGTTTAGGGGTTGAGCTTAAAATGACTAAATTTGTACCATAAAAACGTGACTGGAGTTTGTGAATGAGGGACATAAATGAACAGCTAATTGTAGAATGAAAGTGAATCATAACCCACGGGACACGAACAGCAGCCTCCTGGAGGAAAGCTCTGTTAATGGATCCATCCACCCAGTGTGTCTCTTTTCACTCAGTTTACATTATAGCTAATGTAATCCTGATGTGTTTCATCACCAAATCGAGTCGGTATTTGATGCCCTGGGAATGAGAACAGGCTGTGTTGCTGTTCCTCACCGTAAGTAACCACATAGTGCTCATCCACTTACTAACAAGTACTTAATAAACTAACAAGTTAATTTTAAGTGAAATTATCTTGTGACTAGATGAAAATAAAATGTTACCTTGGGAGGATAACAGAATTAACCTGAGATGAGAATTTACTATTGTGCTATATTAACAGGATTTTAAAAAATGACAAAATGTCTGCTATAATAAGGCCTATGACATTTATTTTCTTTTATTTATTTTGAGCAGGATGATATAGGACAAGAAAATTGTGTGTGGACATGCAGTGGAAAGTTAGATTTTTATCAGAGGATGTATGTGTTTATGAGAGAAGGCTGTTTAATGTTAATCTCAGGGGATTGATGTCTGCTGACCAGTAATTAGTGGCTACTGGAAATACTGGTTTTACAATGAAAGACTTTTAAATTAAGTTAATTTCTACATGTGGATGTGTGTGTGTGTGTGTGTGTGTGTGTGTGTGTGTGTGTGTGTGTGTGTGTGTGTGTGTGAGAGAGAGAGAGAGAGAGAGAGAGAGAGAGAGATGACTTAAATTAAAATGCATCAGTCGGGTCGAGGTAAACATCTGCTGTGCAGAGATTTATTATTCATGAAAAACACAAATGCTATGTGATACCTGTGTGTGCTATTAAATTATTCATTTTTAGTTCATGAAACACTACTTACTAATGTCAAACTGTTACCTGAATAGGCAATCCTAGGCTGCGTGAGGCTGCGTGAGGCTGTGTGACTACTGGAAAACTGTAGATCTCTCATGAAAATATCTTGCCTCAGGCTTCTGTGTTTTTAATTAATTAACACTATGGATTGGAAATTAAATTTCCCTACCCAACCGATTTTGTATATGACTGCAGTAAAATTGTAGTTAATGATGAATTGCATGTGTATTTGAAGAACCATCAAAAAAGCAGCAAGATTAGATTTAACTGACTGATTTTATGTTAATAAGTTAAACCTCAGGGTTGGGTTGGAAAGTGACAGCTTCTAAGCAATAATATAATTTCTATATTGAATCTCACTTTGAAAACGTACCTAATATAAACACCTCTCCCTTCAGCAGCCTAGAGGCCTTCAACTAATTATTGACTGCTGGAGCAGAGTTGGCATGAGCTCCACCATCATTCAAGGCAAGTAAAAATTAAAAACTCACTACAAAAAGCTGCCAAGTATAACCAGCTGCTGAATACTGAGCAGTTACACTAAAGCAGCAGTGTGCACTTTGGCTCTGGAGGTTTAGTGCCCTGTTCATCATTTATATAGTGATACCATGGGAAAATTATTCAGTGAGTTCACCTGCCTAGATTCTCTCTGAAAGTCACCAGTGACTTCGAACTTCAGTGAATGTTACACTGAAGTTATAAGAATATGATGCTATGAAATTAAAGGTACCCCATAGAGTATTTGACCCATGTAAAAATGTTTTTTACGAGTGGGTCTCTGTTTTGTTTTTCTTGTGTGTATAACAATGGTTTACTTATGATACTAGAGATAATAATGATTAATCAGTGACTGATTAATCGCTTGTAATGAATTTGATAAAGCATGTGAAATTGAATCGAGCCACTATCAAATAAAGATTTGAAATATAAACAATGTTAAGTTACATTCTAGATATCAGCAAAATACTGTATTTTCAAAGCATGTGTCAATGACTTGCATTCATAACCAGAGGGAGAGGCGGTGGAGGTGGCCACAGCGACCCCACAGGCTGAAGGTGATGCGCCCAACAGAGAGGCTCAGTCAACAGCATCACGAGCTGCAGCCATGTGTCAGACCTCTAAGGTGGCACTAGCTGGACACAGAGGTTGAAAACTTTTTACGGGACATTCCCCCCTTTTGGGATACAAATTCAAAGGAGCTTCTCTGGACTGGCAAAGCTGGTACGCCAGTGTCTGCATACCCGCCACATTAGTATCCGAATGGGTATTTTCAGGGCTGCACTGAATATTTTGAATCTTCATTCATAATGTTGACATTCACTTCATTTTAATTATTAATAATTTACAGAAATATTATGTGCAGTCCATCTTCTCTCTCTCTCTCTCTGTGTCTCTCTCTCTCAAAGTGTTCTTACGGCATGCTATACAATGCTTTGTGCAGTATCATGTCATTCATATGCCTTTTCGTGTGAATGGGCTGAAAATTCACAACATGAAATATTCTGCTTCAATCAATGATTGTTGGAGTTTAGCCTTCAAAGCAACATTTTCACTGTGGTCAAAAACTCTCCTGCATGCACCTGAATTAACGGGGCAGTCTACCAGCAATGTAACAGCGACAAGAACAACAATTACAGGTAGAAATCAGGACACTGGGAGTCTGACATGTTTGTTAGGTACCATTCTTGTGTTTCTTTCTTGTGTCATTCTCTCTTGTTGCAGTATTACATTAGATGTTTTTGAGCATCTTCCTTATAAAAGTCTGCTATATGTTGGAAGAGATTGTTTTTCAATATTCGATGGGGCAGGGAAGGAGGCAACCCCCGGTCCATTTACTGAGATGAACAGAAAATTGCTCAGCGTTGAGACATTAATCACATAGCCACGCAGTGTCATCTATATTGTCACACAAGTGCTGAAATTGAAAGCCCATTTCTGATTTTATTGATGTTTGCACTGTATACGTTGCAGGGTTTTACTTAGATATAATTTGAAAAAATACAAAATTTTTAGATGTTTATTTTTAATTTGTTTCTACATAGTCTATTTGTGAGGGAGCATTAATCACTATGTCTTCATCTTCATCTTCATCTTCAACCGCTTATCCGGGGTCAGGTCGCGAGGGCAACAGCTCCAGCAGGGGACCCCAAACTTCCCTTTCCCGGGCCACATTAACCAGCTCTGACTGGGGGATCCCGAGGCGTTCCCAGGCCAGTGTGGAGATATATTCTCTCCATCTAGTCCTGGGTCGTCCCCGGGGTCTCCTCCCAGCTGGTCGTGCCTGGAACACCTCCCTAGGGAGGCGCCCAGGAGGCATCCTTACCAGATGCCCGAACCACCTCGACTGGCTCCTTTCAACGCAAAGGAGCAGCGTCTCTACTCCGAGTCCCTCACGGATGACTGAGCTTCTCACCTTATCTCTAAGGGAGATGCCAGCCACCCTCCTGAGAAAACCCATTTCGGCCGCTTGTACTCGCGATCTAGTTCTTTCGGTCATGACCCAGCCCTCATGACCATAGGTGAGAGTAGGCATGAAGATTGACCCATAGATAGAGAGCTTTGCCTTCCGGCTCAACTCTCTCTTCGTCACAACGGTGCAGTACAGCGACTGCAATACCGCCCCCGCTGCTCCGATTCTCCGGCCAATCTCACGTTCCATTGTTCCCTCACTCGACCCAGAGGTACTTGAACTCCTTCACTTGGGGTAAAGACTCATTCCCTACCTGGAGTAGACAATCCATCGGTTTCCTGCTGAGAACCATGGCCTCTGATTGTGAGGTGCTGATCCTCATCCCAGCTGCTTCACACTCAGCTGCGAACCGATCCAGTGAGCGCTGGAGGTCACAGACCGATGATGCCAGCAGAACCACATCATCTGCAAAAAGCAGCGATGAGATCCTCAGCACACCAATCTGCAAACCCTCCTCCCCCCGACTACGCCTCGATATCCTCTCCATGAATATCACGAACAGGATTGGAGACAAGGCGCAACCCTGGCGAAGGCCAACGCCCACCGGAAACGAGTCCGACTTATTGCCGAGAACCCGGACGCAGCTCTCGCTTTGGGAGTACAGGGATTGGATGGCCCTGAGAAGTGACCCCCTCACCCCATACTCCCGCAGCACCTCCCACAGTATACCCCGGGGGACCCGATCGTACGCCTTCTCCAAGTCTACAAAACACATGTAGACTGGATGGGCATACTCCCAGGCCCCCAAGGATCCTTGTGAGAGTGAAGAGCTGGTCCGTTGTTCCACGGCCAGGACGAAATCCGCATTGTTCCTGAGACCAATTTGCCATGGGAGACCCTACCAGGAGCACTAGGCTCCAGACAACACAGCCCTCAGGGTCATAGGGACACACAAACCTCCCCACCACGTTAAGGTGATGGTTCCCGGAGAGGATTAATCACTATGTGTCTCTGTTATAGAACATGACTGCCAGATTTTGTGTCTAGACCAACATGATTGACCAACTAACCGACCAACAGTGACACCTGTAGATCCATGCTGCTGGCATGGCTAATAACAAAGCCCAGTGCATTATTATCAAAAACCACAGACAGCGACAACATGTAAAAAAGAAAAATGTATTAAGATCTGTAAAAATGGTAAAGCCTATTAATATTTACCAAAAGCACAATATTAATGCACAGTACTAGGCCTGCACTAGAAAGTATTAATATAGTAGGGATCAGGACAGATTTTTAGTTTGAATGTTGTTTTCGTCATCAGTTTAAACAAATCAAACCACTGATCGAGCTACACTGATGGCACATTATGAGTTTCAGCACTAACATAAACCAGTCAGCTAGAGCTCAAGATGTGTGACAAAGCAGCACCAGAAATAATGGATTAAGTGGAAAATTAATCTATCGTGCGTAATGCCACAGCTGAGGTTTTCTAAAAGCACTGATACAGTGGCTCCAGTGCAGTTATTAAATCGGAGACCGTGGGAAAACTGCTACCTTAGCTGCATCAGAAGCAACATAACGTGAAAACATTAGTGCTAAAATATTGAGTTGTACTGCAAAAGGTCAAGTTTAATATTTTATAGATTTCCGTCCATCCAAATAATCGAAACCTTGCTGCACCCACCAATTGGTGCTCAAGAAATAATGTCTTCTGTGGACACAGGTAATGAGTAGTGCACATGGCATGTGAAATAAATGCAATTAACTCAAGCTGAGAAAGAAATGAAACAATCACTGGGACACTCCTTTTCTGGCCTAGGGGACATGGGACCGGTATGCGTGGTCAGAAGAGAAAAAAGCTCCAGACCATAGTCAGCGTGATGTCATTCATTGGTTTGTGGACTATATTTTTGAAGCTTCCAGTTTGGCATTTTGGTCGTTGCCATCTTGTTTTCTTGTAAAAGTAACGCACTGAAATTTGTATATTTTCCACATATCAATTTGTATGTAATCCACATAACTGGGAAACAGGGCCTATCAAGAGTGACTTTCACCCAGAAGATGTGTTGGTGCCCCTTGTCAAACCAGAAGTCAACACTGATTTTTTTGACACATAAATTCTATACTTAAGTAACGCCCCATCCAGAGTTATTTTAACCCAAACCACAATCTTTTCCTAAACCTAAAATAAATGTAACATAAACAAGTTATGCCACTTTGGGTGTTACTTTAACCCCAATCACGGAGCCATCAGCTATTAGTCACAGTGACAGAAAAGCCTCTGGGGGGAAGCGGCTATATTTCTGGGGTTCTAGTGTCGCCAGCTGATACGTGAGCAGCTCATTGTTTACAGTCAGACTTGCAACTTGAGATGCGAGACTGGAGTTGCAATTGAGAGATGACATGTGTGACTACACTGTTTCACAAGTATCCAATTTATAAGCTTATGTTAAATCAACAAAAAGCTAAGTCATCAGATGTTAGCTGGTCGGTTCTCTGATTGCATTCTGGCCAATGCGTCCCGCCCCTTCTGCTCTCCACAGGAACTGTTTACCTGTAAAACTTGTTTGAAAGTGATTTGTCAATACGGCTTAGAAATATAAATCAGAATGCCTCCAATGCCAAAATCTTGTCCTTTTGCCTACTGATTTTACAAATGGATGCAGGATCTGTTTATAGGTTACCCAAACCACAATCTAAGTAGTTTAATTGCATAAAAAGTTGTTTCCTGTGAAGACAGAAGTTTATTTTGAAGCGACTGGAGCGGAAATCGACTCGTGTGCACATGTTGCTCAGAAATTCTTTGGAAAATGCAAGAAAAATGAGGAATAACTTTTGATAAGATATTATCATACAAACTGTTGTATGACATCACATTGGACTAAGTCACTATGGCCAATCAGCTAAATCTTTCAGTACTTAATGCATTTGGATTCACTTGGAGATTTGCCTTCACTCTTCACTTCACAATTTTTTTGGTATTGTCTTGTCGTTGTAGTTATTTACATAGTTTGAGCTATAATTGTATACCTTTTCAGAGTATTACTACTATTAAATTTGAGATAGATCTTGTGCACATTTGATTTACTGAAATTTTACTGAATTTAAACTCTAGAGAAATGTGTTATTTTCTACATCAATATCAGAAATATACAGAATAGCACGGTGCACTATGTGGGTGCATGTATGTTTAGTACTGTTTGTTTAGTGCCAACTGTAGCTTTACATATTGGGCCACCTTTTTTTAACTTCCAAAACAGTTTAATAAACAAACTCTCTCATAAAATGTTCCAGCTTTGCCTGCCCCCTTTCTCTTAGTTAGAGGCCATTTGAAGACAATGAGGAGAGTTACAAAAAAAGGTAACAGAGCTCAGAGGAAAGAGTTATGTGCAGTGGCTGGAGGAATAAAAGCATCAGAACAGTGAAGTGTTAACATGCTAAACAGGTTACAGATACAGGTTATTTATTCAGAAATATAGTCTGAATTCCATCCATCCATCGTCAACCGCTTATCCCGTTAGGGGTCGCGGGGGGCTGGAGCCGATCCCAGCTGGCATTGGGCGAAGGCAGGGTTCACCCTGGTCGCCAGTCCATCGTACAACCATTCACGCTCACATCCACACCTACGGGCAATTTAGAGTAATCACAATAAACCTAAACAACATGTCTTTGGATGGTGGGAGGAAGCCGGAGTACCTGGAGAAAACCCACGCTTACACGGGGAGAACATGCAAACTCCACACAGAAGAACCACAAGCTGGAATCGACCCTGCGACCCTCTTGCTGTGAGGCGACAGTGCTAACCACTACACCACCGTGCAGCCCATAGTCTGAATTCTCTAGAACCCAATTTGGTCAAGAAGGTCCTAAGAAAAAAACATCATTAGCTGTGGGTCATATGGACCAGAAATCGAAATTGAGCGAGAGATTTAGATTAGAGGGGAATGAAGATCAGGTAATGGAGAAAAAAATCTGATTGTCAGACTAAAGAGCCATTAGTATGCAAGACAAAGGCACCTGCCTCTGAGCACGATTCACTATATGGAAACGGTATCAGATGAGTACACAAAGGAGAACGAGACAGAAGACGAACAACAGAAGATGTAATCACAGAGTGAAGTTCAAGTAGAGGAAGCACCAAGTTTGTTTTGTAGCGAATGATAACTGAAAGATGAAGAATATGAAATGTGATAACAGAGACAATGATGAATCCACAGCACACATCTTAACTCTTGCACTTCTTCCAGACACTGTTTACCTGACCTCTCGGGGCACTATGTGGTGAGACTCTTAATTTACAACCAGCCTGGTTAAGCTCAAAGAAGAAAAACAATAACGGTTTTGTATACCGCACTGACCAAGTGAAGTGTTTATGAGTTACAGGTCAACAAGTTAAATACCTTGTCTTTCCCTAAAGACAAGTGGTGAAAAACACAGAGACATTATGAGTCAGAACAATCTAACTCTACCATTAAAATGTACATGAATTAATGTGATATGCTTTGCTAACATGTGCTCTAATAACAGGAAGTTGTTGACATAAATTCAACCAAAGGAAGTTAAAATAATTAAAAGTTGTGGACCAAACCTTCCTTTTTATGTTAATCACTTGATGACAACTTGCTACATCAATATCTTTACATGTGTATTTTATATGCATATGTGATCTTAAACAGAAAGTTAGGTACACACTAATGCCTAGTTAATCTTATATTTGATGAATATTTTAATCTAGTTGAAGTGTATTACATCTTATTATGTTGATTGTGAACCATATATAAGTTGACTCATTTTACCAAGCATTTCTGCTTCAGGAGGAAAACACCTCCTCCCTCTGAGGTGTTTTCATCCCCACTGGGTGACTGTTTGATATCTTGTCCCTTGGATGTGGAGAATGCTGTTTAACCTTCCTCCTGTGTTAGCTTTCTGTTACCTTCCCCGGTGTTAACGGGTCGGTTTCGACCCGTGTCTTAAATCAGTTTTAAAATACACTAAAAACAATAACCTATCATCCATTTTTTTGTCATCTCTTGGTTACCTTGTTAGGCTTCCTTATCCATGAAAATGTTGGGTTTATTATTTTTGGTGTGGGTCTTTGGGCCTTTTATTATCAGTATACCTCTCAAATTTCAATTGAAAAAATGAAAAAATGAACCTTAAGAGAATCATATAAATGAATAAAAGGTTGTTGTGTTACTGAATATTACTGAGGGGTATAGAACACATCTCTGAAATGAATTTGCTTGATTTATTTTTTTCATTTTAAAATTAATAACTATAGTAACATCTATGGTGTTACGGGTCAGTTTCGACCCATACTTCCCTGGCTTACTGGGTATGTATTGCCAGAAGGGGCATTTTCCCTGGAAAGGGACAAGAGGTTCATCCACTGTCACCTCTGGACCTGGGCTGAACATCAGCAGGAGGACCTTCACCCATCTCTCCCAGATATCCCTGATGGGAACAAGCAGATCTTGCTCTGGTCTCTCTGTTGTCAAATCAGAGGACTCTTGATATTATTTGAAAGGTCTGAAGTGACATTGTTTCCCATAAAATATTTCTGCCTGTCGATGCGTCCCAGAAACTATCAGTGGCCTCATGGCAGGATCTGTACACTCCAGCGAGAAGAAGACCACCAATGAAAGCATCAACGTATTCCTCATCAATGTCTTTCCAGATGTCACCATGGCCTTTTTTTCCCTCCAGGTTTGTCATAGCGGTGATGACTTTCTTTATTGACAATGGCATAAATAGCTCAAAACATGTTTTTTATGCCATTGACTGTGGTCACAGTAAACCTTGTCACACCAGGGGTCATTTTGATGACATTTTCAGCAGCTGCCCTGCCATGTGCATGTTGAGGTACTAAACTCCAAAACATCCTATCATTTATTGACATGAATCCTTCAGCAGGAGCAGCCTCAGCACCAGTGACCTCCTCATCAGATACAGATGTGTCTGTGTCTTCTGGCTGGTCCTCCACATTGTCCTCTTCCTCAGAAACTTGCTCCTCTGAGTCGCTATGCTGATCTGAGTCTTCTCCCTCATTTTCTCCAAAAATGTGATCTAGAACTTGGCTCACCGTAAATCTTGTTTTCATTTTTGCATGCTGCAAATTGGAGATGTGCCCTCTGCAAGTCAAATGAGTGAAGTGACCGAACCTTTCTGGACATGCCCGTCTTTGTTTGTTTTTTGTTATTTTACAGCTATACTGGACAAATGAGCATCCCCTGAAGCTGATTGGGAGAGGAGGTGGCTGTCAGTGTGTTGGCTGACAGTTCCCTTATGATTTCAATTTTGACTCTAATTATTGCTTTATAATCTTATTTTTATGACCGGGTCGACCCTAACACCACAAATGACATAATTTCAACCAGAACATTTTATAATGTAGAGAAAAAAATGTTTTTTTGTTTAATTTTGTTCAAATCAAGGTTCCTGACAAAGTCAAAAAGTCTTGATGCAATAAACAAATTTTAAGTGATTCTTTTATGCATTTAAAAACAAAAACGGGTCGGTGCCGACCCTAACACAAGAGGAAGGTTAACTAAAGGCTGCACCCCTTTCTCAGCTGATAATAAGAAGTAGTCACAACTAGTCTGGTGGTTCTTCGGAGATGGAAAAATGCTTTGAGGTGACATGCCAGCCAGCCATAAACAAGCTTGCCCAAGGACCCAAAAGAGAGCCACTGCGGGAGAGAACGACTCAATCTGGGTTGCACCATTTGATCCAAAAGATCCAAATTGTTGTGTTCCAGACAGAAGTTGCCACCACTCCACTCTAAACAGGGCAACCTCAATCTACCATCTACTCAGTGAGGGTGATGTATAGGTGCATTTTCAGAAGAGAAAGAGTTTGATGAATCAACAAATAATAAACAAATTTATAGTCAATTAACAAATAAGGTCAGTTTACAAAATTGAGAATTAATATTACACACAAGAAAAATTAGGAAATCCATCCATAAAGTCTAAACCTGGATTAGACCACATCTAAATTTTTAACCTGAAATTGCCTCTCAGTCTTCCCTGGTGCGTCTTGAACTCTTTGTTGTTGAACAGTACATCAATACCACAACTTCATTTCGTTGATAAGCAAACATCAAATCCAATCAGAGAGATATCAGTCAGTGAATTGACCTTGACAACTTCAATTTGTCTCTATCCATGAATGTTCATCATTTTATTTGCTGTATTTCTTTGATTATTCTTTACTTCTTTCTTTTTCCATTGGTAGTGTAGTCGCGTAGTTAGTCAATTAAACACTTCATCTTATCAAGAACTGTTCACCATGCAACTCCATAGCAACCCTGAGATTATGAGAGTAATAATATCAAATAAAAAAATGAATTAATATCAAATTTGGATAATTTTCCCAGTTTATTGTTGTTGTTGTTTATAAAACTGGGTGGGACCAAAGTAAATTCTGATATTTAAGATGTGGGTAATATCTGAAGTTGAATGTCACCACTTTCCCTCACATTTTAAGATAATTCATGGCTTATAATTTAAAATTTGGGGTTATTGATTCTGAATATATATTTTTATATTAATAATTGGTTAAGTTAAAGAGCTAACTGTAGCTTACGTCCAACAGAGTTTAATACAAAAAACTCACTTTATCATGACAAAATGTTCCCACTTTTCCTGCCCCTCTTTCCCTTAGTCACAGGCCATTTGAAGACAATGAGGAGAATTACAAAAAGGTAACAGAGCTCAGAGGAAAGAGTTATGGGCAACAGCTGGAGGAATAGAAGTGTTAACACTAAAAACAGTGAAACAGGTTAATCTTCAGAAACATGGTTTGAACTCTCTATTACCCCATTTGGTCAAGAGTATCCTAAGAAAAAACTTCATTAGCTGTGGGTCATATGGACCAGAAATCAAAACGGAGTGAGAGATTTCAGTAGTAAACAACAGGAAAAGTAATTAGAGATGAATGAAGCTCAGGTAATGGAGAAAAAAAATCTGATTGTCAGACTCTGGATCCATTAGTATGCAAGACAAAGGCACCTGCCTCTAAGCACAATTCACAATATGGAACCAGTATCAGATGAGTACACAAAGGAGAACGAGACAGAAGACAAACAACAGAAGATGTAATCATAGAGTGGAGTTCAAGTAGGGGAAGCAGTCACAGATGATGAATTACATAAAAAAAGAGGCAGCAACAGAAGTCTGGAAACACATGGAACAAAAAAATGGAGAAAGTTGCCGGTGGTATCAAAGAGGCTCACAGTGAACAGAAAGAAATGCTTGCTTCAAGAGCCAACGTAACAAAAATCTTCACAGCCAGAAAATTATTGGCCCTCATTTAAACATCTGTGTAGTTTGTACATTTCCTTCCTGCAGAGAAAATACATCCTTAAAAGGAAAAAGGAGCCACTGGGAGACACCCTGGTTATTATTATCTGTGATAGAAAGAGGAAAAATGGCACACAAAAACATGAAAGAAAATTCAGACCAGACTCAATACATGAAGAGGAAGAACTGCAGGAGTTTTAGTTTGTTAAAGGGCTGAGCTAATTCTTCTATTGTAAATTTTCTTAATTTATAAGTAATGGAAAATGCACAAGATGTGTGTTGTTTAACAGCCCTAACTAAAGAGGCTGTAGGCATGTTTGCCAAAAACAGGAGGGTTTAGGTCTGGAGAATTTAGGGACTGCATTTTTAACGAGTACCATAATAGTAGTATTACACTTATAAACTACATGTCAGGGAAATGAAGTGCAGCCACAAGTGATGTCAAGTCAAGCTCTTTGTCAAAACAAGGATGAAGTCAAGCCACAAAAAATAAAACAAAAAGGTTTGCTGAAATATCTGTGCAACTGAAATAAACATTTTTGCTTTTTTTTTTTTTTTTTTTTGATTCTTGAAACAGATCTCAACAATGAAGAGTGTTTAAACAGACATACAAGTTATTCCTCAGAAATCTGGTCGTATGAACCAGAAACTGAAATGAAGTGAGAGATCTGATTGGTAAACAATAGGAAAAGTAATTACATATGAATGAGGTTCATGTAATGGAGAAAAAAAAATCTGATTGTCAGACTAAGGCCATTGGTATGCAAGACAAAGGCCCCTACCTCTAAGCATGATTCTCAATATTGAACCAGTATCCGATGAGTACACAGAAGAGAACGAGTCAGAAGATGAACAATGCAGGATGTCATTGCAGAGTGGAGCCCAACCTGAACATGAAAAGACAAAAAACATCAAAAGGTATCAAAGAGGTTCACAATTACAGTGAGCAGAAAGAAACAGTGAACAACTGTTCACGGTTCAGTCAACTGTCTCAACTGAGGCAACCATGGACCAAAATCCTCCTCTGGGAAAAATTAGGAACATGAGGACAACATGTCCCTTTCCTGTCACAGTGGGCACAGCACATATATAATTGCCCTCCTGTGGTGACTGTGCTTCCTCTTTATGGCCCATTACCCCCTAGAAGCCAATCAATGTGGCCACAATTAGAGTGTGCATAAAGCTAACCATGTTCTATGCCTGCTGCATGTAATACATGTATATTTAATATGTAAGGTTGCCAGAGTTTGTGCATGAATATGTGGGCACATAACTTCCAGCAATGTCCCTGGTCGTACAGGGCATTAATGAATCATTGTTTGCATTTCGCCAGGATCTGTCTGTGGGCAACTTGGACGGTAGGTGGGCCAGAGGTTAGATAAGAGGACTAGTATCCTGAAGGCTGCTGGTTTGAATCTTTGGCCAGATGGCACAAAAATCTGTCAGAATGACAGCTGGTAAAGAGAGGGTTGCCAGAGTCAAAAACAGATGTAAGCTCCTGCCACTGTGCCTCAAGCCCTCTCCGGCTCATGGTTGTGTTTATGTGTATGGGGTGTTTTGATGAATTAAAAGCAGATGATTATTTTCCCCATGGGGATTAATAAAGTAGTATTCAATACTCATTTATAAACAGGGGTGCAAATTCACCAGGGATGAAAAAGGTGACAAAAATGTGAACCCCCTAGGGGGGTCCGGGGGCATTCAATATCAGCTTTAAAGATTAATAGCTTTAAAATGTGAACTTGCAGTGGGTTTTAACATGAGGCTGTATTTGCTCTGGTGGCTCCTGAGAGGTTAGCATAGATACCATAGCATCAGTTACATCATAACTGGAAAACATTTCTTCAAGAGCACTCTTCAGTAGTTTGATTAACAGATGGCTCATCCAGTCATCTGCTGAGTATTTTTGTGCCTGCCTTGTTCCAAACAGTTGGTTTGTGTAAACCACGGTGGGTCAGGTTAAGGGGCTTGTGCAGTCTCATAGAATCAAATGCATTTGTCGGGCATTACGACAGGCTTTTTAATCAAGAGTGTTTTTTAATTGAAAAATATACAGTATTAAATTAGAAAAAGAAATAGAAAAAAGGAGGCCAAAAGGGCACCAACTGGGATCTATCTGTCTTCCTGGGATTGCAAAAGCACACAGGACACAGGGAAGATATATGCCAGCACAGTAATACAGCTACTTTTCAGTCAGGACATGGGTAAGCCAGCCTCATGAAGAGATGAATAATGAGCATTAATTGACTACAAAAAAAAAAAAAAAAAAACAGAAGCAGAATATAAATAGTTCAGACTGTAAAATTTAAAAGTCAATACTTATACATAAGGATTTTATTCTCAGCAGAGAAATAGTGTTTCACAGTGTGAAGGTCACACAGCTCATGTCGTTAAATCAGCATTGCAGTAATTATACAAGTAAGTGTGGGCAGGAATCTGAATGTACATAGGTTTGAATGGGTGGTATAGAAAGGGTGGAGGTGAAGGGAAGAAAGAGAGAGAGAGAGAGAGAGAGAGAGAGAGAGAGAGAGAGAGAGTATATACACTGTATGAGTACTGTATGTGTGTGATCGTGAGTGAGGTTGAGGAGTAAGCGACAGACTGGGAGGAGAGTGGACAGAGAGAGCAGCACATTGTTCACACTCCTGTGAAGACAGTGATCTGGGTTTACACCGGGGAATAACAACAAGGGGCACATCGGAGGTAAGAGGATTTATGCTCTTTGAAAAGCTTTTCATCATGACTTTAGGGATAAGTCACTGTAATGTACTGTATATCTACTGTAAAAATCACTTGATTCAGTGCCTCAGAAATGTTGAGCATCCTGGTGGGTATTATCATGTAATCAACTAATGTATACATATGTGATGCACCTATATTTTTTTAAACTTTTGTTTCAATCACATATTAAAGCACTTCATGTCCTTTTTTATTAGAAGCTAATATAATAAAATGAGCATGCCGGGGCTCACTAAACACATATAATTATAACATTCTATTTTAACAAATTGTTGATAAATAACAAGCCCACATTATTGGATATTTTTGTTCATTCTGTTTATCTCTGAAATATTTGTGCATGAAACCAACAAAAAAATAGCTTTGGCTACAACACCAAGGCTATAATTTCATTTGTGTCTTGTCTGTCATTACTAAAGTGGTGTCTGTCTGTTTAAGCCACTGCCAAGATTACCATAACAGGATTGTGAGGGGAAAGTAATCGAAGTAAAACCCTGAAATGTCATTGGAGTACAGAATCTACACAAGAATTAGAAAAAATATACATATACTTGATACATATATTTGATCCTGGCTTTCTAAATACAGAATTACTCAGAAAACCCCAAAAATCATACAATGTAAATAAGATATCCTGAGTTTAAACACAAATAGGACCCTCATCATCTCTCTCCTAGACTCTCTTCTCCCTCTGCTTTAAATTTGTAACATACCAAATATGAATAAATAGGTATAACTGCACAAATAAAAAGAAAATGACATTGGAGTCATAATTGTGAGGAAGGAGCGTAAATATCAAAAGAAGTCATGGCCGGTGCAGCGTGGTCAAACAGAACAGAGAGACAGAGCTGGCTTGTCTCGTCAGTGCATCAAGTGACGGATCAAAATGTCTGCGGCGTTATTTAAGTTAGAGCTTAACATGACTTGAGTGCAGAGAGGAGCGTGATTTAGCACAATTCTGACAGACTACACCTGACTACATGGAACATAAGTGGGTAAAAGTAAGCAGCAGCCATTCATGCAATTTTAAATTCAGCTATTTTTTACTCGTTAGAAGCAGTGTCACGTTGACTTTGAAGCAAAAGATGGTTGTTATTTTGGTCTGTTCATTCTTCTCAAGGCATATGTTTTGGACTTGAGATGTGGATTATTCATGGCATCATTCTCAGAGAAGTGAAAAATGTAACGACATCTGCACTCCAGAGAACGGTGGCAGGCTGGCCCTCGCTCTCTCCATCTGCTGCTCCTTTTTCCCCCTTTTGTGAAGCAACATACCATTTCGCCATTTGTCAGATATGCTCTTGGCTCCCAGGGAAACAGAAAGACGTCTTGCCTTCTAGGCAATGGGCAAGATAGTTTCTTAGACTCTCATACGAGTGGGTTAGCAGTTACAGACTAGATATGAATTTGGTACTGGAGTGAAAGCTGCTTTCGCGAATGCTGCTAAGTTTTGCAGTTAGCCTAGAGCCAAAACTGCTTTTAGTCACTGGATTGGCATGCTGTACTGTTATAATCTAGATAGCCCTTGTATAGACAGAACTACAGTAAAAGTCCTGCATCTTACAGCATCCACTGCAAGTAATAGTCAACAACTGCAGCACAGCTGCTATGTGCCTGAAAAAAACTGTTTAGGAAGTGGATTTGTATTGTATGTTCACAGCATTAAAAGGATATTGTATGTAGTTATTTGATAGGTATTGCTGTACAAGTGAGCACTGTAGCCACTCACTGGCATTAAATCCATCCATCCATCCATTATTTTTAACCACTCATTCTACTCAAGGTCACAGAGGGGCTGACAGCTGGCATTGAGTGAAGGTGGGATACACTCTGGACAGATTGCCGGACAAACATTCAACAAACAACCTAACCTAACCTGCATGTCTTAGGACTGTTGGAGGCAGCCAGAGAATGACTTTAAATCATTACATTCAAAACCAGATACATTTCTCACTGGAGATCTTTATCGATTGACTCTACAGCCTGTTCACACAAAGAGGCGTATGAATGACACCATAATATGCAAGGCATTTAGCTTGCAATAAGAATGCCTTTCTTGCTTTTCCTTTATGTAGTCTGGATGGACTGCAGTGTAAAGGCATGGTGGGTGGGTGAGGAGGTGGATGGGTCCAACATACACAACTTTTAACCAGGAGACCGGTGTTCAAGACCAGCTAACTACTATGATGAAGTGGTTTTGTTTTCTAAACCTGTGAACCTTACCGCACTTTCATTGCATAGCGTACGCAAAAGGCAGCATACCCGAAAAGCCTAAAATCCTCATGAGACGCAGAATGTCCTTGTAATGTGCTATTTATACACCTTCCCATGTGACCGGGTTGGATTATAATCTACCACATAACCTAAGAAATTTCCATCTGTGGCTAACGGGTGATCAAATGCAGTTTGAAATCCTTTACCAGACAGACACTATCTTTAATCCATTTTTAAGTGTGTTGTCACAAGTCATGACTCAGGTGAGCACGGAAATTAATTTAAGATGTGTTTAGCATAAAATATTGCAAGGAATCCAAAACAACTAAAGTTACTGCCACATTTGAACTAGAGTATTAGAAATGATTCGCAGAATGCTCATGAGGAAGATATGATGCATCATCCATAAATATATCAAAGCCACTGCTGATCCTGTATCCTGCAAAACTTTAATATTCATTACAGAAGTATATTCATTTTAAGAAGCATACTATAATATTCTTTGGAATATGCACTGGACAGAGTACTAATATCCTATACCCAAGCTTGTCTATGAGCTTTCCATCTGGTGAAGATGCAAATATAATTCTAACAGATGTTCAGCCTCCTGGGGCTATAGCATGAAAATCCAATTGATAAAAGAAGTAGTTTATAGCACAGTAGTGGCTGCACTCTACGCCACAGGGAATTGGTTTGTGGTACGCAATTCATTATAGTGCAGTGGATATGCTGTCACTGTACGCTGACATGACTTACCACAGATAGTGTTTAACCCTCTGGGGTTAATTTTGTTCACAGTTACATGGATTACATGTGAATTGATTTTGTGGGATATGTATAAATCATAGTGCATTTACTTTTCATACAGCGGCTACAGCTATGAACGGAGTTAGGGAACAGCTTGTGGCGTTACAACAATCCATCACTTGTTCTTATGCTATATTCACACTATGAGTGACAGGAGCGGTAGGTGTGGCCAGCATGCCGTTGAAGTGCTAGTTGACATAGTTATGTTGTTAAATAACACTGGGGACAGACTAAGGGCAATTTTTTTAGATGGAATGACAGAGGGTGAAACAAATACATATGATTGGTTGACCCTTTACTGTAACATTGGAGACCACTGGAGGACAACCTCAACTTTTTTGTAGTGCATCACACAACGACAAGTGGCGGACCTCAGTTTGAAGCTTCATGACAAGAAAACACTGCTATTTTTGAAAAATAATGAAAACGATAATCCAATGTTCTATATATATTTATTTATCTAATGCTAACTACTGTGCTACTACTAGCTGTGATATTAGATTGCGAAGCACTACAGCAATAACGGTTGCAAAATGGCGCACCGTCGATTTACAGAAGCGACTGGAGAGATCTATGTGGTGTGTTGAGCATTAATAAATCTACTGCAATACGCAAGCAACCTTCAGAGACTAAATATATCAAGATAGTTATCTGAAGTGTATTTGCCCGACCAGCAAAGGGACGGAGAGCCACGAGATAACGCCGCTTCTATTAGGATAAAATTTGTCCATGTAACAGAAAATGAATGAAATCTTGAAACATTCAAATTCTGTTTTTCTTTTTCGTTTGACTTATTAGCCTTATAACATTTTATATTATGTGATCACTGACTCATTATCACTTCAACATACATACTCAAATAGCCAATGCCAAAAAAAATGTGTCAGACCACATAAAAACTCACGTTCTGTCTACCACAAAATGCATCCTAATGAAATACATAACACAGTAACTCTCTGCCAGAGATAGAAAAGACCTCTGACCAATCAGCCGTAACATTATGACCACCTGCCTAATGTTGAGTAGGTCCAGCACATCCCACAGATGCTCGATTGGACTGAGATCTGGAGAATTCGGAGGTCAAGTCAACACCTAAAACCCATTATTGTGTTCCTCAAGCCATTCTTGAACCATTTTTGCAGTGTGCACACTGCCCTTCATCAGCTTGCCTTCCTCTCATAATGTATCCTGGTGCCATGTCTTCCCCAGGTAAGCAACGCACACACACTCCATCCAGATGATGTAAAAGAAAATGTGATTCATCAGACCAAACAACCTTTTTCCATTGCTCTGTGGTCCAGTTCTGATATGCATTATAGGCACTTTTAACAGTGGACACAGGTCAGCATAGGCACCCTGACTGGACTGCAGCCCCATACGCAATAACGCACTGTGTTCTGACACCTTTCTATCAGAACCAGCATTATTTTTTTCAGCAATTTGAGCTACAGTAGCTCTTCTAGACCCTGTTGCCAGTTCACCAGTTTTCCTTCCTTGAAGCACTTTTATTAGGTCCTGACCACTGTAGACCAACACCATCTCACAAGAGCTGCAGTTTTTGAGACGCTTCTTCAGTTTTTCTACTTTCAACACATAAACAGACAAAATGTTCACTTGATGCCTATTATATCCCACCCACTGCCAGGTGCCATTGTAACAAGATAATTAATGTTATTCACTTCACCTGTCAGTGGTCATAATGCTATGGGTGATCGTTGTTAGTAAATGTATGGAAAAAAAAAATCATTGTTTTGTTTTCCTGCATATCCTCAAAGGTCTTTCATTAAACTGGCAGGAAAGCATTTTCCTGGCTTTCTCATTATCCAGCGCTCACTTGGAAAAACATAAATATCCTTATATTTGGCGTTCGAGTTAGAAGTAAACATTTAGCTCAAGTCTGCCAGAAGCAGCAGAAGCTCACTGTAAGCACTTCATCAAATTGTCTTTGTTATATTTGAAAAATCCTTTACATGCAAACAGCCATTTAATGATGGAATTATCAGCATGACAGATGGTTTTAATTTTAATCTTGTCCAAGTTCCTATAAAGCCCTTCACACTGGAATATAATTATTACCAAATTAATTTCCTGAAACTGAAACTTCAAATGCCTCCAGATTTAATATACAATGAGTCATTGCTTTTTGATGTGTGCTCCTTTGAACAGCAGGTACAGTACACCTCAAAGACATATGCTGACTGTGAGAATCTGCTGATTTGCCCCTGCCACTGTAATTCACAAGCAGGGGCCTAAAGGTTAGAGAAGGCTAGCCTGGTTCTCTCTAAAGGTAAATCTAAAAAAATCCACCTACAACGCTAAAGTTCACTAAATAACATGTTATATCTCATATGTTTAATCTGTATATGACCAAAGTGGACATAATTCAAGTCCTTTCTTAAGTTATATGCCAAAAATATCTCACCTGAGAATGGTAATTTGGAGTCTGGTTGCTTGGCAACCGGTCCTTGCGAAGAAATAGTCTGGCACATAACACCCCCTCAACCCCAACCCCCTAAAAAGCTAATTGTCCTTTTTATGCTTTGGTTTTGTACAGATTCCACCCATATCCCAAAATTTAACAAACTGCAGTGCAGCTGCAAACAGATCACACTTTGTACTGGACAACTTCCAGGTGTAAATGTGTGACTCTGTACATGCTGCTCTGGAAATACAATGAACTGAAAAAGAAGTATTTGGCTCCTCGGAGGAAGTGACACAAGGTACATAATGCTATTACTCCTACTATGATGGGCCACTTTAATCCAGTGACTCAGTGCATTGAGAACATGCTGTACAGTTAATAAAATGAATCTCCCAAAAGGGAAACAAACTCAGGACACTCAGTCATTATGTACCTCACTCACACAAAGAATAGAGCCACCGCCACGGCCACTCTCCACCCACTGAGCTTTAAACTGTCCTGGTAATGGAAAAAAGACATAAGACTTTGTATTGCATGTCGTTGTAAGTGCTCTTGGCACAAAGCCTCCCCCTGACATTTCTCTGTCCTCTTGCCAGTGAAACCTTTCTACTTGTTGGACAGTTAAAAGAAAGTGGAATGATATACAGTAATTTTCAATATTGTTTTCATTGTCAATAAATCCCATGAAAAGACCAAAACTGACAATAAATTGTAAATGAAGCTTGATAAACAATAGCTTGTTCCTCTGTGTCATAATCTTCTATTGTTTTCCAGAACTACTAAAAACACATCAGTGAGCAAAATTATTTCTCTGGTGATGTTCCTTCATTTCCATAAACACATTTAGTAAAGACCTACTAAATGTGTTTTCATCCCAAAAACATATTTAATTATGTACTCCTGTTTGAGTAAAGTTTGTTAAAAACTACAGTGCCCAGCTGTTTTAAAAAATTACCAGCACAACAATACACTTGCGATCTGTTTTAAATGTGTATTAACTGACCTTTTTTTGCCACTTTGGTGCCATGCAACCAGCTGTAAACTCACCATTGACATAGAGCAACATCACTATTCATTTGAATTCTTGTTTCAGGCGTAAGTGTAAGTCCAATATTCATTCTCCTTTCAGCTTTGTTTTGGTCTCCACCAACTCCAGGGAAAAATGGTTCTTCTGGTTCCTTAGCAGCTAAATGCTCCTCATTGTTAGCTCATTGTTAACTGTCTGTCTACCATTTGGTGTTGAGCAGGTAGATTACAGTTGGTTTTTAGGACTTGTTTGATGAAATGGTTTTAATTAGAGCTGTGCCACAAAACCAGAAGAGTAAAGCTGTTGGCTGTAAAAACAAAATAATGAGCTGAAAGACTCTAAAATGCTCTGTATAGCTGAGGAAAACTGTGGTCAGGTGTTAATTTTCTGTGAGTTTGGCTGTAGTCAAGAACAACTTAATTGAGTCCAAGTCAAGTCAAGACCACATCATGTTGAATCAAAAAAGTGATCTTGAGATCAGACTCAAGTCCTAGCTCTGCGAATGACCCCTCTCACGTCAAACTAATGGATTTAATGATAATATAAAAACTGTATTTTACAGAGTGGCTGACTGCTGACTGGCATTAATAAAATTATCCCTCTGATGGTTACTTGGGAATTAGTTTCAAGAATATTCTGCTTATTTGTGGTCAATGAAGCACAGAGGCAAGACTTGTGAACCTTTTGACTTCTACCACAAGGGCAGGAAACAGATGGCTATTCAAGCTTAATCAATCACTCAGTCTTCTGTTCACTGTCATCTTTGTCAATTCAAAACTCATTGGCAGAAACAGCAGTCATACCTAATCTAATTCAGAGTTTTCGAAACTGGTCAGGAAACATGAGGTCAAGATGTGAAAAAACTCCTTCCTCATTTGTGCTGACATATATTTGCAGTAATGGACAAAAACTGGTTCCTGTTCAACCATGATTAGAAATCTATTTTGCATAAATGTCATTGCCTTTATATTTATTCTGATGTGTGTTCAAAACCTTTGCTCTAAAATGGCATTTAATACTGTTTCATCTTTTTTTCTCAGAGAGTGAGTCTGATCACTTCAGCAGGATGTCAGCTTACAACTGCTCTTTGGATCTAACGGCTGAAAAAGGTGGTTGGTTTTGTCCTCCGGGGGAAAAGTGTATCAATCTGACCTCTGTCGTGAACAGAAGCCACATTGATCTGGATGATGCATGTCTGACAGAGGAGGAGTACCTGGAGAAATATTTGGGGCCTCGTCGATCATCTGTGTTCCTTCCCGTCTGCCTCATCTACCTGGTCATCTTTCTGGTAGGTGTGGTGGGGAATGCTCTGACGTGCACTGTCATTGCATGCAACAAAGTGATGTGGACACCAACAAATTACTACTTGTTCAGCCTGGCAGTGTCAGACCTGCTGGTGCTGCTGCTTGGCATGCCATTAGAGCTGTATGAGCTGTGGCAGAACTACCCTTTTCTCCTGGGGAAAGGCGGCTGCTACTTTAAAACGTTCATATTCGAGACTGTTTGCTTGGCGTCTATTCTCAATGTGACAGCGCTGAGCGTGGAGCGTTACATTGCTGTAGTGCACCCGCTACGTGCAAAGTATGTTGTAACACGCACCCATGCCAAGCGGGTCATCCTTACGGTGTGGGGTGTGTCGGTGTTGTGTGCTTTGCCAAACACAAGTCTGCATGGCATCACCGTCCTTCACAGTCGCTCCACCGGCTCTGCTGCGAACATAACCATGGAGATCCCTGACTCAGCGATCTGTATGCTGGTGAAACCGCGCTGGATGTACAACCTGACCATCCAGGTGACCACATTGCTATTTTTCATGCTGCCCATGTTCACCATCAGCGCTCTCTACATGCTCATTGGGCTGCAGTTGAAGCGGGAGAAGCTGCGTCAGACACTGGAGGCAAAGACGGGCTTTGGACAGGACAGCTTCTGTAACATCCGAACACAGCAGCAGAAGGCACGGCGCCGGCAGGTCACGAAGATGTTGTGTGAGTATCAAACAAGTACGGATCCCCTCTGGGGTCGCATGCATGGTAGAAAAACAAACCTGGGCTGAGTCAAATCACTCAAGACTCACAATAAAGTAGCTTATATAGTGAGGTTGCCATTTTGTAATAGCCTACTGTCCGAATGTATAGCGAGAATTATTATACCCCATATAGTGGACTCAAAGTGTACAATCAATCACCAATAATCAAGCACTATATACCATCATGCATTGCGCTGAAAAAAGACGGCATATGGACGAGAGGTGAGAGAGCAGCATGATTAAGGCCAATTTATGAGTTGTGGTGCGAAAATAATCTTTTTAATGTGAGCAGAGCAAACAGCCACAAAGTATTTTGTATTTATTAATTTGGGATAATACTATAGACTGCATATAAGAAAAGGATGTAATCACCGTGAAGTCATCCACTGGTTTGTGGACAGCAGCCTTGAGTTCAGCATTTTTGCCATCGCCATGTTGGCTTTTTTGCAACCAGAAGTGACAGGAGAGGGTGGAGCTAAGTACAGCCTAATGCTGAACAAAGCATTCTTAGGCAACTAAAAGGTTACGAGTATCTTTCATGAACAGAAAACACACTGTGAAAAGTTTAAAGTTGTAAGACAAAAACACAGACAACTCCCAGACCAGACAACACTGTGGCACGACCTGTCAATCACAAAGTAGCCACGCCCTAAAGCATCCCCTAAATTATTGCCTGTTTGACTCTAAATGAGGCCATAACTTACTAAATGAACATCATGCTGTATTGAACAGGACTTGAAACTAGCGATTGAGACCATAAACTCACGTTTACAGTGTTTACTGAGGTAATAAATCAAGTGAGAGGCACATTTTCTCATCGACTTCTATACAAACAGACTTCTTGTTGCAACCAGGAGTCGCCCCCTGCTGGCTATTAGAAAGAATGCAAGTTTAATGCACTTCAACACTGACTTCACTTTTCAGACCTGGTAGCCTAGTGGAAAATACACGTATTGCCTCCATAATGGCAGTGCATGCTGCTCAGTGGTGATGCCGGAGATTTTCTTTTACTGGTGCTATGGAGCTGCTCGACTCTTCAGAGAAGGTGCTCTAAAATTTTGGGATTTCCTGTCGGTCATATCAGAACACTCCAGGCCCAAGTACACAAACTCACCCACACACGCAGTACTCGTTCCACGACTACTACTAAATCACTATTATGTCATGCACTTACCATTAGACATCTTCACAACAAAACAATGCAACCACTGTTATGACTGAGTGCAAAGACATCAATGATTTTGTCAGTGTTCAGTTTCCTTGTTCTCTCAGCGTTTATAGCCAACAGTGCCAGGTTACTGGTCCGAGTGTCCCCACTGTTGTGCCTCAGGTAGTTTTTCAAACAGCGCAGACAAGAAAAACTGCGCTCACAGCTCACTGATGTGACAGGAAGTGTCAGGGATATGCATATCAGTTTGTACAGGTCCATAAATTCATCTTTGTATGGCCTCATGAGGGATAGGAACTCCTGTGTGCTGTGGATGGCATGTCCCTTTCCTTTGCAGTAGCCGGTGCACCTGATAGAGCTCTGCTGACAAGTTTTCCTCACTGACACCATAATGTCAGGCCATGGGCAGTATATATTTATTGTCCAGAAAAGATGTGCGTGTTGGGCTTAGAGCTGGCGCATCTCCTGAAGCGCAGCTTCATCTCCAAAATCCTCCAGATGTCAAGCTATTTGGGCCTGCCTTTTCTCACGTAGTGGAGTCTGTGTTGTAATTCCTGTGTTTGCATGCAGGCTCTCTGCTTGCTGTCGGATTTCTTTCAACTTGTCATCTGTGCTGAGGGCAGCAATTACAGACTGGGCCAGATCATCTGCCACAATAAAGTCAAAGTTTTGGGCCTGTAGCTGATCTGACATGAATTTTGTTGTTCTGAACATATCCTCAAAAATAATGAGATGCAAAATGAACTTCTCATCAATGACGGGCACTGATGGCTCTTACCTCTGCCCTCCGGTGAGGGTTTGACTGATCAATGATGTCACGCAGGGTAGCCCAGACTGCTGGGAGAGTTTTTTTTTTATGGACCAGATTGCAGTATACGGGCAAATCTACCGCATGTGGTACAGCCTCCTCAGTTCCAGGCGCTTTGCTGTTCAAGTTCTTTTTGTTTTTTCATGAAAAGGTCATGCACCACTGATCCAGAAAAAAACCTGTAGAGCATTTGTAGTGTCTCAAAAAAGTCTGCTGCTCCGTTGACATTGTGCACACATGCCACCAACACCAAGCTGAACTTATGTACATGGCAATGTATATAAATGACCTGCAGCACACCCTTCCTGAATTTTCCTGCACTTCATTGTTATAGCCCAACATTCCCAATGCTCTGTCATAACTGGCCAACAGAGTGATTTAGATTTACATTACACTGAGTGCATGTTTGATGCTGTCTAGTAGTGAGTCTGCATCTAATCCATTAGCTGGGGTGAAATGTAAAAATTCTTCATGCACTTTTCCATCTGACTCTGGCTGCAAATACCACACAATTACAGAAATCTGCTCCTTTTTACTAACATCTTTACTTTCATCCACCAAAACAGCAAAGTGTTCTGCATCTCTCTCCTCATCACTTATCTCCTTTCATAGCATATCAGCCATTACAATAAATATCTCATTTTGCATTTCATGGTGAGTGTATCTGGCATTTGATGGCTTGCTGGTTAACTTACTGTGCACTGATGCATCAAACTTTGCAATGCATGTTAGATGACTCCTCACCCTCGCTGTGCAAGCCCCTGGCAGGCTGTATAGCATAGGCTCTCCACTACAGCCTTCATGTATTTTCTGTTCTCCATAACCAGTGCAGAATGTCCCTTATCAAGAATGTTTGCTATTTTTGAGCCGCTTGCCTGTTTTTGTTTAAACTCATTCCATGGCTCCATGGCAAGTTTGTGCACCACACTTCCATGATGGCTCTTCAGAGATACTGATGCTTTTCACCAGTTGTTAAAGCCGGTGGTAAATGCTGGCTCCGAATGAAATCAGAGCCCTCATTTCAAAAAATTGCCGACATACAAAGCATACAGTGTTGCGTCTTTAGCCACGCTGTATTCCAGCAACATATATTGATCCATCCAGCTTTTGTCCAAACTTCTCTGCTGGTTCACAAACTACCGGGCAGGCTATTTTTGAAGAACTGGCCATCTTGGGCCATCTTGGGGATGGTTTCTAATAAGAAATGACCCATTTTGATAAATTCACTTTGCTACAGCTAACTTGCTCAAATTTTGCAGTTTGGTTACCAGTACGCTGACATAAGGTCAAAAGTGTGCTGCACCTATTGGCCAAAGCAGATCACCTGTTTTGGTTTTACGTTTTTAGCCTTAAAATAAACTTTTAAAAAAATGCATTTATTTACTAATTGTTTAAATTATATATATATACACACACAGCACCATCAAGACACCCTCCCTGGTACTGCCCATGATACCAATAAAAGTCCTGGACATATACACTGCATTACTACTTTTTTTTTTTTAGCTAAGAGGCAACTGAACAAAATAGCATACCGTGTGTATTTATTACAAAAAATGATGTCTGAATTTATGATGGATGGTCCACCATCGAACATAGTACATTTTACTTGTCCAATAGCAGTGACGTAATTAAAGGTGCACAGAAATTGACCCGAGTAGTATCTGAAAGCGTTTTTTACATTTTGGAGATGAGCTCACCATGTAGTCCTCTATGTAGAGATCCCTAGATAGAAAGTAGGGAGCAGGGAATTGATTTCAGACACAGCCTAAATGTTTCAGGGACCCAATGTTCCATGTTAAGTGTGTTGCTCAAGCATATTTTGACATGTCACCAGAGGAATCAGTGGATGAAGCCACAGCCATTCAACAGAATGCTTCAAGATGGCCCCACTTCTTGACTAAGTGGGAGTCATCAGAGAGGCAAATCCCTCGTAAGAAACACCACAGGGAGGCGCACGGTGTAATAACTGTGTCAAACAGGGCAAGGACTCAAAAGCACGACACGGAGAGCAGGCAAGTAAAAAGGTAGACAAAATCTTTCCTGGTAAAAGAGAGGTCGGTACATGGGTGGTCAAAACAGGTAGGCAAACAGATCCAAAACACTAGGCAGAGATGAGGCAGAGTATCAAAAAGCATGAGGAGACAATCACTAGAAAAGGACGCAAGGACGCTTGCACTCAGGGTAACAAAGACGAACTGGCACAGAGGGAAGGGGGGACACACATTATATACTAATGAAGGGGAGTGACTAACTATGAACAGGTGAACACAATCAGGGGCGGGGAGACAATCAGACGCAGGTGGAGGTGGATGGAAAGTAGGTCAGGGGATGTCAATCATTCAGGAAGCGGGAAAACACAAGGGCAGGAAGTGAAGTGCTCTGAAACGAGAGGGAGAGTTAGAATACAAAATAAAACAGGAAGTGCACTTGTAACTGAAAAAACAAGAGAAGACATGACTTATGCTGTCATGGCGTGACACACGGTGAGAAATGATCTGGCCATGTGGAGGGCAAAGTTCAAACAAACGTGGTATTGTATACAGTCCGGTAAGGATTTGCTGCTTTTCATTATTTGCTATCATTGTGAACTGAACACCTTTCTTCTTGCTGTTTGGAACACCATCCCATTGGGGACACTGGGACATTGATTAATCAAAAACAATATAATGTCAATCAAACTATATGAACTGACCTAGAACCTAAATCATCTAAATCACCTTTATCTAAATCAGACACACCTGACATGTGTTGTCTATTTAATGAAAATACATGTAAATTACAACTTATTACAGTTGATATCATGAAATAACACTTTAATCAGATGCAGCTACTGCATCAGTTTGTATCATTTGGAAATAATGAATTCATTTTAAATGTGAACACTTTGTAGAAATTTCTTTAAGGACCTTTATTAGTGGGGAAATTCAGTTTTACACTCTGTTGTTCACACACTACATATACACGCGTCAATGGAGAGATGTCAGAGTGAGGGGGCTGCTCCTGACAAGCGCCCAGAGCAGTTGGGGGTTCGGTGCCTTGCTCAGGGGCACCTCTCCAGCAACCAGTTGGTCTTGGTCCATGGGGGATTTGAACCGGCGTCCTCCGCGTCCTAACCCAAGTCCTTACGGACTGAGCTACTGCCGCCCCCTTCTGTGCCAGATATGTTGTTAAAAGTGTAACCCATGTGGCATTACATGTCCCCGCAACATATCATAGTAATACTTAAAAGCTGCTTATAAATATGAATAAATATGATGATCATGAAAGGTGACACCAGCCATGTAGATATTATCTAGCATGAAACATGTTTAGATATTTAGATGTCAGGGTTTGTCAGACTGTCATATATGCTTAATGAGGTAGCCCACATATGCTTTTATATCGCACAGAGGTGAAGGTGAAAGCAGATGTAGAGGTGAATGTCTTTCATGGAGCATGAGCATTAGGTGTGTGAAGGTATTGATTTATATCTTGTCTTAATATAGTGCCACTGATTTACATGTTCTCAGATGCCTGGCTGCACAGAGGCAGCTGCTGAGATAAAAATTCCAGTCGTCTACTTCCAGTTGTGTCTTGACTTCTCAGAGACATCAATCAAGACCTCTGGGGTTATCACATCCTTATTTTGAGCAATATGTAGTCAGGAGTGCAAGATTTATAACCATGGTTTCTACTTTTAAAACAGTAGGACTAATCCATGAAGATTTTCATCAATACAGTGAAACAGATGGAAGCCTAATGGTCAGAGAAGCACAGAGGGGGCAGCTCAAAAACTGTTTTGATGATGACGACAGGATAAACGGCTCCAGCTGCTGATGACCAGTAGGAGTGAAAACATGCATAACTTCATAAATCTGAATGTTCAAATAAACAATTGTTTTCTGGTATCAAATAAAAGTAAATACAGGAAAATAATCTCATTCTCCTTAGGACAGTGCCTAAGGAGTGGCAGAGTGGGGTGGTGGTCCCCAAGGGGGACCAGAGAGTGTGCACCAAATACAGGGGTATCACACTACTCAGGCTCCCTGGTAAAATCTACTCCAGGGTGCTGGAAAGGAGGGTCCGGCCAGTAGTCCAACCTCAGAAGAGGAACCCTCCTGGCCGTGGAACAATGGACCAGCTCTCTGCTCTCGCAAGGATCCTGGAGGGGGCCTGGGAGTATGCCTACATGTCTACATGTGTTTTGTGGACTTAGAGAAGGGGTATGACCGGGTCCCCTGGGAGATACTGTGGGAGGTGATGCAGGAGTACGGGGTGAGGGGGTCACTTCTCAGGGCCATCCAATCTCTGTACTCCCAAAGCGAGAGCTGTGTTCAGGCTCTCAGCACTAAGTCAGACTCATTTTCGGTGGGTGCTGGCCTCTGCCAGGGTGGCACACTGACACCAATCCTGTTCATGATATTCATGGACAGGATATTGAGGCGTAGCCGGGGAAAGGAGGTTTTGCATATTGGTGTGCTGAAGATCTTATCACTGATGTGGTTCTGCTGGCATCATCGGTCTGCGACCTCCAACACTCACTGCATCGGTTGCCAGCTGAGTGTGAAGCGGCTGGGATGAGGATCAGTACCTCTAAATCGGAGGCTATGGTTCTCGCCTGTAGGAGCACTCAGGAGGGCAGCTACCTGGTCAGATTGTCAGATGATCTCCTTCAGGGTCCAGTTTCAGACCATAGAGAGAGGCTCTACCTGATTTTATCTCCTAGTGTGATGATCACTTTTTAGATCTTAATGTATCTAAAACCAAGGAGCTTATCTTTGATTTTAGACGGAAGAGAGACTCAGCCAAGGAGTCCATCGTTCACAATGAAAACGTAGAAATTGTGAGCTCATACAAGTACTTGGGCACATACTTGGAAGATCAACTTAAATTTGATGTCAACACAGAGGCTGTTGTAAAAAGGAGGCAACAGAGAATTGATCTCCTGAGGAAACTGAGTTCCTTCTCAGTCAGTCCCTCTGTCGTTTTCATCAGTCCTTTATTGAGAGTCTCCTGCGTTTTCCTCCGAAAGGCTGAAAGCATTTCATCAACTCCTGGTCATGTGCTTTTAAATGAATTCTCTCTCTTGCCGTCAGGATGTTGTTATGTTTTACCTGTTTGTAAAACAAACCGATATTCAAAATTGTTTATCCCCATGCTGTCAGATTATTGAATGCTCCTTAGATTTTTATTGGTTTACTGGCTATATTGGGTTTTATTATTTAGGTTTTATATTTCTTATGGACTTTTATCCCTTTCATCACAGATCCTTTCTTCCTTTCTTTCTATCCTTATTAGACTGATGTGTCATTATATTTACTCAGTCTATCAAATTATTAGTGGCCGATATTTTTATTTTTATTTTCATTTATATTTACATTAGCTATTGTTTGTTCAGGTTTATATTTTTATCTTACATATACTGTCGTTGTTGAGTGTCGCTGTGTTTTTATCTATGTTTTATGTTTTTGGATTTTCTTATGTACAACCTGCTCCGAGCCAATTGCCCCTAGAGGTATGTTTGAATTGAACTGAATTGAAATTTCCAACTGCTGCAGTGATTCTCAGGTTTTACAATCTGAAAGATGAGACCCCAATGTCTGGTGTGTTTGTCCAATCAGGTACAGAGCAGGGATCATATTACATACATTGGCACTGTGAGGGTTCACCCCCTTCAATCATTATGCGTGGTTTTTATTCTGCTTTTGGTTTCTGATGATGCATTCATGTCATGTCTGGTGGTTAATCTGGCAGTCATGCTCCTTTATAAGGGCCACTCCAAAACAGGAGGGATGCTAAGGATGAGTATTGGGGCCCATATCAATGATATGAAACATAGATTTCAAAGAAGCATTTTCTGATTACGAATCTAAAGATGTATTAAACACTGATGTAAAAGACTAAATCAAAGGCTGTGCAGCCAGGACTGATATTCTCTGCGTCATTTACACACAGCCCTCAGAGGGACAATTTAATTGAGAGCAGAGAGACCATGTTGAAAACATCAATTGATGTACCGCTTTTAAAATCTCCTCTATCCATGTCTCTTGCTGTTTTTCCAGTCATTTTAGTGGTGGTTTTCGGGATCTGCTGGGCCCCGTTTCACACTGAACGCCTCATGTGGAGTTTCATTAATGACTGGACTGACAACCACATGAATATCTTCCAGTATGTGCACATCATCTCTGGAGTGTTTTTTTATCTTAGCTCAGCAGTCAACCCAATCCTGTACAACCTCATGTCCACACGCTTTAGAGAAATGTTCAAGGAGGTTATGTGTCATCGGCCGTATCACATCGCTCCCAGAAAACACTCTCTCAGTGTTACCCGGGTGACACTCCGCAGCACCCTGAGTGATGCGCCACTCAGCAATGGAGTTGCTGTTGTTGAAACCGAGGCAGAAGACGAAGTGAGGATGAGAGATGAAACCTCTTTTTCTTGTTAAAAGCAACCTGAAGGGTATCTGAAAGGGTAAATGTTGGTTGAATGTCATGGTGTTCCATTCTGAGCCACTCCATCCATAACCTGTCGCCAACTTCAGGCGCATCAGCTAAATAGTCTACCTAAAATAGAGTGGGACAGCTGCAGAAAAAGTGATAATATGCTGCGTTTGAAAACTACAACGTAACTCAACAAATGATTGAGGATTATACACTTAAATGTCATCTTAAATTTATCAGCATAGATAACATCCAATGTTCAGTGTATGAAAACTATTTAAATGAAAACCCATTGTTTGTAAGCACTTAAGTCAGTTTTGGAAAATATGTTAAAATCATGACAATACAGTTTACTAAAATCCTGGCATTTATAAAGGTACAGTCGCATGCGTAAAATTCATTCACTTCCATTCTATGCGAGCCGAGGGATGAAATCATTTGCGTATGGAGGCGAAGCAAGTTCACATCTTTGCATTCAAAATGCAGTTTGCATCACCTCGCAGGCGAGTGACTCGCCTGCATTTGCGAATGTGTGACCGTGCCTAAAGGCAGCACGATTACACACTAAGTCTATACAAAGAAGCAAATAGAGGTGAACAGACGCGAATGCCGTGAATATGTGAAATTTGCATAATTCACAGGAGTTTAAAGTATTTAAACTTGAACGATAAATTTGCATGACACTGTTGTGAAAGACTATCAGCATTGAGATTATCCTCCTGTCATCACTGATGTCCTGACGTTGAATCAGAAATGAAGGAAAAAAATATTTTAGCCGTCTATGGTCACCCAGAGCTACGATAGTACCTCATATTGATTAAATATATATTTCCAGATGAAACTATATGTGTATAAATTAATGTGTATCATCCACAGACTGTCTATGGTATAAACAATAACATCACTGCTGTATTTACGCCTAGATGACGTTATGTTGAGTGTTGAAGGAGCAGCTACAATGTTTGCATAGCCTAGCACTGACTGATAAGAACTCCATTCAGAAATGCAAATGTTTGCTTGTCGGCTTGTGGACAGATCTGACAAAGCACTTTTTTACAAATTAACATCATTATTTGGCAAAATTTTGATCTGTTTATTGCAATGAAAAAACAGTAGAGTCTGTTTATTTTGGGTTCATCGTAAACCAGATTACTTTAGCCAACATGTGGCTTGCTAGATACAGTGAATAAGACTCAGTGAAATTCACAGAGCGCCTCTCTGTTATGAACCCAGACAGCATTTGGTTTTTCAATGTATCTGAGACTTCCACAACATGTACAAAGCTGCAATATTGGTTATTTCAGCCATGGTTGATGAAATGGTGCTGGTATTTTTATGGCGGTAAGTCTCTAGCGCAAATGATGCATGCGAATGAACACAAATGATCCAGCGGTCAAACTCATGCAAGTAACGCAGGCAAAAATTCATTGGTTTGAACGCAGCATAATTTGAGACAAACAGGGGGAACCAATGAATACAAAAGTTGCTCCAAGGCAGAAAGAAATTGAAAGCATTTATATACCTATATTATAAATACAGGACTTGTGAAACACAATGGTGTAAACAACAATAAACTGACGTTTCTGGGTTAACCAGAAAGTATATTTAAAAAAATACAGAGGATTGTAAAAAGAACATGTATGAAAATGTCTTATTTTATTCATGATATTATAATTGTCCATGATGTAAGTGGTGAGCCAAACTGTATGTATTATAAATGTCAGATTCTTGCATTGTTCTCTGAGGATATATATTGTATACTGTATTGCCGTGTTCAGCTCTGTACTGTTTATAGTAGTATTTGTGTTCAAGTAATTTATGCTAAATGTGACAATGCTTTATATTGTTCAAAGCGTACTTTGTGCTGAGATATTATCCATTGCTATGGAAAAGAAAATGAGTTATTAATTTCTAATATGAAGTTGCTTTGGGGTTTTTGTTGATATAAACTTGTCAGTGCAGAATAATACATATGCTTGTTTTTCCAGCCAAAAAAGCCATGTGTGTACATGAGTTTTGTATGATGTCTGACATGCTTCTCAAAGTAAATGCAAGTAAAAGTATGACAAATATGATTTTCAAATATCATCATATGATATGAAAATTGGACAGCTACTGTATGCATGTTAAAAAAATTGTCTTGTTATACTGTATATTGATTTACAGTTTAGATCAACTGTGGTATTACCCATGCTCTCACAAGAACGTGAACGTTGGACAGCAGAAAGACCAACGGAGACGAAACAAAGAAATCACTTCATAAACAGTGCTGACCTTATGCGTTCTTCACAATCACTAAACCAGATGATTTTAACTTTGTTGGTCTGGAATATCATTAATCAGCATGGATTAAAACACATACAACATGTAATATATGATTGTATACTGTATATTGTAATGGTGATACATTTTGGAATAGCTTGTTGCACAATAATAAGCATGTCATGAAAACAGTACTGTGTGTAATAGTGTAACTAACCAGATGAACCTCCGTTGTGTGTTTTGGAAGAAGAAATATTGTATTGAATCAGACCATCTGTTACAATATCATATTGTATGAACACATAATAAAACACACACCCAGTCACCATGACTTTTACAACCAGCTGATTCTGGCACTGTGCAGGAGAACCAATGGGAACCCTTATTGTATGTAACTAGGGGTCAGTGTTGTTTGACAGGTTTCAAGCTGCATGCAAAATAAAGGCACAATGTGATCACAAGCAACAGGTGTCAATCTACACAACACAACCAGTTTAGACAGGAAGTTAAAAGACAAAATAATCGTAACAGTTCCTTGTTGGTGAAAAAGGTCAAGAGGTGCCGAAATTAGCAGGACAAAAGATTTAGAGCTGATTTAGCACATTTTCACATTCACTCACTTTAAGACAAAGAGTTTTACTCTGTGATGCCGTAACATCCCGCATCTCTGTAAGTGAATGAGTGAAATCTTACCATGACCCGTTGGATGGCAAAAACTACAAAAATAATATTGTAAACTAGAGATCATATTGTAACTGGATCATACCAGCTGCAACGCCAAATCGTGCTAGGGGTGTAAAGCGGGCTTCCTGTCAACATTTCCTAACCCCCCTAGTTCCGGCGCCCTTGCTCATACCACACCCATCTTCCAAATTGACCTTCATTTTGTTTTTGACTACATATATGTAAAGTTTCATGACTGAAACGCGATTGCAACGCTACCACGCGGACAATATCTGTCCACAGACAGACATCAATTTTAACACCTGGCAAAATGCTCAAAACTGAGACTGTAGATGTATCTAGGACCACATTTTGCCACAAAGACTCACAAAGTGAAGACAATACCAGCATCACAGTGGTGGCTGGTAAATAGTGAGTAAAATAATTGTGACTTTAGTAAAAAGATAAGACTTTTACTAACAGTAAAATAAAAATGTCACAACAGCTGTGATGGAGCTCAGGACTGAACCTGAGAACGACCGCCATGTAGGCTATTAACTGGGGATGCTGCCTTTCTAATGGCATAATCTCAAGGGGAAAGGCTTTTGGAGCAACTGAAAAACTACCAAATCATTCAGAGCTGACAACCTCAGTAATGCTGGAAGCAGTGCAAGTTAGTTTTAGCCACTGTTAATATTAAATCTGCACTTCAGGCAGAAAGTAATGGATGTACCTGTTCCCTAGTGATCCATTGGACCAGGGGCATTATCACCATCATTAGCAATATGTACTATTGGCAACACTGTGCTCTGAAACTAAAGCAATTTTCATGTGTACCTCCTTGACATTATTTAAAAAGGGGAAGAACTCATTCACCATATCAATACAGATTTACTTTTCACTGTCTGGGATTCATAGCCACAGTTTTGAAGCAAATGCAATGCTGTGTGCAAGGTTATTCTCAGTCTTATCTGATGAATCTTGTGTGATAAATAAAGTTGTCAATAAATAAAGTTATCTGATTGATTTCAACTGGTGTTTAAGGTTAAAAGGACATAAGACAAGCTTATCAGTCAGGACGCAACCACAGAGGATTTTGGAACAGAAACAGAAGCATAGCTCTTGTTCTGTGGCCTCACAAAAGTCCCATGAGGATGATTTTTCTGCCACGTCAAAATATAGGCCCTACAGCGCCATGTCTAACAGCCCTAAACCCTTCTACAACAAGCAGTGATGAAGAAAACCAGACTGGGTAGTTAAGAGATTAAGAGGTTGATGCTGGTCTGATGGAGTTCTACTTTCTCCAGGGTGTAAACCCAGGTAACGCACACTAAACCAAAAAATAAGTGGCTGCAGCAGTCCCCTGGGCTCTTTTGTGATGGCAGCAATGGTTTAACAGCAACCTCTGTAAATGCAGACCACTCCAATACTATTTCATGCCACGTCTAATGCCAGAGCTTCATTTGAGGGAACAAGAGATTGACAGGAGCATGAACCTGCACGACTATATAATATTCGGTAAAGACTTTAGGAGCCTCATCTACATAAATAGGATGTGTGAAACATATAATAAAAATGGTGCTTTACTTACTGGATATTACAACTAACCCTTTATCTTACCAAGAGGCTGCATTCATGATTTGGTGCAAACATGGTTGCTTTGTTTTGTTTTGTAGATGCTGCTGCTACACTACTGTGGTTGTGGGTGTGAAGCATTAATGATGTGGTTTTTAGTCAGTGTGTCTATTCTGTAGTCACATTAGAGTTAGTCCTAGCCTGGTCTTTCCCCCAAATGAAGAAAATAATTGTGGGAAAATATGGCTGGTCCCCAAAATAATAATATATTTAAAAAAACATTAAAACAAGAAGCTGTAATTGACAAAAAATAAATTTGAGTAAAATCAAAAATCTTTGGACACAGTTACAAGCTGCTGCAGTTGAACAAAACTAAACTAAACACTTGCTGAATTTGTGAACTGAACCCCAAAATGCCACAATCTTGTCCTTTTAATCCATCTACACAGTACATGCTTTTCAGTAAAAACATACAGTACAATAGCATTATGAAACCATTGCCCCATGCGCTGCAGGACATATAAAAAGCGCTTAGTTAATTGTGCTGTTTTTACATCTCAAAGGAGATAACACATATAACACAGATGACACTCGATGCAAAGTTATGGTCTGACTACTGCAGTTCTAACATGCTGAACAATACAAGCCATGCTGTCTCGCATGTACCATATCCACAGTAATTACAGATTGAGCAATGATGCTAATAAACATCTAACAAAATTACAAAAAAAATTATAAAAAAGCTACTTGTGATTTATCTGATTAACATTCTCATTGTACTCTGTTGATTTATCTACCTTTATATTTTTCATTTATTGTTGTGCCTGTCTTCTTCTCATGAATATTTAATTCAGGGTGCTATTGGACATGCCACACATCCACACCCACCAACAGAACTGATTGCACTTGTAAGACATTTGCATGGCACAAATATCCATCTTGGATGCAACATGTATTGTCTTCTTGCCCCCGGTCAGATGAAAATGAGAGCAATCCACCGGAGGCTGTAGCGTGGTGTGATTTCCTTAAGAACTTATTAAGGCTTCAAATTATATCTTTTGTCTGTGTGAGGGGTTCAGCTTCCTCTCAACCTAACTTGACATTGCAGTGTAGACCCTCAATCTTCCTCATTCTTTTATTCACCCTGCACAATGAATTTGACATGAACATTATCTAACTGCCTTAGCACTGATCTCTAAATCTGCATATTGCAGAGCTGCTTAAAACTGAAATGTACTTAAAGGACTAGGGTGTATCAATTAGTGGGATCTATAGGCAGAAATGGAATATAATATCAACAATTATGTTTTCTTTAGTGTATTATCACCTGAAAATAAGAAATGTGAAATGAAAGAAATAAGAAACATTTTCATCAGCTTAGAATGAGCCGTTTCAATCTGCATAAGGAGTGGGTCCGCCATGTTTCTACAGTAGGCCCAGAACAGACAAACAAACACTTTAATTTTCCTACTTGGGACAGAGTCAATAATGTTACTCACTGCCACACACACACACACACACACACACACACACACACACACACACACACACACACACACACACACACACACACACACACACACAGGCCACACAGTCTGGCCAGACTATTTGATATAGTTTATACACTTTGGTTTTACATGGGTAAAATTGCAAAATGTCAAACTTGCACTAACAAAATCATTGCTGGAATGAGACTCAACCCTTTGGGTTATTAGTAGTGTACAAGTGAAGGCCTTTTTGTTATAGGAAATAAGTAGTGCTTTAACGTTAATCAATACACAATACATATACGGTATGCACAGTATATCAGACAACAAAATGTTCTCTGCACTGTTTGAAATGAAACCCCATGACATGAAGTCTTGAATCGTGCCAGACGCTTGAAATCGTTGGATCAGCTGTAAACCTCTTGTAAATAATAGCAGTGATCAACTCATAGCCAGCTCTCCCCTGAAGGGGAGATGAAGATCGGAAAATAAGGCCTCATTAATGCGCAGGCACAACTCTTAACAGTATGCGGTAGATTGTGAATGCAGACTCACAACCTTCACTTGGACCCATCTGGAAGAGCAAACAATGCTTAACTCTGAGGTGATGTCTTATGTTGTCACATAAGAAGAATATTAACCTCAGATAGATGAAGCCTGTTCATCTTGTCTCAAATGAAAGCAAGGTGGACAATATCTCCATTGTTCAACAATATTTTCAACTGAGCTGACAGTCCATAGGTTGGAGTAATTGACAGAAAAAAAGACAAATGCAAGAGAAGGGAAGACTACAGGTAAGCTATTGATATTATCGTGGATGCCTCGATAATGTCTGGTGGAAAACAATAAAAAACTCTTTGAATCATGCATGAAATGAGTCCATTTGTTCTGTCTTACTTTCAACATTTTAGGTGACAAGTTACGTCCTTCAACACTGTGTGTCATGTTGAATTGTTCAAGAGCAAACAACTGACACCACCCCTGCTCAGACAGAAACAATTTATCAACAGTCCATCAGCTGAAATAATGGAAATCCTAACCAAAACACAACATCAGTAAAAGGACAAGGGCAGGCACATGCCGACATTTCCATTATCGTGCCATTGCATGCTAGAATTATCTTTGAGGCAGTTGGTGTTAATGGCCTCAGTCCTCAAGGGGTGAAAAAGAAAAAATCTACATTTCTACTATCACGCAGATAGCCCTGCAGTTTTGCCCTAAAACCAGCCCATAACTTGCCATCTAGATGTAAAGTCACCTATCCCGCAATGCAGATAACATAAACATTTAAAGTTCATTTACATTTTAAATGGCTGACAAGGCAAAGGAAGTCTTCAATTGTCTCTTACTGTCAGAGGAAAACCTGTGTTAACATAACATGCTTACTTGTCAAGTTTACTGTGAAACATCTACTTCTTCAAAAGATAATTATGATATCCATTTGCATTGGTTTTCCATGTAAAGTGAACAGACGTTTCCACAAATAAAGTTTGTCTCCCTTAACAGCGTGAAGTTTAAACATTTCTATTAGTGATATATCTGATTTATTTATCCCTCTGCCCATGATAGTGAGCAGAGCCCTAATGTCCTTATTTGAACAATACTGTTGGTATCGTCCATTTTTCGATTTTACATTATTCTTCAGTGATAAATCCAGGTTGATGAGAAATGTGCTGCTGTACTGAGATCTCTACTGTTGCACCCATCTCCCCACCCCTATGCCCCGCCGATGACTCTTGACTCCACCTCAGGCCATGGTTAGCCCAGCTTGGCCCATGAAAAAACGGTGGGCCATTAGCACCTAAAAACTAGCCCCGACATAACACCCCGATCTAAGACCAAAAGTGACAATGGAAGCAAAGATATCCTTGGCATGCACAGGCCTGGCCACGTTTGGCGCTAGTGGAAAGGCAGCTATTGAGAGTATTTAAGAAGAGAGAAGAAGAAGCTCTTTTTAGCCACAGTGGGGAATATTTCACTCTGTTTAACTTATCATGGTCATGCACACAAACACACACACACATGCATTAATGGAGAGATGTAGAGTGGGGGGCTGCTCCAGACAAGCGCCCCGAGCAGTTGGGGGTTTGGTGCCTTGCTAGGGGCACCTCGGCAGTGCCCAAGAGGTAAACTGGCACCTCTCCAGCTACCAGTTCACACTCAGTTTTGGTCCATGTCGGGACTTGAACCGGTAACCCTCCGGTTCCCAAGCCACTCCCTATAGACTGAGCTACTGCCGCCCCCTAATTAATGTAAGGTAAATTTTACCATCACTGTCTGACAGTTATGTTTTGTTGCTATGGCTTTTTCTCTCTGTTATCTTAATGCCGAGGGCCTATTTTTGCTGCATTGCATTAAAACCAGCACGGTACAGAGCTACAAACATGATTTCAATATGTTGTAAAGTACAAAAATGTCAGCAAAATAACTGTAAATAAGATTGGATATGCTGCTGCTGAGGAGCACACTGCATGAAGACGTTCCACTTCTGAAACATTTCAAGTAGATATTGGAGTGATGAAGACAAAGATATGATGAAGCTGTGGCACAACTGCAATTCAACACAGCTTTGTAGTGGACATGAGGCACTCCACCTGTCATAGGAGTAACTACAGAAGTGCAGCGACGAGAATGTGATTCCTCACAAACAGAGCTACTTGTGTTTGATGGAAAGCTTGGCCATGTCAGAGGCATTGCCACCAGGAATTAGACCTGATTTCTGTGGCAGTATGGTGAGGATTTTGCTTCTTTAGGGCCCAACACTAGGATGCTGAATAGACTCAAACAATGTGGAATTTCTCTTGATTATAATTTCTCTTGATCTTGAAGATTATTAGTTAGTGCAAAACACAGCTCTATAAAGATATCCTTTATTCTTCTTCATCAAACTCAATTGTAGTTTGTCAGTGATCTGCAGCAACAGCTAAATAAAACCAAAACATAACCCAACAACTAAATTAATCAAGGAATACAAGGTTCTACATGATCATAGCATTTTTTTTTCACATTTAAAATGGTTAAGGATTTTCTTTCTTCATCATACTATCAACTGCCTTGCAACCAAAGAGCACTCTTTCCAAACACTGGAGAGCTCACTAGTTTACACAACAGAGCTCTTGTCTCCGGGTACTGGCAGTCAACAAAGATGTTGCTATAGAAACCAGATAATGTCTCAAATGAACTCTATAGGTGAAGGGAAACAGCATACGCTGTCCCGTGTCCTCTACATGTCCATCGATAACAATGTCCTTTGTCACATTGTGCTCTTAGACAATGTTAAGTAAACTGGCATCAATCCTGCAAAGCAGAAGAGATAAAACACTGTGCAAAAGCTTTCCAGCTTTCTCTGCTTGTTTCAATTCAAAGGCCACAACTGGCATCCTGGACACATGGTGATCAACAAATTAGCAATGGTTTAAAATCCCCAACAAGTAATAGCTTGAGTGGTAATTAATGAAATGAGTTTTCTGGACTAGCCTGAAAAGAAACAATTGATGTCTACTGAGTTGCCTTTTCTTGACAATCATTTGCATGATAACTGCTAATGTTCATTAGGAGACAGATTTAAATAAAAGAAAAGCACATTCAGCTTCATTCAACTTACACTGTGCCTCACAGCTAGCACAAATGAGAAATCAAAATGCAGTGATGCTTCATCTGGTGACTCATTCAGTGACATTTACAACTCACCATCTGAGTAACACTGATGTATTACCACTTATTTTAAAAAATAGATTGTTTCTTAATTGAAGACTAGCATATAGTATAAAGATGCAGAAAGGTTTCCTTTCATTATTGATAAGTACTCAAAACCCCTGTCTGTGGTAGTTCCCACTACAGCAGGTGTCTCCAGTACCACTACGACTCACATGCAGACTCACAATGTGAAAATACCAGCCATGCACTGTCATGGCTCATAATAGGGGGGTTGCAATCTCAAGATGATGGGCATAAAACATATGCACAACACTATTTAGGAGCAACCCGTTCCACCATCACTCACAAATACATAATTACTGATGTATGTAATTAAAGCATGGTATCCACATAGTGCTGCAGTAGTGAGCAGCCGTGGCTCCGCCGTTGCGTCAGGAAGGGTATCCGACGTAAAACACATGCCAAACAAGCATGCGAATCTAAGATGCTCCCTGAGAGGAGCAGCCAAAAGGAGAACAACATCCACATAGTGTTGCAGTAGTTGTCCATTGATGAAATATGACATCGAATGATAAATGAATTCGTGCATGGGGTGCATACACCATACACTCATCACTAATCACTCATCGTCAGCCTCTTATCCGGATCGGGTTGCAGGGGCAGCAGGGGGATCCCATTATGCTTTGTAACTGTTCGAAAAGGAAAGTGTTTTAAAAGGACTAAAAGGAAAGCACCCCAACTGCAACAAATTCTATTATTTTCACTTATTAAGCATCTCTAATTACACTAACCATGGGTTCTCAATAGCTGTAAACGATGCTAATTACTACATTGACTGTATTCATGCAAATCCATGCAGTCCGGTAATTAGAGCTGATTTATAAATAAATCTAGCAAGCAGGAGTTTGATTATCAGTGCACTGTTTTGAACAATGAAAAAGGAGGCATTGTTATGCAAATGATATGTTGCCTTTTTAAACAGTGCTTTTGAGAGTGACGACTATGAAAAGAAAAGAAGCCATGTTTCAGCTGCACTGATCAGTATTTTAAGAAGACGGGTAGGTGGACTCACTTTTTAAAATCTGTTTTTTTGTTGCCTCCACTTTTACACTTTCATTTTAAAGTACTTATTAAAATCAGTTATTTATTAATCTAAACTATGTCCTCTTATTGTGCATCAGCAAAATCCAGAAAAGAGAAGCTTTGAGTTGATAAAAATGTTGATGTATTGATCTGTTATCTGTGCAACTTTATATTATGATGAGCAATTAACTGTGTTAGAAAGTTTGCTCCAGCTGGGGGGCGGTGCTTGGTATTTCCTCAACTGATCTCAACATGGCTGCCGGGTCACAAACTTTCTCATTTTACAGCTAAACAGTAACTACAAGATGTTTTTGAAAACATGTAAGGAGAGAAATAGTCATTACAGTAACAGAATATTGATTCATATTTGATCAGCGCTGCCTAGTTTGACCGTTTTATCAGAGTCTGTGAATGACTGACAGCTGCTCACGACTCCAGCTCAGCTCTGATTGGTTGTTTGTGAAATCTAGCAGATGCCATTAGGAGCACCGGAAAACACAGAGGGGATAAGCACTATTGTCAGGATGTAGTGACCATTTTGTAAAAATAACTTTATAATCATATTTGCTCCAATTGCACCTGCTGCAGCTTTAAAGGACACCTGCCTATTAATCTTAATAACTCTTTGAAAGAAAAGTGGCAGATAAGACACATAATTTTGAGGAGGCTATGAGTGAAGCTGTACTGTATTTCTCGTACAACCATATGCTGCAAACAAACAAGCCATAAAACCAACTCTAAATTAGAAAACACTCTTACATCACGTCCATGAATTTAGCAGATTATTCCTTTGACTAAGTAAACAATTACTGCAGTGCCATGTATCTAGAAGAACCTTTAAATACTGATAACACACTGACATTCAGACTCAGTGGGAGTCAGTGAGAAAAGGTAGGTGTAAAGGCTTCCAAGAGGGTCCTGTAATGTGGCATGCGAGTACGGAGGTGTTTGGTTTTAAAGGGATAAAAGTGATTCATCAAATAAGACCGTGAATGTCACCATGCCTCACCAGCTCAACCATTAAATTAACTTGTCATAGTTTGTTCGAGTGAATATTTCCCTCAACGTCATTCAGCTTCACATTTAGCAAGTAAAGGGCATCTCCATCTAGAGTAGTTGATTACATTTGGAAGGGCAGGTATTTATATGCACATCTGTAGGCTTAAGCTGGAAAAGCAATTAAGGCTCAGAGGAAAAATCAATAGACCTGCTTAATCGCAGCACAGCCTCATGGGAATAGTCAATGGATAACTGTGGACTAAAGATGGAAGGTTTCAATAATGGGTCGACTGATTATCGGCTCCTGTATCAGCATTTTCAACCATCCATCCATCCATCCATCCTCAACCGCTTATCCCGTTAAGGGTCGCGGAGGGGCTGGAGCCAATCCCAGCTGGCATTAGGCGAAGGCGGGGTTCACCCTGGACACGTCGCCAGTCCATCGCAGGGCACATAGAGACAGACAACATATAGACAGACAACCATTCACGCTGACATCCACAACTACGGGCAATTTAGAGATATCAATTAACCTAAACAGCATGTCTTTGGACTGTGGGAGGAAGCCGGAGTACCCGGAGAAAACCCACGCTAAAACGGGGAGAACATGCAAACTCCACACAGAAGAGCCCCAAGCCAGATTCAAACCTGCGACCCTCTTGCTGTGAGGCGAGAGTGCTAACCACTGCACCACGCAAGCTACGTGCATGTGTTGTTTATATACAATATGTAAATAATGTAAACCAACTTAAAGGACTTCCAAAGCTGTATCACTGTAATAAATCAGGTATATTTGTGCTGTAAAAATGTAAGCGTTAGGGCTCAGTTTAACGCGTTAATTAGATTAATTAATTACGCTGCAAATTAATGCGCTATAAAAATTAACGCAATTAATCATGAGTGGCAAGTCAATGCGCAAGCATTTTAAATTTGGCCCATTGAGTGACCCACAGGCTGCAGTGGCGTCACTTCGTACCTGCGCCACTAGTCAAAAGCTAACTGACAACAGAGATGGACGCGACACAGGAGAGCGAGGCAAGCCCACTCGGACCTTTCACTCGGACTCTGACTCGGACAAGGAGCAGCAGGGGCCTCTAGCCCGCTACAAAGCTGAGCCGTGCATTAAATGTATGAGTGTCCACTGGAGTGGTGGCAGCTCACCAGGAGCTGATGAACAGCTGTCCTCTCCTCCTACCTGGCTACCGCTGCCACGTCTGGGCCATGTGAGAGACTCTTTTCACTCGCAGGTAACATCACTGAAAAGAAGAGAGCAGCCTCACACTCAGACAATGTAAACAAGCTTGTTTGTCTGAGCAACTGGCTCAAGGACACATAGAGTTGTCTGTTGTCAGTTCCTGTAACGTTAGCTGACCCTTTTAAAGGAAATGCTGTTGGCATCTTGCTATTGATGTTGCCTTATTGAGAGGCATGTTAAACTACAAGTATTCATTTTGAATTGCTGTATTGAGTCAGCTTTAGTATTCATTTTGATTGAGAGTCTGCTTATGTGCCTATTTGAGACTCAGCCTTATTTTATTTCTGAGTTTTATTTATTTTATTTAACTGTATTTGTATTGCATTTTTGAGAAATGCACCTGGCCTAATTGGTTTGCTGATGTGCTTGACCTTTTTTCTTTTGAATTTCATTTATAAAGCACACTTAACCAATAAAAATGTGGATTTCAAATCTTCTCTTCTTGGTGTATTCTATTGATTAGTCATGCACTACAATTTTGTAATGTCCTAGAATTCAAATTCTTTATTTGGGGCCTTTAGCAGGTATGAGATTAAAATGCGATTAATTTGATTAATTAATTACAAATCCTGTAATTAATTAGATTAATTTTCTTAATCGCCTGACAGCACTAGTAAGCATATGTCAGCCTACAACAGTACCACAAACCCATTCACTCCTACTGGAGAGATGTAAATCTTAAAAAAAAAAAGAAACTTCTACAATAAAAAAAAGCAAAATCATTTTTCTAAAACAGAGTAAATAGTGTATTTATTGGGGACTGTTTTCAGCTTTAGTGTGCTATTTAAGGCAGCAGGCCATGTACTTCCCATTGAATTACAGTAGACTAATGCCCATGTTGATTATAATGAAGAAACATGTCAAGCAAATGGCCTAACTTTTTATTTAAATTTTAATGCTTTTTGGCATTGGAGCTCTATGGCACAGTGGAATAAACTAAATCAGGCTTTGGCTCCACAAAACTACTTGTCTTAGTAGGATAAATTCATTGTTGAATTAGGTCTTTGAAATGGATGTGTTGACAATATAAGAAATATAAACACCTCCTCTCATTTAAGTGAGGTAAATGTGCTGAGTGGACAGTTTTTAGTTTAGTTTCTGCAAATTGACCTGATTTGAAGAATTCACTACTGTTTATCGATTATGCCCTGTTTTAATGTGTTTATTGGGCAGGATTATTGCAAAAGCAATAACTTTAAATTCTGCCAACAAAACAAATTCGACTTTGGCTGTAGCATCTAATCTAATCCACTTAAACAAAACAAGTCGGCCACAACACTCTCCAGATGTGTACATAGTTTTACATTTTTACAACCAGAAGTCATCCTGAATTTGATCAGGCTGACAAATCCTGCTTTGCCGTGCCCTGATACTGCCTATTACTGTATAACATATAACAAATTTTGATGCAATTTAAATCCATTTTACTTCATATTAACTGAGAATAATCAGGAGGGTGTTTTATGACTAATTTTTCATTCATCTTTATAGTGTGAAAAGCATCTAGTTGTTCAGCTGGGGGCTGATGAGACACAAGAGTAATTACAAAAACATAAATATGAAAACAGCCTCTCATATAACTGCAGACAGACGTCTCAATTTCACCAACAAATTACAGCAAAGAAGAGTGGGCAAACATTTCACAGTGGGACTCAATTATCTTTGTTAGGCAGATAACTGACAATAATTGCAAATACTCCAGTGAAATGGAAAGTGTGTAAAAAAATACTGAGGTTCATAGTCAACCTCTGAGGAGTCATAAACCTGAAGTGAAACACTTTTTAATGGGGCAAACATGCCACAAAAGAACTCTTTAAGACCTAATATCTTCTTAATGCAGCCAATTAGACTGTTGTTGCTATTATATAGGCATTATGAGGCACTATAAGCCTCATAGATGTGGGTCAATAGGGGCCTACTAGTAGGTTTAATCATCTATTTACATTGTAGATCACTGAACAAAGGTATAAAAGAACACAAAAGCAACCTTTAGCGACCGTAATAATTATGACAGGACCGGAAGTGTTTGTCAGGTGCTGCAATATAAAGAGCTTCAAACTCCAGAAGGGCTGGAGGTCAGAGGTGATGGATGGGACACAAATCACAGCACTTTCACCCAGGAAAGTTTGTATCCTTGTCAAACTAACAATGTATTTGTTTTCATAATTATTTTAAACCAAAACAGGATATTTTACCCTAGACCTAACTGTTTTTATTGCCTAAACCTAAAGAGGCCGTTTTGTTTGAGTTCAAAATACGTTTCACTCAGTTTTATGTTGCTTTTGAGTTTCACTTGCACTTTTACAGTACAATGTAGCAGGCATAGATGCTTATTGCAACTGATAACGCCTATTAAATGACCTGATAACGGTCGAATCGGGTACAACATGGAAAAAAGATTCTAAACATCACCACCAAAACAAAAGTGAAATTATCTTTTATCTAACAAGTCAACAGAAGTTTTCAGCTGCACTTCAAAATTGTTTTGAAGCAAATTATACAAATGTCAGAACCTAGAAGCTGTGCTTGTGGTTTATTATTTAGTTAATTAAAATGGTCATAAATGTGCTTCTTCGTCACCACCTAGTTGTGAAATAATTACTGCAGTTTGTATAGTCAAACTCTGTCTTTTAATCTTTTGGTGCTTTTTGATGACAAACAGTTTGAGAGGCTGTTATTGGCTGCCTGGTGTGCTCCAATGATCCATTGATATGAAGCCTCTTCACTCTATAATCTCTCTAGACCAAATTACAGAGGAAGCTGGTGGAATAAATGTATGGTAATCATGTATAAAAAGAGTTTAATGGTAAGTGTTGTCTGGTGAAAGCCTCAGTGGGCAAAATAGTCAAAGCATTCATTTTAGCCCTCAAGAGGAAGCAGCTTAAATACATTTCCTCTGAGGACATGCCTCTGTGCCAGTGCTTTGACAGCTCTCATTTCAGTCTGTGCAAACAGTTTGAAGTGCAATCAAACCTCCCCAGCATGTCGTCGCTGTTAGTTTTAGACTAAGTGTCTGATTTCAAGTTGGCTTGGCATTACAGCTGTTTTTAAAAAGAGAGTTTCAGTGGTCTCCTGTCAGATGGGTGGAGGATATTTTATTTGATCTTACAAAGCATGTACTGACACATCAAACAAGTTATGTCGTTGATGTTTCGGACAATAAGCGAGTATCCATTCACCAGTGTTTTTATGCGGAAAAAAGTTGAAACAACACAAAAAGACAATTTAGGGTTGGACTGAGGAGGAAGAGTTCATGTAACGATAGAAACAGAAAGTGATAAACAAGACAGACAAATAAATCATGATGCACATGAAGCATGTAACCTAAATGTCACTCACGCTCCACTGAAGAGCTGAAAAATTTTAAGCGGACAAAAGCTTCAGATCTGTGTGGAGTGGCGAAACCAATCTTCCTCAAATTAATACATGAAGCAAAAATAAATCCTTGCCTTGTGTCTGGATAGCAGTTGTGTTCAGCTAATTTGGGTTGTTTTGTTTTGCTTATTTCTTTTCACCTTGGATTAGAGCTACTTACTCGTCCGAATATGTTTTGGAATAATTACTCCTCCAGAGACGGACTCCATTGCGTGCCAGTCCTGGCCAAGGGTATGGCCATGAGGGAGTACAGACCTGTGTTAGTGGAGGCAGAAGTTGTGCTACCATCAGCTAATCGGCTATGAGTGACTAACAGTTTCCAAATCCATCTCTGACTGAAACCCCAAGTGATGGCAGACTGCCTGAGGAAGAAACACAGAGATACAGAGACTGGCGAATGGCTCATTGAGAGTAGAGCTGGGTGAGCAGTCAGACAGAGGAAAAAAAGAAAGCTCCGAAGATAGATGGTGATAGGTGAAACAAAGCAGCAACAACTTGATAGCCACAATTTAGTTGACACTTAAGCCAGCCTTCACCAAGAGGGCTTCAGGATGAGGGCAATGAGGACCGTGCAGAATGTGGAAATTGCAGCCAACCCTTACATTTTCTAAGCAGATAACACCTAGATTTATCTAATTTAAATGCATAGTTTATCCAAACTGGCATATACAGTAGTTTGACATCTAACTGCCCATGTGTTACCAGTGACTATAGCATAAAGGGATAGTTCAGGTGCTTTGAAGTGGGGTTGTATGAGGTACTTAATCATACTAGTGTATTGTGCTGTACTGTACTGTATTGTACTTGTAATAAATGACAGTGGGCGTGACCCCAGCATCAAGAAACAGACATGAGTACGTCACCGAAGCAAAGCAGTACAGTGAAGTGGACAGGAAAGACAGAAAAACGCATTTTAGCCACCTAAAAAAAATCAGTTTAAGTGTACATTACATTCAAAACATTTTCATTGCTTCGTCTTGCCGTCAGACAGCCCTTTCCGACTGGGAACTGAACTGAAACTGAATCTTATCTCTGCTCTCTGCAAAGCTAGCAGGCTCAGAAGACAAAAACAGTATAGGTACGTTTCACTTTCTGTTCAGTTCGCTATCAGAAAATATTCTAAATATAGTGTACACTTAAATGGAGCACTGTATTGCTTTGCTTCTGTGCCAGTGCCCCCATGTATTTCTCGATGCAGGGGACATGCCGGCCGTCATCAGAAGTGCAGAGAAGTGTTGAGTAAGGTTTTGATTCTCTCCTGAACTGTTAAATCTAGCAATTTGATTTCAGTCATTCTAAAATATTGCTTAATGATGTTTACTACACCACCCTCTTTTTTTAAGAGTAGTAGGGGTGGGGGGATAGGGGTGTTCAGGGGTAAATAAGATGTCAACAGTAGATGTCACATTGAAGTGGTGTACATGTACATGAAGATTAAGTTGAGATGCAACTCAGCACTGTAAACATTTTATTTTTTACCATTCAAGAAATTATAAAAATGATCCATAATCCATCCTAAATACCACATACAGACACCAAAACCTGAGGAACACTGCAGAAAAAGGCATGCTGTGATGCTGTGAAACTTTCAACAGTTGGTGATTTCTGCAAGAACTGCATTTTTTCAGCAATTGGATGGCGAGTACTTCTGTTCTGGAAATTGCTCAGAAACCCCCTTACTGTCAGTCTACCTAGTAAAGCCATCCATCATCTGAATGCTTTAGGTCTCTAGTTTGTGGCTGTAAAGTTTCATGAGGCTGCAGTTATCCTAAAGGTCACCACCGGTCATTTCATACAGTGAGGTCACGTTTCAAAAAGTGGTCTCACTACAATAAAATGGCTACTATGAGAACTAACATCATCACACATGACTACAGTAGATCTCAATGGATCCACAAGAGTCTCAGCTTTACAGTGATACCCAATCCATGCACTTACAAGACTGTTTAGGGACCCTAGTATGCAGAACTATTCAAATACACTATTTTAGAATAGGTGAAAATAACATTTCTACTGCATGTTTTTCATTTGATTATTATAAAGTGGGCATGTTTGTAAAGGGGAGAGTACTGGGTAATGGGTGTGTACCCATAGAACCCATTTTCAATGACATACCTTGAGGTCAGAGGTCAAGGGGCCCCTTTGAAAGGTGCCATGCCAAAATTTTGCTGCACTATAGCCTAAATACCCAACCTGCAAAAACATTACATCTGTCAAAAGGTCAGTCTAAAATAAATATAACTCTCTCTGAGTGGGGCTTTTCACACCATTTTTGCTCTGGGGGACTCATCTGTGTTTGTGAAATTTCGTGTTAATCCTACATGTGTCCAATACATGTTTAAAGCACATCTGTCACCATATATAAAAGCACATATAAAAGCTACATAACACAATTGTCTGATTAAAAAAAGGCCTCTATCTTCTCAAACTACAGCTTTAAAAAGAATATCTTTCATTGCAATTTGATATTTCTAAGGGATACAACCATTGAACAAATTTGTTCCAAGTATATGTGACAGATATCCGTCCTTATTTTCACACCAGGCCCAAGTCCTCCAGCACACAATATAAATATAATGGACATGTAAAAAGACAACATCAAAAAACAATCTGCATCACTTCAGGGGGCATCCCATGTGAATTCAGACTAGACAAAAATAACCCAACATTACAAATATAACTCAAACCACGATATTCTGTGTGGCAAGAAATGTGTGTGGAGGCAGTATAAAATTTCAAAATGTTTTCAATTATAATTTAATTCGTTTATGGTAGATCTACAAATGCTCATTGTGATAATAATTGATTTTATAGTGTGACAGTACACGCAGTGTATATAATAAACAATGTTTATGATTACAGTAGGTAACATTTTTTCAAATTATATTCAATATTGGACATCAGATATTGAAATATGTTTTTCTAAATGTTTTTATAGTCCTCAAAATGCCAAGCTATATCACTTCTGTGATGAATACGATGCCCACATTGGGGTAACGTGTCAAACTCAAACTTAGAGTTGATTTAATATTTAGAAGGACTTCGGTCAGACAGTAGCACAACAGGAAGGCATCAGTGTGTGAAAAGGAGAGCAGAACTAAGTTTATGATCATACAGGTGGTGATGTGCTAGACAATTCCTGTATAATTACAGCAGCTGGCTAATCTGTCATGATGTTGACAATCAGAAATAAGTACTGACCTCTAGTGTAGCTGCTGTGCTAAGACACTAAATCAAGCACCCAAAGTGTGCTGAATATGCAATAAAATGTTTCTGGAAATATCAGTGGAGACATTTTTAATCTGTTAACCCATCAAAGTAAACGACTTCTCCCTTTGCTGTCTTCAATAACCATCTTGACAAGTCAGGAAATCCAAGCGAGATGCTTCATTTTAAAATCCAGACAGTATCACCCCAGATATCCATCACTTTTGCGCTGAATATCATCTTTCTTAACGTCAAGAGACAGCGGTTACATACAGTTACTTCAGATCAATGTGTTGTGGGCCTGAAGTGCTGGTGGTGAGCAGTCTCAGTCTCATCTGAGAGTCCTCAGTAGTAATAGCCGCCGAAAACTACCGCCATGCAGAACAAGCTGTCCTGTACCCAGAGGTAAAACACAGTTAATTGAAAACAAATACTGTACCCCACCCACCCACCACATCTGAATGAAAAGAACAAAGGCACCTACGTTCATGAAAACATCTTCTGCATAGTTGTCTGTGTCAGCATCCCACAAACACCTTGACGATATCCTGGTAAAACACATGAGAGGTCATGGATTCAATTTTGAAGGTCTGACCTACTGTGTGAAAAACCTTGATTGCCTTGGCTGCTGTTCTGCTGTCAAGAAACATAGCTCCGAAAAGCTAATCTGTGTTAGCACTCGAGCTGTACATATAAGTCCATCATCTTTGGTGAAAGAGTCCATCCATTTAAAAAGAGTCCATCATCTTTGGTGCCCACATCACTTCAGCTGACAGCAGGTCACTGGCTGCGGCGATGGATTGGTTGAGCACCGGTTGACGTTGCTTGCCGTGCTGATAGAAGCGGTAACATTATCGTGCCTGGCTACAGCAGGCAGAAATATGTGCCAGCGCTGATGGCCTGTTGAGCTGTCTGTTGGTTGTCTTGATGCTTTTCCTTTTAGCACAGCTGACCAGAGCCACTTCCTCTATGTTGCCAACGTTAAAACATTTTGTCATCCAGCTACATCCAGCACTGCTAGGGCCTGCGCTTGCTAACTGCATTCACTTCTGCTACCAACTAGCTGCATACACCAGTGTGTATCACGTGATGCTTGTGACATTTTAACAGTATGCAGCACAGCACTAGATTTTAAATTAGTAATACAAGGAATGTATTTTGTGTAGCATTTGTCAAGTTTGGAGATTTTTATGGACATCAGCCAAAACAATGTACAGTATATTCTAAATGTTTCAAAAACAAAAACTAAGTTTCCCAAGAATTTCATGACCACGGGAACCCTGTGATTCTGCATAGTGCTGTAATTGTATGGCTCCTCTGTAAGCTTGTATTACAGCTTGAGCATCCATAATTGTGTAATACCTTTTACACACATCCTCTAATTTTGTTTAAGTTTGTGTCCATCATTGAAGAGTTATTAATGAACAGCTGATGGCAAAAAGGGCCAAAGTTAGACAGTATCCCACTAAAATATAGCAGTTTTACCAATTGTAAGAGCTATTTTTGTTTATCACTACCAAATGATCACTCACTTGACTCCTTGTCCTCGTTGTTCTCCAATGACCACCTGCACGACCAGCTTATATCTGTCAAACCCTGCACCTGTTGAAAGAGAGAAATGAGTTGTAATAGTGTACATCAGTAATGACAGTACAGGAATGGGTACTAATACGCTACATTTACTGTGTAACATTTAGGTAAAATATTTTACGAGTAGGACTTATTTTAATGGGAAAAATGTAATTGTTGACTTCATCTGTAATGACAAGCATGTACTATTATGCCATTTTATTCAGCTTCAATCTTCTGGATACATTTTGTGTTCAGTTGACATTGTACTTGTTTCCTTCTCCAAGGGATTCAAGGCAGTTCTGTACTGACAGCCACATCAATAAAATGCAGCAGTTTGTTTCATAGTCTGTTTATGCCTTTTTCACACAAGACATTTTGACTTGTCACGATAGGAAAAGCACAGGTGTAAATAATGAAAATAATGATGGTTTAATTCCGTTTCGCTGCTTTCATTTCAGGATCCAGGTATTGTGCATGCTGATTTACTGTCATCACTCTCACTGGGACACTTGAAAAGGACAGAGCCACCATTGCTGTTATTAGTAACACATTTTCCCACTATGACAAGTCAAAAAGTCTGCTGTGAAAAAAGCCTATTGGGAGGATACTGAAAATATAAAACCTTCTATGAAACATTTCCAAAATAATCTAGGTAACAGGTTTTTACAATCTAGTTTATGTTTTATGTTGTCAGAGGAGCATTTTCCTTGCTGTGTATTCAGCAAACGTCGGACAGCAAAAGTCTGCAGTTCTATTGCCATTTAATTGTATGTATTAAATCAGACGGTGAATTAAGATTAGATAAGATAAGATGAACCTTTACTAATCCCCAGAGGGAAATTATCTTTCAGTTACATCCCTTCCAAGAAACATAAAAGACAGTGACAGATAACAGGGTGAGGACAGGAGCGGGATTCACACAGCTGAGTAACACTTCTTCAGTTTTCTTACTGTTATTCAAATAGGTATTTGGGTGACAGTTTTCACTTAAATTTCAGTAATAATTTTGAACACATTTACAACAGTATTTGGCAGCACTGACCTTCTGGGTTATAACAAGAGAGGGAGAAAGCATCACTCACTCTTCACTTTGTCCTTGATGCAGTCTGCCAGTGAACGAGACAGCCCTGGGACTTCTTCTGGGTCGTACCGCATCCCAGACAGTCGCTCCCTCACAATTTCACGAATGCACTCCCTCACAATGGCAGGCTTAAACCTAGAGGGAGTAAAAAGGCAGGAAATTAATCAGCCTCCACAGATCACAGAGGCCACAACTGATTAGCCTCTGTCAGTAAGGGTCACAGAGCTGTAGAAGTCTCTTTATAAATGATGGCTACATTAGAGTGTATGTATACTTTACATACTGTAGCATTCATCTTATAGGCTTAGTCTTTTACAGTATGCGATGTTAATTTTTCCCCCAAACTCTTTATTGCATTCTCGCACAGGTTTATAAGCATGCAAGACAAAATGTACAAGTGCTCAGGGCCAGTTTACCCCCATGAAAACTTTCTAGATCCTTAGTGTCTTCTTAACCCTTGATGAACAGTGCAAAGTGCTTTACCGCATAATTTACCGACAGTGGGCTGGTAACTGGAGACATTTTCACACTTTTCCTCACATTGTCCTCACAGCTAAGTCAAGTTAACGTTAAAATGACTGATAAGCATCCACTAGCTAACTAACGTTACAGTACTGACACCAAATGTACTGTAACAGCGTCATTTAGACTTTTTTATTTATTTAGTCTCTGAACGGGTTGGCACTGCTAGTTTAACGCTAGTTAACGCTTGCGTTGCATTGGAAACACCTAAAATTAGCGGTTAAATAGGGGCTAACTTAGCTAACAAAACATATCGTTAGCTGTGAACTCGCTAGCTAAAAGCTAACCACATGCACCGTTAATAAATGATATTTATCCAGTTTAACCAACTCACTTGTACTGATGATTAGGTCGTATGAGGTATGTATCGGACCCCTCCATGGAAATACAAGAGGAAATACAAAGAGTCACACAATTGCTAACAAGCTAATCTTTGCAGCTGCAGCGTGTCATCCGTTACCATAGCGATATATCTTACTTCTTTCCGGTTTCAAAATAAGAGTATGGTAAATACGTTTGTACAGCTTTCATGTTGAAGCCTACTCTAACCAGTCACCATATATTTTTTGTGTGTGTGTGTGTGTGTGTGTGTGTGTGTGTGTGTGTGTGTGTGTGTGTGTGTGTGTAGTATAGTATATGTTGTTGAACTCTGGAAAATGCTAATAAAGGTCAAATTTCAAAGCTCAAGACATTTTACATTTCATCCTCCATTATATCCAAATAATTGATTATATTCCATATCATCTTTTGAAGACTGATCTGTCGTGAATTTGGGGTGTAGAGGAAGAAGGACTCTGCAGACAGTCCAGGTAGACAGGGGCAGTTTAGTGATTTGATGACAAAGTGAAGGTAAACGTATAGGCTTACAGTACAGGCAAATAAAACTAAAGTGACAGACATGAAACCCAAAGTCCAAAATCAGGCAGAACCGGAGATCAGACATGCAGGCACAGGTTATAGGCAACAAGATAACAGCATACAGAGATCAGAGGCTCAGAAGCAACATAGCAACTTCAAGGATGGCAGGTCTGCGGAGTGAGAGGAGAGTATATGGGCTTTGGGAAGTGAGCAGGGGCTGTAGACAGGGAGCAGGGCAGACAAAACAATCAGTACAAAGTCTTCTTGACACACCTCCATTTCTCCTGGATTCTCCTCAGATATGAACTCCTCAAACCTCAGAACCATTGCCAGAACCCCCTACCTCAACCTAATGGTTTCTATCTCCTCCTGCTCAACATATATACCTGTCCTCATCACTGATGTATGAGGAATCAATCATCTTATCGTCATTCACACTTTACTTTCTCAGGCAAATATTGTCTTCTAAAATGTCAATTCTGCCGCTTCTTTCATTTCACTCCCTTCTCTTCACTCCAACATGGACCGGATTCAGTCCAGGGTTGGCTCACCATTCTCCCATCTTAGCTTGCTTTGTCAACGGAGGTTGGATTTAAATCACAAAAACTGAAATGGAAAAAGTATTTGGCACACTGTGTAAAATTTACAAGTATTTTACCAGGTATCTCATCTAGGCCAACTTAAGCATAATAACAAGGTTTTCACTTATCTGCACCATCCATTATCTATGGTAGCTAAGTCAGAGCCAAACTGCACCAGCGAGTCAAACACCGCAAATAACAATTCAGTTTAAAATCCACATGAAGATTTAATATATTAGAATTATTTAAGGGACTCATTTTGAATTTCAGATCAATTGTGCTCCTTTCAGAAAGCCAGAGGGGTAAACACTGTGCACAGTTTAATTGTCTAATAATATTGCAGCTAAGGTTGAACCTGGTGTGATTCATTACATTCGGTATTGATCATCATTATCTACAGACCTATGATGAGATACAAATTACAAATAGCTATAATTGAATTACTCTCTGTTCTAACATTAAACCTGCAAATGAGGTCAAATGAGCTATTAGAGCTTAATGTTTGTATTGGTTTGTTACAATGAGCCATTCACTAGTGTTTACGTGTACAGTGCTTGAGGAAATTAAAGGTTTATGAGTTTATTGTTCAATGTTAAGCACCATTTACTCTTATCGTTTCTACACTGAATATTAATGTGACTCGGGATAATGTGTAAACAGCTAGGGTGGCCATGATACTGGCATCGTATAGGGGAGACTGGGGATGGTAGTAACACCTTCTGTTTGAGCCTCAGTAACTCAGTGGCTGCTCATGCTAGAGCTCTCAAACTTTGATACTCGGTACACAAATAAAAAAAACATCACTTGGACAGCTACACAATCACACATCATGTGAACTAAAGCAAAGCAAATATGAGCAAATATGCTTTAAAAAATTAGATTTATAAAATGGTCACTATATCCTGACAATAGAGCATGAGAAGAAGAAGAAGAAGAAGAAGATTATTTAATAGCCCAAGGGGAAAAAAAATAAAAAAAGAAAAAAGGGAGGAGGAAGGGAGGTAAAAAAAAAAAATCTTGTACCTCTGTGTCCTCCGGTGCGCCTAATGGCTCCTGCATGCAGTTTCACTTCAGAGCTGATCTGGAATCTGCCATCCAGCTCCTGTCTATGTCAGCCAGCTGTCAATCACTTGCAAACTCTGATCAAACAGTCAACTGGGCAACACTGCTCTAATATTAATCAATATTCTGTTATTGCAATGCCTATTTCTCCCCTTAAATGAGTAAAATGAGAAAGTTTGTGACCCCACAGCCATTTTGAGATGAGTTGAGGAAATACCAAGCACCGCCCACCAGCCAGAGCACAGCCAGTAGGAACACTCTCTCTCTCTGAACTGACCTGTGAAGCCTGAAAACAGCCACGAGGAGGTACAGAAGTCTAGTTTTCTCTCAGAACACTTAAATTACAGTATGTTGAAAGATGATTATGGAAATTTTGCCCAATGATGCCAAAAACAGTCTGCATACTGACAAATCAGAAAAGACTGCTGTCACCCAGTGTTAAAACACTCCCCGGTCTCCCCTAAGAATGATTCATGGCACAATCAAGCCTGATTAACTTTTAATCTCTTGTTTCTAATGAAGGCTTTTCATCCATCCATCTTCAACCGCTGATCCTGTTAGGGGCTGTGGGGGGGCTGGAGCCGATCCCAGCTGGCATTGAGCGAAGGCGGGGTACAACCTGGACAGGTCGCCAGTCCATCCCAGGGCACATAGTGACAGACAACCATTCACACTCATCCAATCCAATTTAGAGTTTAGAGTCACCAATTAACCTAAATTGCATGTCTTTGGACTGTGGGAAGAAGCCGGAGTATCTGGAGAAAACCCATGGGGAAAACATGCAAACTCCACAGAACAGCCCCAATCCGGATTCGAACTTGTGACCCTCTTGCTGTGAGGTGACAGTGCTAACCACTACACCACTGTGCAGCCTGGCTTTTCATACAAAACAAAAAAATGGAACCATGCACAAGAGCAGGATGAAAATATATGTAAATAATGAGGATAGGGGATCAATTACAGGAAAGTAAAACTACTTCTGCAAACTTATGCCATCTATTTGTATAAAAATACTGTAAATGTGAGAGTACATTTTCACCTCCTGTAAAACAGAAAATGAAACTTAAGGAAACCAGGTCTCCACTTTTAAGTTTCATTTTCCTCAAAAGAGTCACAGTCTCTCTGCCTAGGCTGGATGAGTCATTCTCACAAGTTGTTTGTATACAGTGCAGATCAGCTCACTTTCTCAGCCTCCAGCACCGCTGGCACTGACAGTATGGCACAGTCAGAGTGGACACGTCTCTTCCAGATTACAGCCAAGAATCTTAAACAAGGAGACTCCTGGAGTCTGGAGATTGATGAAAGTCTTGTGCATAACAGCCAAAAACCGGGCTGGAAGAAGTGCATCGTGAACACCAGTGCAAGGTCAGTGTGTTGGACTACTATTAAATTTACTGTAGTTGGTGTGTATATACAGTATAGTGGATGCATTATCCATTAGGAATGGTGCTCTCTCTCTCTCTCTCTCTCTCTCTCTCTCTCTCTCTCTCTCTCTCTCTCTCCGTCTCTCTCTCTCTGTCTCACTCTGTTATTTTACTTTTGTGCTGGCAGTCAAACATTATTTAGGCAATAATCTGACTCAAACAACTGTTTAAACCCAATTATTTTTTTATATTATAATTTCTTCTTCCAGAGCATCACTGCTTCCAAATGCTTCCATAGCTAAAACTTTTCAAGTGTAACTTTGTTTGGTTGTCATTTTGTTAAAGGGTCTGTGTTGTTTTCAAGGTTCAAATGCACCAAGTGTGGAAGAGGCTGGTCTTCTAACATGGTGAGGGTGGTCTGCCACATGCGCCTGATGTGCAGGCAGGGCGTGGTCAAGGTGAGGCCCCTCCGTCAGAACTGCAAGATGTGCAGTGAAGCCCCAATGGAGAAGCCCTGCATCATGTCCGAGAACATCAACACTCTCCTGAAGAATCTGGTGGAGAAGATAAGAATAAAATGCTACCATGAAGACCTGGGCAGAAGGAACCGGCCCTTTAGAAGCTTTGATAGCAAAAGTCCTCATGAGCCTGCTCACTGTGAGGCCTGTATGCAAGGCATCTGTCCAAAGCGTTGAGCTTGTATTATTGATTTATACCTGAGCTCATATTAGCTTATATTTCCCAACCTGTCTTTCTGTAACATTGTGTTGCTTCTAGGGCTGTCAAAGTTAACGTGATAATAATGTGTTAACATAAATCTCTTTAACGGATTTTATGATATTTAGGTTGTAGCGGGCTCATTTGTAAAGCTAGAGTGTAAAACTAGAAAACCTAAGGAAGCCACTGATACCAGCCATGTCATATTAGCTTGTCAGGAAGTAGGCTAAATAATGCTCCAAAAATGTTCATATAAGCTTTCATGTGTATTCTTGTTGGTTTCTTGTCCATACATGCAATAAAACTAAATGTATTTATAATATGTATTGTGGGTATTTTCTGTTTTCAAATAAATTGGTCAAATACATTTATTTTTTTATATGAAGGAGTCAGTAAATAATCTGTGAAGAGTATAATATGTAAATATTTGAAATAACATTGGGACACACATGCATAGAAGACAATGCAGCATAACACCAGCAAGTGGCAGTGTTGCATGCCTACAAGAGGGAAACGTTTCACTTTCATTTCTCCTGCAGTCGTTCACTGCTGACTGCTTTGAAGTTTTTATGAAATTCATAAGGGCAGCAATCATACTTTAGTTAATAGACACTAATCACGTCTTATGTGTGTGACATATTAATAAATGAGAAGATAACCATAAGACACCCCACTTACCCAAACAGTCACAAATCAGTTACTTTTCCATTGCATGGGCTTTTCTTTCACTTCATTTACACTATCCATTAATTACACAGTCTGGTCATTAATATTTTGTATATGCCTAACATCTGCCCCATCAAAACATGCTTGTCATTCACCATTCTAGACCTGAAACTTAAGGAAACCAGGTTTCCAATTTTAAGTTTCATTTTCCCTATTGGCAAAGTCAGCTGTTTGCACTGTATAAAATCAGCTGTCGTTGTTTAGTGTCTTCTTCAGTCACTAGCACCACCGACACTGACAGGATGGCACAGCCGGAGTGGAGGCATATCTTCCAGATGAAAGCAAATAATCTTAAACCAGGAGACTCCTGGCGTCTGGAGTTTGATGAAAGTCTTGTGCCTGACTGCCCAAACTCGGGCTGGAAGCAGTACATCAGGAACACATGTGCAAGGTCAGTGTGCTGGACTACTGTTAATCGCTTAGTTGATTGTAGCCGTGGATGAGTTTAAATTGTTGTTAATGGAAAGTCTGGTGCATTTCATACTGGTGCTAAAGTGTGCCTGTTACAAATCGTTGATATTTAATAACCTGGGAATGTGAACTGGCTGACTGGCAACACTTGAAAGGCAGAAAAAATAGTAATTTAAAGGGCCAGCTCAGACTTTTTTTTTTTAACTTGGATTATCTGTCATTTTCAAGGTTCAAATGCACCTTGTGTGGAAGAGGATGGCCTTCCAACCGGGTGATGGTGGTCTTCCACATGAACCTGATGTACGGCCAGGGTGTGGTCAAGGTGAGGCCCTTCCGTCAGAACTGCAAGATGTGCAGCGCAGCTCCGATGGAGAAGCCCAGCATCACCTCCGAAAACATTGACATCCTCCTGGAGAATCTGGTGGAGAAGATCAGAATAAAATGCTACCATGAAGACCTGGGAAAAGGACACAGGCCTTTTGTTAGCGTAGATGTCAAAAGTCCCCATGAACCTGCTCATTGTGAGGCGTGTATTGCAGGCATCTGTACAAGGAATAAAGATGTGTTGCTTTAAGGCCCCCCCCCCCCCCCCCCACTGTCATCCATGTAAGCTTTCCTATTTATTCTTGTTGGTACAGTCTATAAATATAGATTATACAAACAATAATCTATATGTATTTGTGATCTGAAGTGTGGGAATTTTCTGTTTTACAAAAAAGTGGTCTGATTTATTTATTATTTAACATGTAAATATAGCATTAAATGAGAGAACGAAGGCCCGTCAATGAATTTTGACACTTAAACTATGTATAACGGAGTCGCTAAGGTAAATTGATCTGTAATCAGCACAATACTTAAATATCAAATAAAATAATTGCAATCAGCTAGGTGGTAGACTGTCTATGGCACACAGAAAGTGATGTACTCCATCAGAATAAATGAAGAAGGACTGCACTCACACAGAAGATACAAAAACTGAAACTGTAGTGTGACTGAGGTGGTCACCTAGGGCGCCACCTTATGGGGAGCGCTGGTCACCCAAAAAAATTGAAATTGAAAATTTAAAAAATGCCAGTGGACGCCCTTCCTCATTTTCTGCGTTGACGTACCAAATCATCATCTGCCTGGCTGCACTTATTTGTTAATAAAAGTGTAAATTATAGTGAAAGTGATTAAACACTTTATTCAAAAATATCAAGGACCAGTTGTTTATTCAGATTTTAATAAACAGTAATTTATGAAAAGAAAAATCTTAATTTGTGTCTTAATACCATTGTCTAATGTGTGTTTATGGGGGAAGTGTTAGGGGTCTGAGGTATTGGGGGCCCAAATCTGAATTTCACCTCAGGCACCAAAAGGGCTGAGCCGACCCTAGGCCACCACTGCAATAGCCTCGAAGTTTCCACATATACCAGCAGTGTCCTTTATAATAGTTATATCTTCAGTGTACAAGGCTTACATTGACTATTTCTGTACATATAGCCAACACTAAGTTTATTAGAGAGCCAAATTGTTGACTAGCAATTATATAACATAAAAAAAAAAGGTTTGCAAAAGCATTGTGTGTTGGAGCAAAGTTGTTCAACCTGGTTAATTTTCACATTCATATACATGAAAAGAGGTTGGTTGGCTGGAGGTTTTGGTAGGACACCAGGGGAGACATGTTTCTCACAGGCCATCCACTGTTTATTTGCGTGCAGGCGTGACGCTGAGGCCGCTGTGGTCAGTCTTCGCCATCTGGAAGTCACACAGTGCGGCACAAAACATTAACCATGGTTTCTCTTTGTTTTGCATGAATCCACCAACAAGAAAAAAAGCTGCTGTGCAGAATTTTCCATTTCCCACATCATTTGCCAGGGGTTTGTCCACATCACGCTACACTCGCACTATGTATATCTCAGCCACAAAGGCTGAATTTAGTCTTGCAACAGTGAGTTTGGCAGGTAAGTGGTGGGAATGTCTTTGTTGTCTGTTGTCTTATTAATAGGTAGACAGCTCTCCTGTTCATTGACAACTAAAAGGAATGTGACGATTATTGTTTGCTCTCTAGAAGAAACTGCTTTCATCTGTAGAAAGATAAAGATTGCATTCTTGACATCATGACACCAAAGCGTACTACACTGAAGGTAAAGTATCTTCTCCTGGTCTGTTATGAAGTGTTATTTCCAAGGTATCTTCTCTGTAACTGATCATCTTGTCTTAAATAATTAATAATGAACAGTTTTAATGTTTTAGTTGCTTAAGTTGACTCAATTGTAGTTGTTTTATTCTAGAGTCTCTCTCCATCAGTCAGGCCCACTGTGGTCACGTTTATCATCCTTATACCAGGTAAGCTTATAGTAAGCACAATATTGAGCATTAGGCATGGTTACATCAAATGCTTTACATGTACACTTATACAATGCATGTAAGTCAAATACTAGATGATTTAAAACCCTTCGTATTCTGTATTAAATTTGAAAGAAATGAATTGAAATCCCAGTGATTACTGGGAAGGCCTGCTGTTTTGTTGAAAATAAGACAAAGCATATTTATGACTGGACTTTTAACTTCTCGTCAGCTCTGTGCAGTGCCGTCGAGGTGAACTGCTCTGAGCCGAGCCAACCCGCCCTGCTGGAGGCTCTGGCTCCAGTCTTTAACCTGAGCAGCATACGACCCGTCATGAACATGACAACCCCCACCAACGTCAGCATATACTTCACCTTGTACGGGATACTAGGAGTGGTATGTTCCAGCAGCTTTATACAGCATACTGCATGTGTTTTGTGCCATAGGGAAATCAACAAGTAATTTCTGTACCAGCAGGAACTTATATTTAACTATAACTTAACTATAAATTAATCATTTAAAATTATATATTTAATAAATAATAAATAAACACTGTCACCATTTTTCTTCTTGTCTTCTAGGATGAAAAGGCTCAACTGTTGGTCACCTACCTTTGGCTAAATTACGTATGACCTGCAATCATCCATCTTCACATTTTTCAATCAGTGATGTTGGGATAATTGTGGGGTTATTTTTGTGAATGATATGATTATTACTTATACCACCTGCTCTGTGAACTGATACCCATTTTGCTGTTTTAGTGGTGGATGAACGAGTTTGTCAGCTGGGATCCAGTCCAGTGCGGCAGCAAGAGGATCACTCTTCCCAAAACAAAGTTTTGGGTGCCAGATATTGTAATCAATGAATTGTGAGTATGCAGTATATACATATGTATATAAAAACCATGTTAGAGAAGCAATGGTATGGTATGGTATGTGGTTTTCAGGGTTTGGCTAAACAGGCAATACTTGTTAGAACGATCAACAATATGCTGTTGTTTTATTTGTCTTTTTCTTTTCATGGGATTTGATAGCAATAATAAAAATAAGTGACACATCTTAACTCCACTGCTTGTTTCTGTCTTGTAGTATGGATGAAAACACGGCCCCCTTTGTCCCGTATACGTACCTGTATAACGATGGTAGGGTACACGATGCTCAGCCAGTCAAAGTTGTCAGCTCCTGCAACCTCGATATCTACACCTTCCCCTTCGACATACAGAACTGCACTTTGACTTTCAACTCCTACCTCCACTTTGGTAAGCCACTACTACAAACGCCTCATTTCCTGTCTTCAAAGACTTCTGTACACCAGTTTTGACAAAAACGTCCAGGAAATGTAAATGTGACAGGCAGTAAGTAACACATAATGCATGTTGAACTTTTTTTTAGGGACACCTAAGAGTGCATATGACCATTTGCCAAAAGAAAAAAGAAACTTTTAAACAATCATGTATTTAGTAAAGCTTGTTTGTTGTGAAGTAACCCAAAGTTAAACTGTAACAAGAATATTGTGTGATGCATGCTGGACAATATTTTATTGTTGATGCACCATGATAAGATAAAATATTCTTTTATTAGTCCCACAGTGGGGAAATTTACAATGATTGAAAATGAACTGACCTTTTGACCTCAGAGTTGGGATGATTAATGTACATGTGGGAGGGTGGGAGTGCATTTCTCATTAGTTTACAGTGACAAGCTCATGACAGACAAAACATGTGAATAAATGATTTCATATTAGGGCTCTCAATCAATTAAAATTATGAATCATAATTAATCACATTATTATCCATGATTAATCACACATTTTTTTAATCTGTTCAAAATGTACCTCAAAGAAAGATTCACCAAGTAGGCTATTTAATACTTTTATCAACATGGGAGTGAACAAATATGCTTGCTATATGCAAAGGCATTATTGGAAATCAATTTATAACATAAAACAATGACTAATATTGTTCAGAAACCGCGACAGGTACTGCATTTAGCATAACAAATATGCTCAAATCATAACATGGCAAACTGCAGCCCAACAGGAAAAAACAGCTGTCAGTGTGTCAATGTGCTGACTTGACTACGACTCGCCCTAAACTGCATGTGATTATCATACAGTGGGCATGTCTGTAAAGGGGAGACTCGTAGGTACCCATAGAACCCATTTACATTTACATATGTTGAGGTCAGAGGTCAAGGGACCCCTTTGAAAATGGCTGTGACAGTTTGGAGAGTTATTTAACCTCCTTCACTACGAGCTAGTATGACATTGTTGGTACCAATGGATTCCTTAGGTTTTCTAGTTTCATATGATGCCAGTATGCTCATTGTAGTTCATATTAATGCATTAGATTACTTAATGACGGTAAAACAAATTTGTGTTAACGTTTTATTATTGCATTCATTTTGATAGCCTGAATTCCTATATCTGTGTGACGTACATAGTAATGTGGTCTTGGCTTTACAGGGTTATTTATTTCTCTGTTCGTCTCCCTCCAGCGATGGATATAAAGATTATTCTGGGGAGGCCTACCGAGGACATCACAAAGATCTCCAAGGAAGTGATCACCACCATGGGAGAGTGGCAGCTGCTGGATATCACCTCCCACAAATACGGCAAAGGACATGATGATGGTTCTTTCATTGATGAGCTTGCATTTCATGTAGGTTAATTGTCTGCAAATTGCAGTAAATGGACCTTAAATTGCATTTCTGTCCCCAATTATGAGCAAGCAAGCATTTGTTGTGAAATTACTTTATTTACTTTATCATTCTGTCCAAAATGTTTGACTTGCCTTCACCCAACACACTTAGAAATATCAGTCACATTCAAATCCTTAATTGTGCAGCTGCGGTAAAGATACCACATGTGGACCCAGCCCGTTCTCATTCCCAGGGCGATAAATACCGGTGCTTCGTCACGGTCATCGGCGTTACCGTCACATAAGACACCCTTTAGTGCTGGTATGCGGTGCAACGAGTTTTCCATTAACTACAGTATAAAACCATCTGGGGAAACAAGAGACAGAGGGTGGGCGGGGAGACAGGTGGTAGATGGGTCCAACAAACGCAAGGCTTTCATCCAGAAGACCACTCATCATGTCCTGTGTGTTAACTTTCACTTTCACGTTACAATCAGCTGTTCGTTCATGTCATTTTCACTGTGCAAACATAATAGTTTTGAGGCCAACCATGTTGTTTTGTCCTAAACCTAACTAATAGGTTTTGTCTCCTGAACCTAAGCAAGTGTTTTTGTTTAATTCACAACATTAAGCAAGTGTTTACTATGACCAAAAAGTGACACTGAGAGGTCTGACAAAGCATTATGTGACAAGCTGTGATTTGTTTCCCCTCTCTGCAGATCAGAGTGAGGCGCCGGCCTACCCTCTATGTGGTGAACCTCCTGATCCCCAGCTGCTTCCTCATCACAGTGGACCTCTTCAGCTTCCTGCTGCCTCCCCAGAATGTGGACCGATCCTCCTTCAAGATGACCCTCATCCTGGGCTACACCGTCTTCCTGCTCATCATGAACGACCTGCTGCCTATCACCGGAAACACCATACCTCTCATGAGTGAGTGTTGTTAAGAGTCGGCAAAGGTTCTCTCTATTTACTGAAACATGCTGCGTTTGTATCTTGTTTTAAATGTGTTTTATTCTGCTGTTGTTCTAGTTAATGAGAGGCATCATACATAGTATAGACTGCTTATCATACATCTGTTTGTCAAAAGTGTAAAAAAATTATATAATGTGAATGAGCCCTCTCTCTTGACACTACTGAACACAAATCCATGACTGAAAGAACCACGTTAATAGCAAAGTTAATACAGAATATCTGCATGAGTCTTAAACAAACTGCTCTTTTGCTGAAAAGCTATCATCCCTCATTTCACCTGTTCAGTTCATTTCAGCCTGCAGGGGAGACGTGGATTTGTTGTCCTCCATGGACTTTTTGCCATCATCAGAGACACTGTGGGCAAACTGTGTTCAGATTTGCATGTGATGCATCTCCAGAAGGGGAACAGAGAGGTTTTCATTTCTGACCAATGCTGTGCACAGCTGGTCAGTGAATATACAGTAAATAGTAAAACACACTCTGACAGTGCAAACCTCTCTCCTGTCTCTGTCAGATGTGTTCTTCTCTCTCTGCCTGGCTCTGATGGTGGCCAGTCTACTGGAGACTATCCTCATCACCAACCTGCTGTGTGGCTCCGCTGACTTCGCTCCCGTCCCACGATGGATCCAAGTGCTTGTTCTGCAAATTCTGGGCAGTCTGGTCTGCATGCCTCGAAAGACTAAAGAACCAAGAGATTCAGGTGGTGAAACATGCTTAAGAAATGTAGAAATGTAAGATTACATAAAATGACTGAATCTACAGTAGAGTAAATCCATACACTATATGGAAGAAGTGGGCTTAGTCACCATGGCATCACGCCTTGGTTTGTGAGCTGCCGCTTTGAAGCTTAGAGTTCAGCAATTGGCCATCGCCATCTTGTGTTTTTTTTTTTTTTTTTGCAAGCAAAAGTGACTTGAGAGGGTGTAGCTGAGTACAACCGGGTGCTGAATAAGATATTTTTAGGTGACCAAAAAGGTTGTAATTAACTTTCATGGACTGAAAACACACAGTGAAAGGGTTAAAGTTTTAAAATAAAAACATGGACAACTCCCAGACCGGATAATAGCAACTTGTCAATCACAAGTTAGCCACACCTTAAACATACCCTGCTTTATGGTCTATTTGGGACCATAATTTACTACATGAACATCATGCTGCATTGAAGAAGACTTAATTGCATGAGAGAGTATTAGGGCCACTTTGAGAGAAAAAATAATCTGAAATTTCAAGAATATTATGAGATACAAATCATAATTTGATGAGAATAAAGACACTATTTCAAGAAAAAAAAAGTCATAATATAGTGAGAATAAAGTCATAACTTTATGAGAAAAAAGTGTAAATATTACGAGAATAAAGTCATAACTTTCTGAAGAAGCAATGTCCCCCCAGGTCCATGTGGTTCTTTTTATAGAGTAGTTGCAGCTTCTTTATTTTACTTATGATAATATGGTGCAGATGTGCCAAAAAATAAAGTATTTCACTATTTGTGAAACGTAAAGTATAACTTCACAAGATGCTCCATATTCCTCATTTTCATGGTGGGATGCTGCTGTATTTCCCCTTTAAAATAACTACTAATTACTACTTTATATTATTTTGACTTTATTCTCAACTTTTTTTCTCTCATGAACTTATGGCACTATTCTCATAATATGTCTTTTTTTCTCATAAACCTATGACTTTATTCTCATAATATTATAACTTAATACTCAAAATCTTACTCCGTCATACAACAGACCATAAACTCATGTTTACAGTGTTTAGTGAGGTAATAAATCTAGTGAGAAGTAGGGTCATTTCCCCATAGACTTCTACACAATCAGACTTCTTTTCACAGTCGCCCCCTGCTGGATTTTAAAAAGAATGCCAGTTTAAGGCAATTCAGTATAGACTTCACTTTTCAGAGCTGGAGGTTGCTTATTGATAAATCAGATGGATCAACATGATTGTTTATACACATACACCACACTGAAGGTGTAAAAAGTGATAATTATTAAAATTTCTTCCTTTTTTTCCCTTGCAAACTAGAGACGAAACCCAACACTGAGGTGGTACAGCCAAAAGCTGATGATGGGCTTCCAGACCAGAAGAGACCAGCAGTAGAGGACAAGGCTGTTCGGGAGCTTAGGAGCCTGGGTAAGGACCTCCAGGCCATCCGCCTCCAGGTGGAGCAGCAGCTGGGCAGAAGCCAGAACTCGGAGGACTGGATCCAGGTGGGTTTCATCATAGACCGCCTGCTGTTCGGCCTCTACATCCTCTTCATATCAGTCAGCTTCATTACCATCATCATTATCTGGGCAAACTCATACAGTCAGTAGACAACTGCTGTCTGTTTTAAGGGGCTCCATTTATGTCCACTAGCTAATAACTTAAACATTTATTGAATTTTGATCAAAACATGATCATTTTGTTGTTTTGTTTAGACATTTATACATACTCTAAAGTTATTGTACTGCTGTTAATAATAATAAATCGTCCTATTATCACTATTGGACATTAAATTAACTCTACTACATTAATTAGATGTAGTTCTAAGCCTTTTGTGTTATAGTTTGCCATTCTAAAATGGAGGAAACCATTGTATCCAAAATAAAATTACTTGAAAAACTTCATTCAGTTTTCGATTGACATTTATTTAAAACATAATCATCATGTTCCAATTGTTTATTTATTCATTCATTTTAATGTTAGTTTTAATTCCTATATGCTATTTTCTAGATTCATATTACATAAACTGAATCTAAGATTATGAAATAAGTAAGTAAAGACCATTTTTAAAGAGTTGTATGATCACACAGAGAGTGAACAAATCAGTTGGTACACTAAAAAGGTTACACTACCAAAAGTATGCGGACATCCCATCAAAAGATTTAGTGAGGTCAGATATTGATGTTGAGCAATAAAGATCGGTTCATAGTCATCTTAAATGTTTTGGATGGGTTGAGGGTGGAGGCACATTGTCCAAAATATCACTGAATGCTCTTCCATCAAGCTGTCCCTTAGGGGCCTAACCCAACATACATCTCCACACTTTTGGCAATAGTGTAACTTGTATCCAAACTCTATAAAATATATCTACCCACTTACCATAATATAATAAGCCAAATCTACACCAAAAAAAACCTCTTTCCCATGTTTTCATCTTGAAGATTAATACTGCGTGTAGTTAGCTTTAAAGTAACCTAAATATTTTGCATTTAACTATCTGAATATGCAGAACTCACCAGGATGTATGCAGGAGGGTAAAATCATTTATCTTAACAGAATCTTGATCACATTTAAGTGACTTGTGAAACAAAAATTAATCAATGTTGGCAACCTTGAAAACTCATTCTTTCCATTTTGGATGTACTCTGTTGTCCTACTGTTGGGACTTTGTGGGATTCAGGGCTTTTCAGGCATGCCACATTTTAAATGAACTCACCTGTAGACGTAGGTCTTAAAGTGCACTTACATTAACAAATAAAAAATATATATTTTTAAATTTCCTCTTATCTAAATCATGTCTGTGTATGCCACCTAACGTGTGTAAACAGCTTTACAGGACAGCCCTGACCACCAGCACACCACTCAAACTAACAACCGCTTTTGACCCAATGTTAATGTTTTTAGTGCTGCCCGCTGAAAGTCAAGCCTTCTAAGCTTCTATTCATCTTCATCTCTGTGCTCATGCATGGTAAGTACAGCTCTTACTGTATGATGCTATATATATATATATATATATATATATATATATATAGTTAATTCTCTCACAGTTATCATTTAAGTCAGTCTGTCCAGTATCCAAACATGTAAAGAAAGTTGTGAATTCAATGAGGCATAATAATGGTTTTGTGAACCGAGGCCACCACATACAGTCAAGTGACTGTACGTTATAACCCATTTTGTCACTAAACATCAATAATAATTAGTAATAAGTATCAAAGCTAGAAATTTTTAGGAAATATGTACATACACATACAAGTACATTCATTTCATTGCTGTTCGTTGCTGTTTCAAATTCTTGCAAACTTCACAGTCTAACAGATTTTAACACCAGTTAAAAGGGTAAATGTTTATGTGAGTTTGAGTTGTTCCACTGTAATATTGCAAATGTTTGAGGGCTGTGTTGCTCCTTAGTTGAGACTGGACTGATCTGGAGTCCTCTGGGCAATAATCCACACTCTGTACTGCTTAAATGTTAAAAACAGGATGACACAGACAAATTGTAATACTTAAGTTATATTTGTGAGCATTCTTCCTTCATGACTGAGGGAGAACATTGAAATCAGAAACTCTTTCACCCACAAAAAGTGACACAAAAAAATTGATATAGCAGCAAACAACTATATGTAAAGATATAGAAGGAGTAATGTCGACCTGAGCAAAGAAAGAAGTCGTCCTTTTGTTGACGTCAACGGGTTTGTGCCTTTCAGTGCATGTTAGTGCATGCGAGTGTGCCCCACTGGCTAGCTCACGGCCGCTGCTCTGCACTGCGCTCATCTTTGTTACCGCCAGTAACGCCATCCCGATCGATGCCGTTGATGCGGAAGTGTAGCGCCCACCCTCTGGTTCCCCCAAGGTTATCAGTTATTGCTGTCAGCACTGTTGCCATTGTTTGCACTGTACAATCTATTAGAACCATTAGCTGCCAGCCGCCGACTCAGTCGTCACCATGTTGAGAGCAACAGAAATGCCTTTTTAAGGACACGTACATTGTGCAGGTTACTTAACGCTACCATACAATTTTTTGGTTTTTGAAATTTATACAGCTGGGAAATACATTTACTTTGTGCTAGTTGGTGCAACCAGTCTACTTTGACAATCATAATGACGTTTCTTTTTTTCCTCCGTAGCTCCGTGCAGGTCCATCATGCTGAACTGCTCTCAGCCTGACCCGCCTTCCCTGCTGAAGGCTCTTAAACCGGTCTTCAGTCTGAGCTCCATTCGACCTGTCGTGGATATGACAACCCCCACCAACGTCAGCATTGACTTCACCCTGTTTGGCATTTTGGGGGTGGTAAGGGACACATTAACCTAAAACCAACTCACTATTATGTTCAATTGCTTCTAAATATAATCCACTTTTATCAGTTTCTAAACATAAATAACTAGCTCATTCAACAATTTTATGTTATTCTGCATACAGTTGTACAGTTGTTTCTATAGGCCTGTGGTCTATATGGTCTTTCCTTAAGAGAAAATGTCTGTAGAAGGAATACATAAGTCTGAATGTTGGCTCTTTTTTAGGATGAAAAGGCCCAAGTCCTGAAAACGTTTATCTGGCAAAATTTAGTAAGTACTTCCTTTACAATAAATGTCTCTGTTTCACTCTTGAGAATCAGAAAAACACACATTTTGGATCATCGTGGGTAGATCCTTGTCAGGGCAGGTTACACCATCTGGTAAGGACTCAAATGCAGACTCAGAAACGGAGCAGTTTACAATAATCGGCGTCTTTATTCCAGGCTGGTAGTCGGTACACGGTAAGGCAGTTTAAACAGGCTGACAAATCCAAATCCGTGGGCTAAGGGCTACGTAATTAACAGGCAAAGTTCAGTACACAAGGATATCAAAAAACACTGGAGAATGGCGGGTACGCTTTTCCTATGGAAGACAAAAGACGAACTGGCACAGGAGGAAAAGGGAGCACACATTATATACTAGTGAGGGAGGTGGATAACTATGCACAGGTGAACACAATCAGGGCAGGGGATGACGATCAGACGCAGGTGACTAGTGATGATAATCAGGTCGGGAGGAGGTGCTCTAACGTGAAGGCAGGGGGCATGCAGGGCAGGGAGTGAAGTGAACTGCAACGAAAGGAGAGGTTAGAATGCAAACACAAAACAGGAAGTGCGCCAAAATAAGAGCATGCAAACGGAAACGACAGACTAACACTTATACTTCCTGACAATCCTTCTGTATAAATAAAATCAGTTGGATATAAACAGCTGTTGCTCAGTTCTGTTACTAACTGATCACATCTAAAGAGCCCGATGTTTCCATATATATTTCACCTGAAAGCTGTAGTTTTAAACTGTATGTAGTCAGGTACGTACAGTATGTGTTGCATCTGTCTGACTCGTGTTGCAGGAATGGAGAAATGAGTTTGTCGGCTGGGACCCAGAACAGTGTGGTTCTTCATGGATCACCGTTCCAAGGAAACTGCTCTGGGTACCAGATGTGGTCATCAATGAATTGTAAGTACCACCACAGTGTAGCTGTATGTGTGGGTTCAATTTTTACAACCCTGACAAATGGTATAAGGTATAATATGTAACAGTTTCCAGTTGTAAACAGTCCTCCACCACTCAATGAGCTGAGAAGAAGAGAGAGAGAGTTATAGAGTGACTGAAGAGAGAGAGCGGCGTTAGTGAGAACAAAGCAGCAAATAAAACGTTATTTTCTGATTGTTTCCCAGCTGTTACATTCTAAAACACAAATGTTCACACAACTAACTCTGCTGAGTTGCCAGATTTTTAATAAATGCTGCCTCCTGTCTGCTGGCTGTGGCTCAGCACTGCTCTCATCAAACTACAGACACACATCGATCATCGCTGCACTCAGAGAGCAGCAGGGGATCACTGGAACACATGCACATAATAACTACACCCATTCTCCGCCATGAAAAATACGACTGCCGATGGGCAGGATGATTATTATTATTGGTTGGGGTTTAAAGCCCCACATGGGACCGAAAGTCTGTTTGCAGATACCCAGAAGAGTCCCGAGTAAAAATAGAAAAGAGAAAATACAGGGAGAGTGCAGGGTCTCTACAGAAACAGACCACCACACACTTCTATTGGGGCAGATGTGAAAATTGAGAGGGATTATTTTTGTATCAGTCCATACATTGTTTTTAGTTCATTCTTGCATATTATACTTTTAACTTAAAACTTTTCATTCCTTTTGTATTGTTATGTAATTAAGGGTTAATTACCAGCCATTTGTGTTCTTTCGCAGAAATGAGATATTACTAATAATATTTACTGGCTTATATGTCTTTTCTCATCCTGCAGTATGGATAAGAACTCGGCTCCATTCGTCCCATACAGCTATCTGTTTTCTGACGGCTTCGTGCTCGATAAACGGCCTGTCAAAGTGATCAGCTCCTGCAGGCTTGACATCTACACATTTCCATTTGACATCCAGAACTGCAGTTTAAGCTTCAACTCCTACTTACATCGTAGTACGTAGAAACTGATCCAAACTGATTTTAAACTACGTACTTGAGATATACAAATTGATGTGTTAGCTTCTTCTTTTTTAATACAAGATAGACTTTTGTAATTAATGTCATTATAAATGAATTAGAAATCTAACAAAAGCATTGACTCTATTATATTTTCATTTCAGTAACTGATCTGCAGCTTGACCTCTCATTACCTGCAGAGGATATATTAAAACACTCTAAGGAAGTGATGTCAACTATGGGCGAGTGGGAGCTAGTCGGGCTCACAGCGAAGATACTCCTACTACAGGCTGGGCAAGATGAAATGTACCAAGAGCTTCGCTTCTTTGTAAGGAAGTACTGTAGAGAGTAACCTCATTGCAATGTTTTATTCAATTTACACAATAAGGATGAGAGGATACAGAAAGAGGTACAGGGCTGAGAACAGGACTGATTTTAAAGGTACTACTATATTAACACATTAATGCGATCAATCTGTCAGAGGTTGTAGTGGACTCAGTTTTAAAGTTAGAGAGAAGATAATCGTATTACCTGAAACTAGTAAACCTGAGGAATCCATTGGTACATGTTATACTAGCCTGTCAGGAAGGAGGTTAAATAACGCACCAAACTTGCAGTAAATTTTGTCAAGTAAAAACTGCCATGGTCATTTTCAAAGGGGTCCCTTGACCTTTGAACTCATGATATGTGAATGAAAATGGGTTCTACGGGTACCCACGAGTCTGCCCTTTACAGACATGCCCACTTTATGATAATCACATGCAGGTCCATTTTGAACAGATAAAAAATGTGTGATTAATTATTTGTGATTAATTGCAATTCATCATGGACTATCTTGCGATTAATCATGATTAAATATTTTAATCGATCAACAGCCCTAATTTTATTATATGGAGTGCATATAAAGAATTTTAGTGCTAAGGTTAAATAAAACAATGAAAATATGAATGCATCACAGCATATATTAACAGTTACCCTAATGAGGGTATGCATGACCATCATCAAACACAGTCATATGAACATGAACATGAACTAGATGCTCCAAATGTTTTCTACATCAAAAATTGGCAGTACAGTCATGTATTCTGTGTTTTAGGATGTACTACCCAGATGTTCTTAATCGTGATGATTTGGTGCAGGCATGTGCAGCTTTTTAAATTTGATTTTTTTTTAATCAAAAGAGAGCTACATACCTGCTGTCGACAATGCTACAGGTGTCGGTGAGGCGTCGGGCCACCCTCTATGTGGTGAACCTCCTAATCCCCAGCTGCTTCCTCATCACAGTGGACCTCTTAAGCTTCCTGCTGCCTCCCCAGAATGTGGACCGATCCTTGTTCAAGATGACCCTCATCCTGGGCTACACCGTCTTCCTGCTCCTCATGAACGACCTGCTTCCTACCACCGGAAACACCATACCTCTCATAAGTTAGTTGGCAATACCTTCTACAAGATCAAAAGTCACACAATGATATATGATACTGTGTATTACTATGATCACTGATCACTGAGATACTGGGAGGATCCTCCTAAGGGAACTCCAACCATCCATCATTATCTGTCACCACTTATCCTGTTCAGGGTCACGGGGGGCTGGAGCCAATCCCAGCTGACACTGGGTGAAGCTGTGTACACCCTGGACAGGTCGCTAGACTATCACAGAGCTGACACATAGAGACAGGCAACCATTCATGCTCACATTCATATCCACAGGCAATTTAGAGTCAACAGTGAACATAACCTGCATGTCTTTGGACTGTGGGAGGAAGCCGGAGAACCCAGAGAGAACCAAAGCTAATACAGGGAGAACATGCAAAGTCCACACAGTAGAGCTCCAAGCTGGGTTTGAACCTGTGACCCTCTTGCTTTGAGGCGCCAGTGCTCCTGAACATTATAAATTATGATCAAAAACTCTGCAATTTCCTGGAGTGTTTGTTATCACAGCCTACAACTTTATCATTTAGGTTCATTCTCACTGCTTTCGTTTAGTCATTTTCACCCATGACAGGCAGCTGTTTTCAGTGAAAGAGCTCCAAAAAACAAAGTTTGCAACCAGCTGGATAACAGAGTGGAGCATTTAGCAGCTAAAGAAACAAATACATCCCTTGATCCTGATCCAAACAGAGCTGAAAGGCGAGTGATTATTAGACTTTCATTCATCAGACTTGACAGAAACACTACTCTAAATGAATGGAGGTTACTCTGTTGCTGCCAGAGGAGTAAAAAGCAGTTATTTACTTGTACATTCACCACATCAACTTAAAAGGTGATAACACTGTCAGGCCTTTAATTGTTTGATTTTTCTGCCTGGATTTAAATTATATTGTCTGTGAAGCAGCTTTGTAAAAATGATTTTTAACTTGTTCTTATTCTGTCAGATGTGTTCCTGTGTCTGTGCCTGGCTCTGATGGTGGCTAGTCTACTGGAAACTATCCTCATCACAAACCTGCAGTGTGGCTCCGCTCACTGTTCTCCGGTCCCTCGCTGGATCCGAGTGTTTGTCCTTCACATCCTGGGCCGCCTGGTACGGCTTCCTCCAAAGCCCAGTGATCTGGAGGACACAGTCATCCAAAATCCTGCTGCACAAGGTAATATGTTAGACCTAGGATGTGGTTTTACACTGAGGAAACTATTCTTGCAGTAAATCTTCACACAAGTCCATAAAAACAGTCACGGTTGCCATTATCTTCCTCCTCATATCTTCTGCAACAGAAATGACAGTTTCCTCTCTGGTAGCGGAGGACAGCGAGGCTCCAGAACAGAAGGGACCACTGGATGAGGATAAGGCCCTGGAGGAGCTGAGGAGCCTGGGTAAGGACCTCCAGGCCATCCAACTTCAGGTGGAGCAGCAGCTGGGCAGGAGCCAGTGCTCAGAGGACTGGGTCCAGGTGGGTTTCATCATAGACCGCCTGCTGTTCAGCCTCTACATCCTCTTCATATCAGTCAGCTTCATTACCATCATCATTATATGGGTGCAGTCATACAACACATCCTGATTTGGGTATTGAGCTTGTTTTGTTTTTCAAATTTTGTGTGATTTTCTGAATTATTATTTTTTAACATGCTTTCTCATATTTTTTTGTCAATTATTGCCAAGGGAGCATCAAGGTGCATTTTAAAGTGTTACTTCACACATCTCCACTGAACCGTCCTACTGTCACAATTCATTTTAATGTTTTTGTTTCCTTTGGTTTCAGTTGTTCTTGTTAACAGTTGTGTTTTAGGGCCCTGAGGCTCTGAAACAAACATTTGGGAGTTTCTGAAGCTCATCCTCTGTTGCACTGACAGTCAAGCAACACATATTTGCATACTTAAACAACTGAACCTACATTTATCACAAGTAATCTCAAGTGTTTCCTCCTCCTTTCCCAAAAGCACCTTTAGGCAAAGGTGACTGTGAAATCCATTTTTACCTCTGGAGTAACATTTTTACCATTTTTACCTCTAAAAGCATCCTAACTGAAGACACTCTTAATGCCACTGATGATCATAGATTAACCAGTCACTCGCAGAAGTGGAAAAAACTCTCCAAACTTATAACTTCTCTGTAATGTGAGAATAACAATCTAAACGTAAACCCTCCCACTTCCTCCGCTGCATTTAATATTCATATTAATACATAATACAGCACTTTAACTGTGTCTGCCATTGTAGAAAAGCATTAATTTCAAGAGTAATAAAACAAGCTGTCATGGTCTTTATGAAAATCATCTCTTGTGTGTCTTTTTATCTTTATGTATGAATGTTCAGATAAATGAGTGAATATGTGCAGAGCGCTTTACAACGAAAAGCTTATATAGACTGTAGAGATTTTCATACTTTAGCCAGCATACATTAAAGTTTTCCAATATGATTTCTATAGCTTTCTCTTGACCCTTTTGTCTTGTGTTTGATGCAAATGTGAGTGCTGATTCAGCCCTCCATACCTCGCATGCTGAGGTGTGCTTTTATACTATTTGTTCATGATGGGCCAACTGTTAGATTAAACAGCCCTAACAAGTGAAACCAACAGCATCATTAACATTTTAATGGCATGTAGAGAAAACAACACTCCCTTGTTTGCTAGTTTGTCTTTCAGTTGGCAGCACTGTTATTTTGGCAAACAGGAAATGTACGCAAAGTAATTCAGAAGGAAAATCTGTGAGCTGAGTCGAGCCAATCAGAAACAAGCTGCACCATGTCTTCAGACTTGGCATTTTGCTTTGAAATTGATGGGGCAAGTCATGAAGGTAGTTGAGCTGCCACAGACAAGATGATGGAGGTAAAGACTGCCGGGCTCATCTTCATCTGTTTTTCACTGCTTCACGGTAAGGAAGAATTTTGATAAGCGACTAAATTAGCAAAATGAAAAAGGATTGATGGAAGATGATCTGTTAAAAGCTGGCAGATAGTCAGCTAGAAGAAACATATTCCCATAGTACTGATTTAAGAAACTTTAACTTTCAAGATGATTTGTAAGAAAATACAATCGAAATTGGAAATCGCTCGCTTTATATTCATACAGAAATAAGCATGAGAAAATATACTAATACAAAAAACTACATAATAGTAGCATTTCATTGTATGATGATAGTTGCCTTTAATTTTAAATGGATCAAAGTTTGTACCGTGTATCTGATATGTAGAGTTTTGATGAACAGTTTCCCTTTAAGCAAATACAAGAAAATATACATTTATTAGATCAGTCTCATGAATTTAGTTTCGTACTTTCTCTTTTTGAACTCAGGTTTTGTTGCAGCATTGAACTGCTCCAGCCCGACTCCTGAATCCTTTTTTGATGCACTTGAAAACGAACTACTTCCTAGAAAACTACACCGACCTGTAAAAAGCTTTTCAGATACAATGAACGTATCCATCAAAATAACTGTGATGGGAATTTTAGGAGTGGTGAGTTTATGGGCTGCACAATATAAACATGCATAACTTTATCATCTAAGTGTACTATAAGTGAATTTTATTCATCAGTAATAATCATCATGTCTCATCCCCAGAATGAAAAAGACCAGTCCTTGACAACATTTATATGGCAGGTCATGGTAAGTTTTCAGAGCACTGACATGAAGAGTTTCATTTTGAAAACAACAACATGCTGAGATGTATAATAAGGAGCTAAAAGAAAGAAAGAAAGAAAGATATTCCTTTATTAGTCCCACAGTGGGGAAATTCAGTTTTACACTCTGTTGTTCACACAGTACATATACATGCGTCATGACAGATGTCAGAGTGAGGGGGCTGCTCCTGACAAGCGCCCAGAGCAGTTGGGGGTTCGGTGCCTTGCTCAGGGGCACCTCGGCAGTGCCCAAGAGGTAAACTGGCACCTCTCCAGCAACCAGTTGGTCTTGGTCCATGGGGGTCTTGAACCCGTGACGTCCGTGTCCTAACCCAAGTCCTTACAGACTGAGCTACCGCCGCCCCCTCATCAATCAAACACAGAAATGATGTTTGTCCCATATGACAGAAATTTAGATTTTTAGTCTAAACAGAAAGTGCAGATGCATCCGGACGAGCCTACTGAAACTCCTTTCAGAAAATAATCAAATATGTTCCAGAGGTTTACTTTCCATATTACCAGCAACCACTAGACCACTAACTATTATAAGTTTAAATCTTTGTGATTTTAACAAAGCTTTAAAAATGATTTTGTGAGTATAAAAACTATGGTAACACTTACAATAGCATCCTTAATAAATCATAAATTGATAGTTAATAAATAGGAGTAAACAGTTATTTTACTGTTAACACTGAAATGCTAATTAATAATGTTCACTAATTATATATCATGCTATAATTAGTTATTGTCATGTATTGACATGGTAGATCACCACAAGAAGATTTAAAAGACCAGTGACCTCTAGTGACTGTAGTAAGTATGATAGGAGCAGAAGTGTTAGCCAGGTGCTGTAGTATATACAGCGTGAAACTCCAGAAGGGCTGGAGGTCAAGACATGATGTTTTTCCCTTATCTTAACCAGATGGATTTTTTCCTAAACCTGAAGAAGTTGTAGTTTTTTTGCCTAAACCTAAAGAAGCTTTTTTGATTGTGTTCAAAAAATGATGCTTCATTCAGCTTTACATGTTAGAACATGTTGCTTTTAAGTTTCACTTCACAGAACATAGTAGGCATAGTAGGTTTCTAATCACCCACATATATGGTGCTTATAGCAACTGATAACACTTATTCAATGGTCTGATCATTTTGTTGGTTGTAGTCTTTCCATGGGATTTATTGACAATAACAAAAATATGGACTATCACAAGACTTATCCTTTAAATAACAGTATGTAAAGTATGTTGAGGGTGACACAGTTAAAATGGTCGTTGTTGTGTTTAATGTAGGAGTGGAGTATTGTGGGACTGAGCTGGGATGAGAAGGAATGTGGAACTAAAAGAGTCTCTGTCCCTCGAGAAAAGCTTTGGGTCCCTGACGTCCTCATCTCAGAGTTGTAAGTTATGTTCAGTAATTCACTGCTTCAAATATCTTTTTATTGATATGTTCTGGCACAGTCCACGTATGACACCATATTGGCAAAACATTTTTCAATCACTGTGGGACATTATGGAGAGATTTGTTGATCCTAATCCACTGACAGCTGTCTTTGGAGCCAAAGGATCTCATCCTGTGTTGACCACCTTTCACTATAATATGATATTTGTAACCCTAGGCACGCAGACTGAAGCAAAGCTTCATGTGATAATTAATATTTAATTGATTTGATTATAAATGTAAACAATACAATCAGGAAGTGGTTTTAAATATTTGGTGGTGCTGATTATTAATTATGAAACCCTAGAAAAGAGTCAGCTGAGTGGAACGTTAATTACTCTCGTAATAATAATAATAATTACTGTTTTAATTTCTATTTTATTGTTTTCCAGCATGGATGAGGACAGCTCTCCCATATCTCCCTATGTCTACTTATACAACACAGGTCATGTGTATGATGATAAACCGATGAAAGTGGTCAGCTCCTGCCGATTACTAATCTACAACTTTCCTTTTGATATCCAAAACTGCTCATTGACCTTTGGGTCATATCTACACTTTGGTAAGCTTGTGCAAAAACAATACCAACAAAATAAAATCTGTCCACCTCATATTCAGTCGCATTATTTGGCAGGTTTGTACATGTGCTACACTGAAAATTGTCACTTGTTTAATTTAGTTGAGTTTAATTGAAATTAATGAAAAATGAAAAGTAAATACTTTTTCCAAAAATCAAATAAATTTCAGTAGGATTGATTGAAATTAATTAAAATATCTTCAGTCCTGAACCTCCATGAACTCATCAGCATCTAATACAGACAAATTTTCTTTGAATTGTATTCTAGCTGAAGACATATCGGTGGTTGAAAGTATCACAGCTGCAGAGGTCCTGGAGGAGTCGAGACAAGTGATACACACCAGAGGAGAGTGGGAGCTTATAAATATCACAATAAGTCCAAATACCCTGGAAATAACCGATGGAAGCTACTCTGAGATCAAATTTAATGTAAGCTATTTTATTTTATTCTGTATTTTGTATTCACATCATGAATACTGATAATTGTCTGCTTAACATCACTGTTGAATCTGTTGCGATACCTTAACTATTTTATTTATGATTGCTCATTAAAACATATCAATGCCAATGAGAAAGATAAAAGATAACAGTTTCAATTATAACAAATATATGAAAGTTAATAAGAAGTCATGGATACTGAACACATTAACAGTGATGTAATTTAACAATAAGCTGGCAAAATTACATTTTTTTAGAGAAAGTAAGAATGTAAACAGAGTGTGGTGAGCAATGATGGATCCTTGAGGAACACCACATGTCTGAGGGGCCACCAAAAGTACAGGTTTTATGGGGGCTGGTGGAGGAGATCAATATTCCTGTAAAGGTCTCATTTATTAATGTAATTGGACCAATACTGTCGAGTCTCGCTAAAGCCTTGAGGCATTTTTCTTGTTTCTCATCCCAAGGTCATTTTGAAACGTAGACCAATCCTCTATGTGGTGAACCTCCTGATCCCCAGCTGCTTCCTCCTCACACTGGACCTCTTCAGCTTCCTGCTGCCTCCCCATAGTGTGGACCGTGGTGCCTTCAAGATGACCCTCATCCTGGGCTACACCGTTTTCCTGCTCATCATGAACGACCTGCTGCCTGTCACTGGGGAGTCGACACCTCTCATCAGTGAGTGACACCTCTGATATAAAAAAATTTGCTTAACTATGGCTTGTATCTATAGAGACAGAGGTCATGTTATTTCTTTTATATTTGTACTAGTTTTACTTATTGACCAAATGCCAATTAATTTCTTGTCCTCCGATGGTTCTCCTGCTCTGCCCATTGATTTTTAACTTAACCAGTGAGAGTACTTCTACCCTCTTTGCAGCTCTTCAGTATAGAGATCTATAAATGTTACCCACCCTTGATGAATACAGTTTGAATGAAAAAATGCCTCTTTATTTCTTAACCATGCTTTTTGTGTGTCCCACAGATGTTTTCTTCTCCATCAGTCTCGCTCTGATGGTGGCCAGCCTGTTGGAGACAGTGATTGTCACTAATATCCAGCACAGCTCCAGCCAGTACGGTGCGGTGCCTCGCTGGCTCAGCGTCCTCGTGCTACGATATCTAGCTGTTGTTGTTTGTCTCCCTCCGAAAAAGAAGAGCAATCGCATCACAGTCTCCCTTCAACCAGCAGCTAGAGGTATATTACTGCTCATTCTAACCATTATTTTGAAAATATTATTTTGTAAGCAATGTGTTTGAACACAGTTCAACAAATTTTTCCTAAGAGGATCTACTGTATGTCATTTCCGATTGAGTGCACAGAAACTAGAGACAGTTGAGTTTAATTGACTGAACAGCGACTGTCCATGCTCCAGTTTTCTCCACGTTATTGTATATGCGGTTTGCAAGAAGAGTGCTAACTTTACTATATAGAGGATGGTGGGGGATGATATCTGTTTTCTGGTCTTTCAAAAAACACAGCAGCAAACATAATGCAAGGAAAAAAAAATAAGATTATCTGTTCCAGTGTGCAAGCTGCGAACATTAGCATGCCTGGCAAACTAGCTTACTTCCTACAATCATGACCTAGGATCAGCATTATTCGTTTATGAAAGACTTTATTCCCCATTTGTTGAATTGTAAACGTTGAGTCAACTGAAAGCTGTGGATTTCTCTCTCTGGACTCTACATTGTTTATACAGTCAAAAACATATTTATTTCAACCCGGTCACACTTTTAAATATTGTTAAACTCCTGGTTAGCTTTGTAAATTGAAAATGCAACAAAGCTACTTCATTAGATTGAGGTAACAAAACTAACTTGGTTAGGTTTAGTAAGTGATTAAAATAAGTGAACACTGACACAAACACCAGTGTCCTGGGCAAAAGTCTTGTGTTTACTGACCCATCCACCAGCCCGACCTCCTCCCTATGCAGACTTCCACGGACTATCATAACAAACATTATGTGTGAAACATCAAAAACAAACCTTTTTTTTTAATGTATCACACCATATATCACACTATCACTCTACTCTTGATTTTTTTTTTTTACATATCCAGCAATGAATACCAGCAACATCCCTTCAATAGATCTTCAGAGCATCTCTGATGATCCACCACCAGTGAATCCCCCTCCAGAGCCGGCCCTGGATGAACTGAGGAAGCTGAGCAGAGATCTCATGGCCATCCGCCTCCAGATGGACAAACACTTCAACAAGAGCAAAACCTCACAGGAATGGCAAATGATCGGGATAGTCATTGATCGTCTGCTATTCGGCTTGTACATTGTCTTCATCACCATCTGCTTTATCACCATCATAGGTCTCTGGATCTGCACTAACGCGAACATGGGTTGTCTTGATAGGAGTGTTTAATCACATGATTATATTAATCATAAGCAAATGTTTGATCGGTTGGCAGCTTACCGTTAGAAATATATAATGAAATGAATAATAACATGTTGTAGTATATCTTGGTTTTCTCCACTTGTAAATATTCAAATGTTGATGTTTTTGATGTAAAAGACACCAAATTATATGCAGAAAATGGTCATTATGACCAGAAGGAGATAGGGATAGGGTTCAGTTTCAAAGGGTGGAAAGCAAAGGCATAAGCATCATTGATTATCTGGCAGGAAATTGTGGAGATGTGTTGGTATAATACCAAAAGGCTGATTAGGGCAATGTAAAGCAGATGAGTATGTGATGAAGGTCAGGTGGTTACTGGATGCTGCTCTAAATGTGATCAAAACACGACGATTTAATGGAGATTTATAGAAGTAAAATAGATTTCATGGAGCAGAGGCTGACTTTTATTTTCAGTTTTTCCACAGTACTGAGCAGCTGATAAAAGTAGACACAAAATACTTAACAGACCAGTTAGTTTGACTGTTGATAAGTTTGAGTTTTGTGGATCATAACCTTCATATAATGACATTTGATTACTTTGTCATATGGAAAACTTCTGGTCAATTTTTATTCTTTAGAATAAACTTGATGATCAACATATAGATTTAAGTTCATGATAATCAACTCTGTTTACATTTCCCTTAGCTTCAAGTCATATAAGTTGAATTGTAATTGTCATGTTCATTCATTTACTGTGTAAATAAGTTAACATGTACAGTACATTTACATATAAAAGCCTGTCTGCTGTAATGTTTGAATGCCTGCATGTTATAACAAGGTTTATCTATGTTGTGTTATTGGTTAATTAATTTGAATTCAATGAATCAGCTTTTAATCAGGTGGTTTATATCATATATGTGTTTGATATTGTTCTGCAGCTGAGAGAAATTTCAAATATGAAAGAATTAATTATGTGAAGCAAAGTACAGTAATATTAATCCTGTAAAAGACATTTAAATACAATTTTTTTTACGTTCAAATGGGAGTGTTCTGCTGGACACACCAGTGACACTGGACACTGAACAGACCCATAAAACTACAAGCTGCTCAGATCTTCATCTTTATTTTTACCTCCGGACACCCAGAGTGTCCTCCTATGACGCATGCCGAGAATGTCTGAAAGCACCAAAATGTTCAAATCATACATTCCTTCATGTCTGATAAATTTCAACCACACTATGTTTGCAACATATAACCAGTTCTACAGGATCTCCTGGACAGATTTATTTGCAAAGGCTCCTAAATAGTGAAATCCTTTAACTTCAACATGTATTACTAGTGAGGTGCCACAGCAGCTTGTGTACGTCTGCCTACAAGCCAGATTTCTCTATTGTTCAAGAGTGATGCTGCAGAGTTGGCAGAGGCTGTGGTCCTCCTCCAGACATTATATGTGTTAATAAGCATAGAGGAAACCTGAAGGTTGGCTGATGCGTTTTATTTACAAGCAAATATGTAACATCACACTGAGTTACATCCCTTTCCCTCCTCATTCTGTGTTACATACAATATATTCTTTTTAAATGATCTTGTTTACGGTTATGTTTTAGGGGACTGAGGTTCTGAAACCAAGATCTTGAAAGTCCTGCTGACTTTTCTTTTGCATTGTTTGTTAAACAGCAAATATTTGCAGGTTTACGCAAGTCATCCGACCAGAATCGCTCTACCCTGGAGGTGTCCGATAACTGAGACAACACTGTTTATATGCCTTTACACTTATTTTATTTGTTCCTCTTTAAGCAAATGTTGTGATGCATTTACAAAAACATGTTGTGTGTGGGTTCTTTATATATTTATATCTGATTATGTTCAGATACATGAGCGAAAATGAGTGAACCTAGTAATGCTTCACACTGGACACTAATTCAAAAACTGTTGATTGACTGAATAAACTCTCTCTGGAGGGAATTTCATGCACCAGCATGTTTCAACCATCATACATTATAGTTTTCCAATATGACTTCCACAGCTTTGTGTTTCATTTTTTTGCAGCTATTGTGTTTCATACAGATTTGATACCGAGTTAACTTCAAAACAATATCATAAAAAACATTTTGCTTTGACAAACAAGACACGCGCGCAAGTAATCCAGAAGGTAGAGGTGTGAGTTGAGACTGAGCTTAGCCAATCAGCAACAAGAAAAACACAACATAACCAAAATACAACATTTGTTCAGACATCATCCTTTGAAAGTGACAAGTTTATGAATTGGCTGAGCTGACAGAGAAGATGACGGAGGTAAAGACTGCCGAACTAATCTTCATCTGTTTTTCACTGCTTCACGGTAAGGAAGAAAGAATTTTAAACTACACACTAAATTAGCAAAATAAGAGAAGACTGATGGAAGATGATCTGTTCAAAGCTGGAGGTTGGCTGGATTTTATTGTATGATGAAAGTTGCTTTGAATATTAAATATACTGTATTATGTGGGTGAATTTTAGAGCAGTTGCATCAAACATTTATGAATATTGTCATGAGCTGTAAAAAAAAAAATGGTACAACCAAAAGAAAACCAATTTTCATTCACATATTTTGAGGTCAGGAGTCAAGTGAAAATGGCGATGACAGTTTTTTCCCCTTTGAAAATGAATTTAGAGCATTATTCAGCCTTCTTCCTGCCAAGCTAGTATGATTGTGAGGTAATAATGAATTCCTTTGGGTCTAGTTTCATATACCAGTATCTTTACTTGAGCCCACTACAACCTCCAAAAAACTGATTGCATTAATGCCTACATTTCTCTGTGAACTCAGGTTTTGTTGCAGCATTCAACTGCACCAGCCCAACTCCTGAATCTTTGTTTGATGCACTTGAGAAGGAACTATTGCCTAGAAAACTACTGCGACCTGTGAAAAGGTTTTCAGATACACTGAACGTAACCGTCTCCGTGACCTTGGTTGGAATTTTAGGAGTGGTGAGTTTATGAGCAGCACAAAAATCCAATTTTGCTTGCACACACATGTAACTTTTTCAACTAAGTTTACTGTAAGTGAATTTTATTCGTCATGTATGATCATAAACATGTCTCATCCCCAGAATGAAAAAGAACAGTCCTTGACAACATTCATATGGCAGGTCCTGGTAAGTTTTTACAGCACTGACATAACATTAATTCGTTCAGAAATGTGTCTAAAAATTTTCAATGTGAAGAGGCAAATATGCTGAGATGTACAATAAGAGACTGAATCATTCTTCAATCTTTGTTCCAACTACAAACTGATTGTCATCTACCATGATCTTGATGATGACAAACATTACAGTGTTTTCTGATTGTGTATCTTATCTTTTTAAACATGAGGCCACTGTTTTTTTGCAAGTCTGTGTAGTATGGAGGGACTTAAATGGATTGACAAAGGTAGCTGAAGTGATAAGGAGTGTTTATTAACTGGGAGCAGAGAATGAAAATGGATGTGAATCCTGCTAGCTGGTGACTGGAGAAACTAATCCAAGCAATTGGAGGTGGCTGGATGGGGCATGACGAGACAGTAGGCAAGTGAGCAGGCTGACAGGCAGTGACCTTAAAACACAGGTTATAGTAAGTAAGAACAACAACAAGAACAAACACAAGGAAAGTATGCAGAATTTCAGTCTAACTAGGGCTCGAGGCTACCGCTCTAGCTGAATCAATGATCTGGCGATGAGTGTGTGGAGGACTGGAGATGATCTACTGTGGCGTTGAGGAGTTGATAGAAAGCAGCTGTCCAGACAGGACAGGTGAGGAGATTGAGCCAATTAGGAGGGAGCCAGGAAGAGAACCATGCCCACGCCAACACATACAGGCACAGACTTGGGCTGTGGTCAAAAAGTTAAAAAATCATGTCCTAATGTCTTTTCCTAACCACTTCTCCTTGACCTCGATGGAAAACATCATGAATCCAAGGAAAGGTGTGAAGCAGAACTCAGAGGAAGATAACTGCAGTGTTGAGAAAATCCGACTGCACTTTCACCAGGCACAGCAATGATTGGTGCCTTCAAATAGGGTCGTGTTTACCGTGTTTATGAGATGGGAAGTTGTGTTTATGATATGCATGCTGTTCAAGTGGTTAAGTCACCACTGCTAAGCAACAGCAGCATTACCGTTACTGTCCGAGTCTAGAAGAGACTGACAGTTTAGCAAGCAGGTAACATGATGCAGGAAATGCAAAGGCAAAATGAGTAAAAGAGTAATAAGTGTAATTGTTACTGGTAGTGAGTAGGGAGGGTTTTGTAGGAATAGCAATATGTCTGTGTATTGGCTGATCTTGAGATGTGTGTTAGTGTGAATGGAGAAGGGGAAGCAAGAGTGGGAAGAGAGGAGCCACTTTAGCAGCCTCAATTCATGGCCTGCCCTTGATTCATGGCCTGCCCTCAATTCATGGCCTGCCCTTGATTCATGGCCTGCCCTCAATTCATGGCCTGCCCTTGATTCATGGCCTGCCCTCAATTCATGGCCTGCCCTCAATTCATGGCCTGCCCTCGATTCATGGCCTGCCCTCAATTCATGGCCTGCCCTCGATTCATGGCCTGCCCTCGATTCATGGCCTGCCCTCAATTCATAGCCTGCCCTCAATTCATGGCCTGCCCTCAATTCATGGCCTTTCCTTGATTCATGGCCTGCCCTCAATTAGATAAGATAAGATAAGATATTCCTTTATTAGTCCCACAGTGGGGAAATTTACACATTACAGCAGCAAAATACAAATAAAATAAATTAGTATATACATAATAGAAAACAGAAAAAAGTAAAGACAGAAAAAAGAAAAGAAAGAAAAGAGAAAAGAAATTCATGGCCTGCCCTTGATTCATGGCCTTTCCTTGATTTGATTCATGGCCTGCCCTCAATTCATGGCCTGCCCTCGATTCATGGCCTGCCCTCATACCCATTCATGGCCTGCCCTTGATTCTGGCCTTTCCTTGATTCATGGCCTGCCCTTGATTCATGGCCTTTCCTTGATTCATGGCCTGCCCTCGATTCATGGCCTGCCCTCGATTCATGGCCTTTCCTTGATTCATGGCCTGCCCTCGATTCATGGCCTGCCCTCGATTCATGGCCTGCCCTCGATTCATGGCCTGCCCTCAATTCATGGCCTGCCCTCAATTCATGGCCTGCCCTTGATTCATGGCCTGCGCTTGTGTTCTGCTTCAGCATGGTCTGAACCCGAAACCCTGTTTGAATTTTTCTCAAAGACAAACAAGCAATTTCAGGCTATGGTTACTGTTGAAAGGGGCCACAGAGGGGACGACAAGCAGCAAAGGGACCCAGGCTGGATTCAAACCTGGTGTTACGAAACTAGTGACTCTTTATCGGATGACCCAAATGCAGGAAGCAGCCAGACGGGTAGAATCAACAAAAAACAAGCTTTTAGTCTTTGGCTGATAAACAGTAAGACAAAATAACACAAAGCAACTTAGAGCACACAAAGTACACTAAGGCTAGGATTCACACAGAAAAACAGAGTCCACAGAAAAGCACAGTGTCTAACCAAGAAACAGGAGAAACAACAGAGCAAGAGAAAGTCACAGTGATTGCACAAATGATCCAACAAGAACAGAAGCAAAGGGACGGCCTAAATACATACACTGAAGACAAGCAGGTGGAAACAATCAGGAGCGGGGCAGATAATCAGAGCAGCTGAGGGAAACTAGGTCAAGACAGACAATCAGAAAAACACACTGGGGCAGGAAGTGAGCCTGGAAATGATACAACAGATGCACAACTTTCAAAATAAAACCAGAAACAACCAAAGACAAGAAACCAGGAGCAGAACAGGGAGTGAAACAAGACATGACGGCAGACGTGGGTGACAAAACAAACAGTAACAAAGGAAGGAATATACAGCAACTCGAAATAACAACACAAAACCAATAATACACTACGAGCTACAACAGTGCCCCAATCCATACAGTATATTTTGGTCGTGGTCTTTCCATGACATTCAGAGAAATCTAAAATATCAGCAGACTCATCCTTTAAACTAAAGCAGCATGTATGACAGTTAAAATGGTTGGGTCTAAGCTGTACATCACATTGGTGTTGATCTGTCCACTGTAGGAGTGGGATATAGAGGGACTGAGCTGGGATGAGAAGGAATGTGGAACAGATAGAGTCTCTATCCCTCGAGAAAAACTATGGGTCCCAGATGTCGAAATCTCAGAGTTGTAAGTAAAAATGATGTTCAGTCGTTGGTAAACACATTCATTAAACAACAAAAGGAATCACACCATCAACAGACATTTTCTCATTCACATACATATATCTTTAGTTGTGTCGTTTTGGCTTCACAGCGGTTAATCTTTTACACTTCTTTTGATCATATTGTCACCATTTTAGAAACACTAAAAAGAACTGTGTCCAGTTTTAAATATTTGGTGATTTAATATATCCTGGATTAGTTAAAGAAACCAAAGAAAAGAGTTAAATGAGTGGAGCATGAACGCTATCCTTGTATGTGTAATGCTATTGTATTCTTTTCCAGCATGGATGAGAACAGCTCTCCCAACACTCCCTATGTCTACTTATACAACACAGGTCATGTATATGATGATAAACCCATCAGAGTGGTCAGCTCCTGCCGATTACTAATCTACACTTTCCCCTTCGATATCCAAAACTGCTCTCTGACCTTTGGATCATATCTACTCTTTGGTAAGCCCCATGCAAAAACCATAATATAAAACAACATACAACCTGATCACAGAACTGAAAGTCCACCTCATATTCACTTTTATAATTATGGCAACTGTGAATCTGGAGTACACTAAAAATTGTCACTTGAGTTTAATTACAATTTGACAGTAACTTTCATTGTTGACTAACTTAGCTCTAGTCATTTGCACCATTAACAACACTTCACAAAGACTGGGCATCTAATATGGACAAACTTTCCTTATATTTTATTCCAGCGCAAGACATCAGGATGCTTCCAAGCGACACGCCTTTAGAGGACCTGGAAGAATCCAGACAAGTGATACAGACCAGAGGGGAGTGGGAGCTTGTAGATATCACAATAGCTTCAAATACCCTGGAAATAACTGATGGAAGCTACTCTGAGATCAAATATTATGTAATCTATTTTTTCTATTTATTTTGTATATTGCACTGTTAAAAAGAAACTGTGTCGATTTTATCTATCTATGATGATATTTTAAATTACTCCGATTACATTTTTGCTTGTAGGCAGATTAGACAATTTCAGTGAAAATTTTTGCAGTCCCTATTTTCAACGCCATCTCAGTATACCAGGTCAGAGTGGCAGGTGCAGGTCCATTGATTAAAAAAAATAACAAAAGAAAAATAGTAGTTATTGGATGTAACATCAGTTCTATGAGTACAAGAACTGCAAGGAGAGGAAGAGGGTGTGAGACGGTGCCTGGATGAAAGATATAACCCGTGACCAGATTATCATAGCTAATGCAGCACAGAGAGGATACTGACATTTCACACACGAGACATATCTATCTATCTATCTATCTATCTATCTATATATATATATATATATATATATATATATATACACACAGCCCTGCCAATGCATTCAGCCCAGGTTGGCTCCGTTCATACGAGTCAGCCACTCAGTTTGTCACTGTTAGTAGAGACTTCAGTGTAGTTCAGACACTTCACTGATAAACACTTGTCTATCAGCATCAAAGAAAGTTTTTGTATCACCAGATAACAGCTATAAGCAAATCACACAACAACTCAACCACTGTACAAATTGCTCACAAGTGTCACTGTGCAGCCTGCAGTAACAGCAATTACTGTCGCTGACTGAACTCTCTCCAGGGTCTGTCTGATAAACAGATACAAAACAAAGCACATCCTCTTTCCCACCACAAATACTTGTGCACTACACATATAGACTATATTCCAGTGAGCAAATTGTTGAAAGACTTTTATATACCAGCTTTTAGGAAGTGCTGCAACCTCCTAATGCAATAAAAATGTCTGCATTTCTTTCAGTGCTACATTCCTTTAAAGGACATGGAAAATTACTTTTTAAACTGTATTTTAAAAGCTACAGTCCCCCAGACGTCTTATGTCATTAGACCGATATTGTAAAGTCTCACTAAAACCTTCAGGCTTTGTACTTGTATTTCATCCCAAGGTCATTTTGAAACGTAGGCCACTCCTCTATGTGGTGAACCTCCTGATCCCCAGCTGCTTCCTCATCACACTGGACCTCTTCAGCTTCCTGCTGCCTCCCCATAGTGTGGACCGTTCGGCCTTCAAGATGACCCTCATCCTGGGCTACACCGTCTTCCTGCTCATGATGAACGACCTGCTGCCTACCACTGGGGAGTCGACAACACCTCTCATGAGTGATTAACCCCTCTGATATAAGTAGTTTTAAAATTAGCCAAACTAGAGCTCTATTCTCGTTCTTTTATATTTATACTAGCGTTTCTTTCAGACCAAAGTTCCATTGTTGGCAAATTAAAGGTGCAGTGGGTAGAAGTGGAGCAATTATGATTTTATAAAGTCCTTATTATAAAACAGTTACAATATCCTGATAGTGGAGCATGACACAGGTAAGATAACAGAAATCATGCGTCCTCTGTGTCCTCTGGTGCTCCAAATGGCCTCTGCAAGGTTTCACAGACCGGAGGAAAACAACCAATCAGAGCAGACGCTGCCATTGAGCTTCCGTCTATGAGAGCCACAAGTCAATCCCTCAAACTCTGGTCAAACTAGGCAGCGCCGATCAAATATGAATCAATATTCTGTTACTGTAATACCTGTTTCTCTCCTCAAATGTTTTCACAAACATCTTGTAGTTACTGTTTAGCTGTAAAATGAGAAGGTTTGTGACCCGGCAGCCATGTTGATAGGAGTCGAGGAAATACCAAGCACCGCCCACCAGCTGGAGCACAGCCAATAGGAATGCTCTCTGAAATGACCTGTAATTGGTCAAAGTCTTCCGTCATGGGTTAGATTTTTTTAAAGCTTGAAAACAGCCATGAGGAGGTGAAGAAGTCTAGTTTTCTCTCAGAACACCTGAATTATAATATACTGAAATGTTATTATGGCATTTTTGCCCAATGATGCCAAAAACATTCTGCCTGCTGCAGGTTTAATAGATTGCTCTTTGAAAAGGTGGGTCTCCTGCTCTGTTCAACGAAATTATACCTCTACCCCCATGTAGCTGTTCAATATATGTGTTTGAATGAAATTGTCTCTTTATTTCTTAACCATTCCCTTTTGTGTTTCCTGCAGATATTCTCTTTCTCCGTCAGTCTCGCTCTGATGGTGGCCAGCCTGTTGGAGACAGTGTTTATCACTCATGTCCAGTTCAGCTCTCAGCAGTATGGTGCGGTGCCTCACTGGCTCAATGTCCTCGTGTTACAATATCTAGCTGTTATTGTTTGTCTCCGTCCAAAAAAGACCAACCGCATCACAGTCTCCCTTCAGCCAGCTGCTAGAGGTATATTATTATCATCATTTATTTTTTTATAGTTAATTCTGTCACAGCTCCTGCCGATACATCTTATTGTAATCACTGTGTATGCAACTCATTTCAATAAAGTTCTAATTTCGATAACTACATAGAAAAAGTTCACTGGAGGTAAAGGTTCATCCTTCATTCTTGAGCTTGGTAATTGTAGTTTGAGCTAGCTTTTTCCTGAGCTTCTGACTGCATCTTGTGCTCTTCGTCAGCAGTGGAGATTTTGAGATATGCTTTAAAGCTCTGTAGAAAGCTGGTAAAAGGATCTCAGCACACACTTTTCTAGGACGTTTCCTGGAAATAAGTTTAATTTTGGAAGTATACAGGAATATATAGGAAATTCATTGACTGAAAAGCAAGTGCTCTATTGTACCTTAGTGCCTACAGTATATGAGGTCATGAGAAGAGTGAGACTTAGTATTTTAAAGAGTTAAAAAGTCTTTTTCTAGGCTTTCCAAAACCAAAACCGTGCGTTCGTGCATGTTTGCGTACATGTGTGTCACACCATATGTCACACTATTACTCTAATCTAGTTTTTTTATTTCATATCCAGCAATGAATGCCAGCATCATCTCTTCAAGAGATCTTCAGGGCATCCCCGTTGATCCACCACCAGGGAAACTTCCTCCGGAGCCGGCCCTGGATGAACTGAGGAAGCTGAGCAGAGATCTCATGGCCATCCGCCTCCAGATAGACAAACACTTCAGCAGCAATAAAACCTTACAGGAATGGCAAACGATCGGGATAGTCATCGACCGTCTGCTGTTCGGCTTGTACGTTGTCTTCATCTCTGCCTGCTTTATCACCATCATAAGTATCTGGATCTTGAGATGAGTTGATGGGAGATTTTAATCACACAATTACATTGATCATAAGCAAAAGTTAAATTGACTGGCAGCTTACAGTTAGAAAGGTAAAGTGAAATAATTTATAACATGTTTCTTTGTTCAGCAGAGGATTCAAATGTATTTGATGCAAAAGAGACCAAATTAAATGCAGAAAATTGTCACTTTGAATACAAGGAATGATTACAGCGAACAAAACCTATTTCAATATACACATGGATACTCGACTGTTGTTTTAGGGTAGACATGAAAAACTGTGAATCTAAGCCTCAAGTATTATCGCCATCAAAAGTTGAGTCCTAAATGAAGTTGAATCCTTGGAGTGATTATGATACAGAAAATGTTTATGTGATGAATAAAATACACTCTGGAGAGTCTCTGTTTCTTGTAGGTACTTTATTATAGATCGATTATTTATTTATTATAGATAACAGGAAGCTGACTCAACACATCAAATACAATATAGTGTCAGCGTGACAAGCCATACCCAAGCTGCCATGGCTCCTCTTAGCTATCTTGTCTTTCTGAAATGATTAAATCCAGTTGGAACTAGTAACAACAAGCAATAAATTGACACGTCTGGACAGTCCCTCATGTTAAAGTTGAAATGCCCCTTTTGAAAACAGATGATTCACTGTAACAGTGACTCAGCAATTTTACATATATATTTCAGTCATTTCACAATGCATGGCCCAGTTTAACACTAAGCAGTAAATTGACTGTTGGTCATTCGTAGCTTTCTAAAACAGTATAAACCAAAAATAAGCATGTGGTTCGACAGCACTGAAAAATGAAACATATTCTGTAACCACAACGGTTCAAAAGCAGGATTTAAGAGGTGCTGTATTATTAAAACTATATCATCATTGTGTATTAAGATAAGATAAGATAAGATGAACCTTTATTAATCCCTGTAGGGAAATTCAGTTTTTACACTCTGTTGTTAATTTCATACAGTACACATACATGCATCAATGGAGAGATGTCAGAGTGAGGGGGCTGCTCCTGACAAGCGCCCCGAGCAGTTGGGGGTTTGGTGCCTTGCTCAGGGGCACCTCGGCAGTGCCCAAGAGGTAAACTGGCACCTCTCCAGCAACCAGTTGGTCTTGGTCCATGTTGGGACTTGAACCGGTGATCCTCCGATTCCTAAACCAAGATCCAACGGACTGAGCTACTGCCGCCCCATATAACCATATAATCATATATCGTATCATATAATCATGACATCAATATTTCATTTGTAAATATCATGGTTGTCATCAACACTGGTATAGTACAGCACCCTTATGTTGAACAAATCCTGTATTTCCTGTGTGTTTATGATCTAGATCAGGGATTTTCAAAGTCTCACACTGATTACAGTATAACTTTCATTTGTAGCGTGACAATTGAAAAACAACCAATATGAAAGATAAAGTAAGTTATTCCTTAATTCTTAAAACCCCTTTCTCTGAAACTGCATGTGACCTCTCAAGACTCCGGGCGCTAAGGGGGGAGACGTTTCATTTACGACTGACCTGCTTGAGCTCACAGAGGAGAAAAACAACATGATCAATCTGACCATTTACATCGTACATCAAGTTAAAACGTCTGGGCACCGCCCACCGGCCTGAGCAGCCTCTCTCACTTTACAGCTAAACAGTTCACTAAAATACTGTAAATTTCTGAAAACATTTCAGGCAATAAACAGGCATTACAGAATTGTGATTCATATTTGATCAGCCCTGCCTCGTTTGACAGTTTGATCAAAGTTGGCAAGTTTATCGAGCAGTGATTGACAGCTGCCTAGAGACTGCTCAGCTCTGATTGGTTGCTTTCCTGTAGGCGTGTTGAACTCTTGCAAATGACATTCTTGTATAAAAATTATTTATCATATTTGCTGCTAATCATTGCTGCTGGTGTTCTTGGAGCTGGGAAAAGAGGAATCACATTTTCATGTTGCATCACAACAGAGCAGGGATAACAGAGGGATTAGGAGACCCTGTTGTCTCTGCTCCAACTGGTTTGGGATGTTTATAACTGCTTTTTAGTGTCAATTTTTCCTTTTTTCACATTTTTGTTTCCCTAATGGAAAATGACATTTCAGCGTTTGTTTGCTTTTTTTTATTTCATTGTGTTTCTGTTTATTCCTCCACCTCCAACCCTCCCAGTTGGGATGATGATTCCTATTCCTGTTTACTTTTATTTGCAGACTCACATCACACCTGCACACTCTCACTTATGTGCCGTCAAGCAACAAATATTTACATGTTTCAACAAACCATTTCACCTGTGACAATCACTCTACCCTCGAGGCGTGTTCTTCTGTTTGCTTAAATGAAGTCTGGGACGGTACTTCTCTGAAATATGCAGCATTAAGACACAAGAGAAGACATTTCTTTTCTTTGAATTTCAAATTCATATTGATGTTATACAAAATCATCTCTTGTGTGTTTCCTTTTATACTTATATTGGACTACATTTAGATAAATTAGGGAATATAAGTACAGAGCAGAGTAATTAAGTTTTAAACAAAAAGTTTTTTTTGGGTTCATTGTATGCTGAAGTGTGTGGTAACAATACTTCAAAACTTTCATATTGAACTGACTTAAGTAAAACCAACTCCTGAGATAGCTTTCAACATCCTTTTTGATTAGTTTGACTTAAATTAACAACACTGTTGTTTGGGAAAACAGGACAAACATGCAAATTATTCAAATGTGAAAGCTGTGAGTTGTGTCGAGCCAATCAGAAACAAGATGCGCCATTTCTTCAGAGTGTTGACATTTTGCTTTAAAATTTCTGGGACAAGTTATGAAGGTAGTTGAGCTGAAACAGACACGATGACGGAGGTAAAGACTGCCGGGCTCATCTTCATCTGTTGTTCACTGCTGCATGGTAAGAAAGTTTGACTATCTGCTAAATTAGCAAAACAAAAAGTTTGACGGAAGATGATCTGTTAACAGCTGAATAGAGTGAGATGTTAGTCTCACTTCATATTCATACATCAATAAACAAGAGAAAAGCTACTCTATGAAGGTCAAAACAAATACATGATAGTAGAGTTTCACAATACGATGACAGCTGCCTTGAACTGTATGTATGACTGGATATGAGTTTTATAACAGTTTAGTGGAACATTCATGAATACTGTCATGAGATGTTTGTGGGAAAGCAGTGGGATTTAAAATGTTAATTATTATATATTATATATCATATTCTCCTGGGAACCGATTACAGAAAGTATGATTTCAATTTTACAGCATGTCAGCTGTGGTGGACCACCATTTCAGTGTGAAAATTTAGTGTGCTGCAGAGTGACCTTAAACCAAGAATACATTCAACTTGATTGAAAAACTAGACATAAAAAGACATATATTATTCTGGGTTCACAGTAACAAAATACTAGAAATTATGCATATAGTAAATGGATAATTGCATGTCATGTACCACCCATAATGTACACATATTGCTATGTATCAGTGATCAGTGGAGTTTGAAGATTTCCCATGCAGAAATGCAAATTGCCTCAAGAATGCAAAGTTTGTGTTTAAGAGTATGGTAAATAGGAGACTGTAACACTGGACTTTTCCTAATGATGCGCTACAACCTGACAGTATTTAAAGGGATAGTCTGGGTGTTTTGAAGTGGGGTTGTAGGAGGTATTTCTCCATTGTCCAGCCAATTAGACTGTTGTCAGGCTATGTTTTCAGTCACTAGAGGTCCTATAGATGTGGGTTAATACGGGCCAACTACAACCGCCAGTAAGTATTATCATCTATTTACAATGTGTAGTTTCAAGAGTGAGAAAGTCCACTGATGGTGGGAGGGAGTGGTGGATGGGTGAAACAAACACATGTCTATCATCAACTGGAGTTTTGATGCAATTTGAGTTTGCATCCCGTGTAAAACCAACAATGTGTATTTGTCTTTCTGTTCATAGTTATGTTAACTCAAAACATGTTTTTCCCTAAACCAAAAGAAATTGTAATTTTATTGCCTAAACCTAAAGAAGCCTTTGTTTGTGTTCAAAACATGAAGTTTAATTCAGTTTTGCAGCATGTTACGTGTATCTTTTACCAAAAATGGGAAAGATGTGTGTTGATAATGGGTGAAATGTCAGTGTATTACCTACAGTAGATGGTGGCCGGCACACCCCCAGTTTGGAGAGTTACCTCTTGAAAACAAAGCAATGACCTGCCTATTCTCATTCCCAGGGCGTCAGATACCGAGGGTTTGATACAGCCGTCAGTATCGCGTCAGCACGCTTTTGTGCCGGACACAGCGGTAATCCCATTAACTGCAATGTAAACCCATCCGCCGCAACAGTAAATGCTCTGAGAAAGTGCGCCGTGGGTGACGTGGTCTAAAGAGAGAAAGAGGCATACCGGGCAGGTGGGACGGGAGGTGGATCGGTCCAATTTTCAAGGCTTAGATCCAGGAGACTGCTGTTTGTGTCCCGTGTGTCACGTTATAATCAGCTGTTTGTTGTTCACAACGTTCAGTTTCATTTTCACTGTACAAACAAATCAGTTTTAGGCCCAACCACATAGTTCGTTCCTAAACCTAACTATAGTGGTACTGTTATGTAAACCAAAAGTGATACTATAGTGGCTCTGATGTCAAAAATAAAGTGTGTGACAGAGCGCCAGTATGTGACGAGTTGTGTATGTGGGCAGCAGTAAAATGTATTTTAGACACCCGAAAAAGTAAATACCAATGTAAGGTGAAGACAAGGTACACTTAAACTGATTTTTTGTAGGTCTCTAAAACAAAAACAAACATTGCTGCTGACCCAGTCCATAGCAGAACACAGCTTTGCTCCAGAGCTGGTACTCCTGTCTTGTTTTTCCAAACTCTGTGTACTGTAGGTAATACACTAACTACGGCCAAATACCTCCTACAGCCCCACTTCAAAACACCAAATATGCGCCTTTAAAATACAGTCAGGTAGTAGTGCATCGCTGAGAAAATTCCAGTGTTACAGCCTCCTATTTGCCATAGTCATAACTTTGAATTCTTCAGGCAATCTGAATTTCTACTTGGGAAATCTGTAAAGAATCCTCCCTGCTTCATTTGTGTCGCTTACATTAATGTGGAGTCATTAAACACATTAGGATGGTCTCTTGGTGTCCACTACAGCTAACAGCATGCATGTGGACAAAATGTCCACTACACAGGACACATGTCAGTGGGCTGGGTCTCAGGAGGATAAACTATATTCTTATCAAATAGACTAAAAACTACTGAGATGTGTTGCAGAATAAATCAACAGCTTCACACAAACCAGAAACCAGTGAGTTACAGTAGCAAGTAAAGCTGAGAGAAGTACAACATAATGTCAATACTAAGGGCCTTTGCACTCCAAGTCTCCAAGTTTTTTGTCTGTAATTGTTGCATGTTGAAACATAAATACTTCGTCACATCGCATCAGTCCTGTTAACACACCAACTCCAAAGCTTTCGTCAGTCATTGAGTTTTTTGGAAGCGGTTCAATTTTCTGTTTGTTTGGGTTTTTTTTGCATCAGTCAAAAACCAAAAGAGGGTTGCTGATCACTCAGACCTACCATCTGTGCAAACATCATCATCACCGATAAACTGATTCATGTCTCCCAGCACAAAAACTTTACAGTAAAGAAATAAAAGAATACAGAGATGCAGAAGTTAAAGATAGATTGACAGATGATTGCAGAACAGCTTGGAATCAGAGATGGTTGCATCAGAAATGATGCTCTAGTCGGTTAAACAACAGCTTACATTAGTAATGATCTTCTGCAGCAGCTACTCATAACAGAGGCCACATGTTCAACCTCATAAAAAGCCATGGCATATCTACCAATATCTCCTCAGTTATGGATGTGGACATCTCTGATCATTTCTGTGCTTTTTTTTACTGTCAATGGTTTTCTACATCTGGATAAAAGGATAAAACGAATTGTCAGGAAGTGTAGCCTTACCACTGAAATGGCTACAGATTTCACTGATCTCAGTCTGAACACTCCTGCAGACATTTTACCCTCCTCTCACAGTTTTACTGTAGATAGCAGTAAATTAAGATCAAACCTTGACACAGTGGCCACACTAAAACTGAAAAAGATTATTTCTAATAATACAGCGGAAAGAAGATGGTGAAAGAGGAATACAGGAATGGTCAATTATCAAGTTTCCGTGAACAGCTGACTATTTAAATTTGCAATGAAACAACCAAGATAGATAGATAGATAGATAGATGAGTATCAGTCAAATTAAAACAAAAGGTATTGTATTGAATTTAAAAAGTCTGGTATCATCCATGTGTGGATGCAGGTTTTAAAAATGGATCAGCGCATGTAGTGGGTAGCTTATACGAAGCCTTTTGAACAGTTCATGAAGTCTAATTACCCCATTCTATATAGCAAATGACTGATTTGCCTTTAAGCAAGTACAAATCAAAAAATACATTTATTTGATCAGTCTCATGGATTTAGATTTCTTATTTCCCTTTTTGAACTCAGGCTTTGTTACAGCGCTGAACTGCTCCAGCCCGACTCCTGAATCCTTTTTTGATGCACTTGAGAAGGAGCTACTTCCTAGAAAACGACACCGACCTGTAAAAAACTTTTCAGATACAATGAACATATCCATCACTATGACTGTGGTGGGAATTTTAGGAGTGGTGAGTTCATGAGCTGCATAAACATCTATTCATGCTTGCACATACACGTGCGTAAGCTTTTCAACTAAGTATACTGTAAGTGATTTTTTTCATCATTACTAATCATAAATATGTCTCATCCCTAGAATGAAAAAGCCCAGTCCTTAACAACACTGCTATGGCTAGTCGTGGTAAGTTTTCAGAGTACTGACAAGACATGAATTTATAACCTAAATCCATTCATTAACACCATAATACCAAAATATGTCATGATTAAATGGTACAAAGATGAAGTGGCATGATTGCCCTCAAATTCTGCTTAGTTAAATGATAAATTTATCAAAGTATAGATATACTGAATTTAACTTGCATTAAATCAACCTTGGGCCACCACCCTTTGAAAAGGAAAAATAATGAGGAAGACTAGACTTTCAACCAGGAGACCAGCGTTCATGTCCCAATGTGTTGTGGAGTTATTACCTCCGCCAAGGAGGTTATGTTTTTGCCGGCGTTTATCTGTCTGTTTGTTTGTTTGTCTGTTTGTTTGTTTGTCTGTGTTCAAGATAACTCAAAAACTTATGGACAGATTTTGATGAAATTTTCAGGGTGTGTCGAAAATGTGACAAGGAAGAACTGATCTAATTTTGGGGGTGATCCGGAATCCTGGATTCTGGATCACTTTGAAATTTTCATTAACATTGGGGTCAATGGGACTCAAAAAATTGTTTCTCAATATCTCTGGTAATTGTTGTTGACTCAGAGATTTACAATGTGTACTTCTATCAAATCCCAAAGGCTGATCCAGATCTGATCCAGATGGCGGAGGTCTGCGCTCTCCGAGTGCTTTTCTAATTTTGAGTTATTTTTTGTTACGTTAGTGACTTTTGTAACATGTTTTTTAGTGACGTTTGTTACCTGTTTTCCGTACTTCTGTTACATTGTTTCCATATGTATTTTACTCAGTTTATGTACAATATTTTCAGCTCAACCATGATGGTTTCCTAAACCTAACTAAATGGTTTTGTTGCCTAAACCTATGTGAGTGATTTTGTTGTAACTGCTACCAGATTTTTGTTGTGTGGCGTAAGAATGACACTCAAAAAAGGCTTACAAATGACATCCGAAAAGAATAAAATGCAGACACAGGGAATGTCCTTGTACTGTTGTGCTATTTTCCCATGAGATCGGGTTGCCATGATGCTGATGAGACGAGTCGATCAGATGACGTACAGATTCTTTTTCTTCTTGAAATTGAAATGTTACGATATTATCAAACAAGTTGAACACAGCTTTGGACGAAGGGTACACGAACCATGGTCCAAGGCTGGATCCTTGGTCTTTAGGATTTGCGTTATTGCCTCAATGACTATCAGTGTTGCCAAGCTGGTGACTTTCTCTCCAGATTTACGGACTTTTGAAGCTGGTGGTGCTAGCTGTTTTCATTGGAAAAGAAATGGCAACACTGGGCTGTGTTTTTTGGTCAGATCGTTTTAAAGACTAGTGTACTCTTGCTGGTTTCTCAGCATTACAGAGTTAAAATGGTTGTTGTGTTAAATATAGGAGTGGAATATCCCGGGACTGAGCTGGGATGAGAAGGAATGTGGAACTAAAAGAGTCTCTATCGCTCGAGAAAAGCTTTGGGTCCCTGACGTCCATATCTCAGAGTTGTAAGTAAAAAGGATGTTCAGTAGTAAAATTGTTCATTCATTAGAAAACAAAAGGAATCACACCACCAATAGACCTTACATCCTTCAACACAAGGACAGTATATTGCAGTATTTTTGTACACCTTTGAAGCTTGTTCTGTTTTGGTGAGAGAGTGGTTTATAGTAAAGTATTAGTTACCAAAACCGAGGAAATGAATCATGAATCCTTTTAAATTATGTATGTGTATGATTTTTCTACTGTATTCTTTTCCAGCATGGATGAGGACAAATCTCCCAAAACTCCCTATGTCTACTTGTACAACACAGGTCATGTATTTGATGATAAGCCAATGAGAGTGGTCAGCTCCTGCCGATTAGTAATCTACACTTTCCCCTTTGATCGCCAAAACTGCTCTCTGACCTTTGAATCGTATCTACACTTTGGTAAGCTTGTGCAATAAATACTAACAACACACAGTAAAGTCTGATCTCAGAAGTGAAAGTCCACCTCACGTTCACTTTCATTATAATTAGGGTAGGTTTGTAAAATTGAGGGCTGCACGGTGGTGCAAGAGGGTCGCAGGTTTGAATCTGGCTTGGGGCCCTTCTGTGTAAAGTTTATGTTATATTGTCCCTGTGTAAGCGTGGGTTTTCTCCAGGTGCTCCGGCTTCCTCCCACAGTCCAAAGACATGTAGGTTCCTTGACTCTAAATTGAAAACTCCAGCCCCCCCCGACCCCTATCGGGATAAGTGGTTGAAGATGGATGGAGGGATGGATGGATGGATTGTACAATTGAGTGCTACTTTATTTACAATTTACAATTACAATTTTTAATTTTTGTCCTGAACTTCCATGCCCTCAACTTTTATGTCGACAACTTATCGCTACTCATTTGCACCAATAACAACACTAACAACACAACAACACAGACTGGGCATCTAATATAAACAAACCTTCCTTCAATTTTATTCCAGCGGAAGACATCAGCATGTTTCACAGCAAGACACCTACAGAGGTCCTGGATGAGTCCAGAGATGTGCTACAGACCAGAGGAGAGTGGGAGCTTGTAGATATCACAATAGCTCCAAATACCCTGCAAATAACTGATGGAAGCTACTCTGAGGTCAAATACTATGTAAGCTATTTTATTTTCTGCAGTATTTTGTATTCACATGATGACGACCAATAATTATCTGTTCAACATCACTGTTAAGTTAGTTGTGATACCTTAAAGACCCCTACGTTGATTTTTTTGTGGACTTTATGTGATTAATCTTTTTTATTATTCTGCTGAAAAATGAGACAATGCCAGTGAAAACTTGTGCAGTCCATGTTTCCAACCTCGTCATCTCAAAATGACAGGTCAAAGTAACTGGATGTTTACCAGTGTCTTTTTTAATAGTACTACTACCAGTCTGAATTTATTTATACAAAAGAATATTGCAAGGTGCTTAATCTGGAAAAAACCTATCAATGCAATAATACAATTTAACAAGAGCTGGCAAAAAGAAAGCTTTTTTTGGGGGGGGGGGGGGGGGGGGGGTTAAAAATAGGTTTCTAAAAGTGAGTGTAGTGGATGCTGCTGGTGGAGGAGATCAATATTCCTGTAAAAGTCTCATTTATTAATGTAGCTGGACCAATACTGTAGAGTCTCACTAAAGGCTTGAGGCATTTTTCTTGTTTCTCATCCCAAGGTCATTTTGAAACGTAGGCCAATCCTCTATGTGGTGAACCTCCTGATCCCCAGCTGCTTCCTCCTCACACTGGACCTCTTCAGCTTCCTGCTGCCTCCCCATAGTGTGGACCGTGGTGCCTTCAAGATGACTCTCGTCCTGGGCTACACCGTCTTCCTGCTCATCATGAACGACCTGCTGCCTGTCACTGGGGAGTCGAAAACACCTCTCATGAGTGAGTGACGCCTCTGATATACGTAGATTTAAATTTATTCTATCTATCAAGACAGAGGTCATGTTATTTCTTTTATATTTATAATAGTTTTACTTAACACTGTATATACACCCCTGATCAAAATCTTAAGACCAGTTAAAAAATTGCAAGAATTTACGTTTTGCACTGTTGTATCTTAAGAAGGTTCTAAGTAGAGTTTCAAAATGCAAAAAGAAGAAATGAGAGCAAGAGACTAAATGTTTTGAGCAGGCAATTTATTGAAAAGAACAATTTAACTAAAATAGGCTGTTCATCAGCTGATCAAAAGTTTAAGACCATAGCTCAAAAAAAAACCCTAAAACAGAAATTAAAGTCTCAAAAACAGACTCAGTAATGAGTAGCTCCACCATTATTGTTGATCACTTCAAAAATTCGTGTTGGCATGCTTGATGCGAGTGTTTCCAAAAGGCTTGTAGGAATGTTGCTCCAAGTGGTGAAGATGGCTTCACGAAGGGCATCCACTGTCTGGAACTGATGTCCATTTTTGTAAACTTCCCTTGCCATCCATCCCCAAATGTTCTCAACTGGATTTAGATCAGGGGAACATGCAGGATGATCCAAAAGAGTGATGTTATTCTCCTGAAAAAAATCCTTTGTCAGACGGGCATTGTGAATTGCAGCATTGTCCTGCTGAAAAACCCAGTCATCAGCACACAGACGAGGGCCCTCAGTCATGAGGGATGCCCGCTGCAACATCTCCACGTAGCCAGCTGCTGTTTGACGCCCCTGCACAACCTGGAGCTCCATTGTTCCATTGAAAGAAAAAGCACCCCAGATCATGATGGCACCCCCTCCGCTGTGCCGTGTTGAAAAAATCTCAGGTGGCATCTCCTTGTCATGCCAGTAGCGTTGGAAGTCATCAGGACCATCAAGGTTAAATTTTTTCTCATCAGAGAATAAAACTTTATTCCAACTTTGAACGTCCCATGTTTGGTGCTCCCTTGCAAAGGCCAAACGGGCAATTTTGTGGCGTTGAAGGAGACGTGGCCTTTGAAGACGTTTTTTGTTTTTGAAGCCGTTCCTTTGCAGATGCCGTCTGATGGTTATTGGGCTGCAGTCAGCACCAGTAATGGCCTTAATTTGGGATGAGGATCGTCCCGTGTCTTGACGGACAGCCATTCGGATCCTCCGGCTCAGTGCTGGTGAGATTTTTTTGGGTCTACCACTTGATTTTTTTGTTCCATAAACCTCAGGATCTTTTAAGAAATGCAAAATGACTGTCTTACTGCGTCCAACCTCAGCAGCGATGGCACGCTGTGAGAGGCCTTGTCTATGCAGCTCAACAATCCTGCCACGTTCGAAGGCAGTGAGTTTTTTTGCTTTTCCCATCAAGAGGTCTTGACAGTGTGATTACTTGACAGAAAATGACATGGAATCCAAATTTTTGCACAGATTTGGGCTTTTAAAGGATGTGGTCTTAAACTTTTGATCAGCTGATGAACAGCCTATTTTAGTTAAATTGTTCTTTTCAATAAATTGCCTGCTCAAAACATTTGGTCTCTTGTTCCCATTTCTTCTTTTTGCATTTTGAAACTCTACTTAGAACCTTCTTAAGATACAACAGTGCAAAATGCAAATTCTTGCAATTTTTTAACTGGTCTTAAGATTTTGATCAGGAGTGTATGTGTGCGCCAATCTGTTACCCACCCTTGATGAATAACGTTTGAATAAAATGACTCTTTATTTCTTAACCTTTTTTTGTTGAATTTCCTGCAGATGTTTTCTTCTCCCTCAGTTTCGCTCTGATGGTGGCCAGCCTGTTGGAGACAGTGTTGATCATTAATGTCCAGTTCGGCAACAAGCGGTTCAGGCCGGTGCCTCACTGGCTCAGTGTCCTCGTGTTACGATATCTAGCTGTTATTGTTCATCTACGTCCAAAAAAGACCAACCGCGTCACAGTCTCCCTTCACCCACCTGCTGGAGGTATAGTTTGGTGCTGTTTCAAAATAAATCACCTGAAAACATTGAAAAGTCAGCTGAAGCAACCCTGTCTCCTAAAAAAAATGACATATATAACGTATAACTAAATTGCATTCTCAATTACATTTCGAGGGGAATGCATTTTCTCCCAGATCACGGTCACAGTTTTAAACAGTTTAATCATGCGGTTAGCAATACAACTTAGTGGCATTTTAATGCCAGTTATTTCTTTAACACATTAACATAAATTTAAATTTTAAGGTTGTAGTGGGCTCAGTTTTAAAGCTAGAGTGAAGATTCTGAAATCATATGAAACTTGAAACGCTAAGGTACCGACCATGTCTTACTTGTTGCAAAGGAGGTTGAATAACACTCCAAACTTTTGGTAGGTAAAACTGGCATGGCCATTTTCAAAAGGGTCCCTTGACCTCTGACCTACAAATATGTGGATGAAAATGGGTTCTCTGGGTACCCACCAGTCTCCCCTTTACAGACATGCCCACTTTATGATAATCAAGTCAAAGTCAACTCAGCACACTGACAGCTGTTGTTGCCTGTTGGGCTTCAATTTGCCATGTTATAATCTGAGCATATTTTTTGTACTAAATGTAGTACCTGTGAAGGTTTCTGGACAATATTTCTCATTGTTTTGTGTTGTTAACTGATTTCCAGTAATAAACATATACATACATTCGCATTAAGCAACACATTTTCACACTCCAACGTCTCTCCGATCAGACTTCTTAATGTAACCAGAGGAGTCGCCCCCTGCTGGCTGTACAAAGAATACAAGTTAAAGGCATTTCAGCATCGGCTTCACTTCTCAGACACTGAGGTTGCCCGCTGGTATGGGGTGTGTGTTTTTGTATCTGGAGGGCAGCAGAGAACTGGGAAAGAGCCTGAAGAGTGCAAAAGAAGTGCCAAAGAGAGTTTAAATGTGTTGAGGTGGAAAAGGTGATGGAAGATGCCATCCTCCACTTTGAAAGTAATGGTCAAAGTAGCTCCCATGCTTTTTTGCGGTATGTGTATATTGTAAGTAAGTGTAAGTGTTACGGTAAGAGCGTCCAAGAACTGGCTTCAAAATAAAAGTGATCTTCTAGTGAATGTGATAGACAATTTGACATAACTCTAATAAATCAATCAGTCTGTCAATAATAAATAAAGAAGAAAGAAAACAAAATGAATAAATATCAAATAATAAATAAAATGAATGATAATTGTAGAAAACATGTCCAATGATCAATTTGACTTCAATATGACAGCACACCACTTTTTTTTTTTTTTTTTTTTTTTTTTTTTGCATATCCAGCAATGAATACCAGAATCATCTCTTGTAGAGACCTTCAGAGCATCTCTGGTGATCCACCACCAGTGAAACCCCCTCCGGAGCCGGTCCTGGATGAACTGAGGAAACTGAGCAGAGAGCTCGCCGCCATCCGCCTCCAGATGGACAATCACTTCAACAAGGACAAAACCTTGCAGGAATGGCAAATGATCGGGGTAGTCATTGACCGTCTGCTGTTTGGCTTGTACACTATCTTCATCTCTGTCTGCATTATCACCATCATATGTCTCTGGGTCTTGAATTGACACGATGGGAGTTAAATTGATCATCAGAAAACGTCTGATCGGCTGGCAGCTAACAGTTCGAAAGATAAAATTAAATCAATTATTACATGTATTTCTTGGTTTAGCAGAGGATTCAAACTTATTTGATGCAGAAGAAACCAAATGAAATGCAAAGATGATTTGAATAAAAATAATACAGTGAAACTTTTCTCACTTTATATTCATACATCAATAAGCAAGAGAAAAGCTACCTTAAACTATAAGCTACCTAATACTAAACAAAAACATGATAGGAGGATTTAATAATGATAGCTGCCTTGAATTGTATGTATGACCAGATATGAGTTTTATACCAGTTTTGTGACATATTCATAAATACTATCATGAGATGTTTATAAATGTGTGCTGTTTGTTAAAAAAACAGTGGAATTTGACGTTTTAAGAATTTAAGTAAAACCATAAACTGAAAAATTATCAAAAAGAGTAAAAACAAGTGAGATGTGTAACAAAATTAATAAACAGCTTTCCACAAACAAGAAACCAGCAAGTTACTGCAAGTAAAGCTGAGAAGTACGACATACAGTATGTCAATGCTAAAAGCCTTTGCACTGTCTATTTTTTGTCCCAAATCAGTGCACATTTAAAAATATATAACTCACATTGTGTCAATCACGTTTGCACACCGAGTCCGAAACTTTCATCCGTTATTACAGGATTGATTTTCTGTGCTTTTTGCACATCCGTCAAAGTGACTGCAAAACAGCTGGGAATGAGGGATGGTCACAAATCAAAGGATATACGAAAGAATAGACAGTAGTGATTGTGCTCTAGGCGGGAAAATGTTGGCACAGCACGCATGTACTTAGTTCAGTCTTGTCTTGTTTTGTAAATTTTCACAGTAACCAATGTGTTGCCGTGTTGGAATGATGTTCAACTATTCATGGATGTGAATATTAATGTACACGTTATCTGAATATGACGAATAAAGCATCTGTAAATCCTGCTGTCTGATCTTTTTAATGAAGTAATTTTAAAAATGATGAAGTAATGAGGGACTCCTCCCCAGGGTAAGTAATCGTTAGATAATGATTAAGTACTGACAAACTCCTCAGAAACTATTCAGTATTATGTAAGTAATATGTCTTATGTCCAGAATATTTCTCTGCCATATTGCTGGCATTGTCATAGCTTTGACCACAACAGTCCATCAAATCAATGTCCAGTTCTTTGAATGCAGATGTGAGCACTGTCTCCATGTGTTGTGCTATGACCATGTAGTGGTATGAATGAGTATGTATGAGTTTGAGGTCGACAATATGTTAATCTGAAAAGTTTTATGTAAAATAATTTGACAGTAATTGGGGAATAAACCCACCTAACACAAAAATAAAGTGTGATTCTGTCGACATTGGGGTTTTTTTTTGGCTCAGTTATTTATGTTAACGTTATTAAACACATCCTCACCACTGTTTATTGGTAACACCCGAGCCATCCTCATGCACGACCACAATGGAGTTATAACTGACTAATTTTCTATTTCAGGACACATCTTAGTGGAAATCTTTCCATTAACATCATGTACTCTCAGTATCTTCTATTTAGTTTTGTGAACATGCTTAACTTATGCTAACTGTTCACTGGCTGACAGAGCTGAGTGATGATTAAAAATGACAGCTAGCAGTGTGGCTCGAGGGATGACAATGTCTGTCTGTTGGACAGTACTCCACCACTTTGGTCCAGGTTGAAACATCTCAACTATTACAGACAGATTTGTGCCGACATTCATGATCCATGATGAATCCTAATGACTTTGATGATCCTCTGACTGGTCCTCTAACACCACCAGCGGATCGAAATATTCCCTTATCCTGCAAAATATGTCAACATCTACTGGATGCATTGGCCCAATGTTTTTTACAGACTATCATGGTTCCCAGACAATGTTTACTCATGACTTTGTTGATCCCCTGATTTTCCATTAATGCCACCAGGAGGTCCACATTTGTGGTTATGAGTGCAGCAGCATCTCTCAACAACTACTGGATGGATTGCCGTTTGGTGCAGACATTTATGTTCCTCCTAAAGACGAATTGTAATAAATTTTCACCTACCACTATAAACAGGTCAAAGTTTTGATTCACAATATTAAGTTTATATTAAAAATACCGCAAAACTCATTACTATCAGCCTGGGCATTACGCTAAACCATGTAATGAGGACAAAAAACAGCCAAGTGCATAATGTTGTTTGCCGTGGCCTCAGCTGACACGAATTATTGTTGAATTGTTGACATGTCTAATACAAATCCACATGAAGGTGATTCAAAGACCTGTGGTACAATCCAAATATTCATTATCCACACACAGTGATCGGATGAGTGGCTGCATCCAAGCAAACTGGAACACCCTAAAGGCTTACAATAAGTCACGCTGCAGTCAACCATACTCTACTGTCAATATTAGCCTCCGTGGGAGGTTACACATGTCATTTATAATTATTGATAAGTTCCCGTTGCTCCAGCAGATTGTCTCAATCTGATGGAGCAGACTGCTGACTTCTTTTTCTCTAAACTAAGGCACTTGTCCTGATAAAGGCTTAACTGAGACTGAAAATGGCAGATGTAAAGCCCACAGTGCTCATCTTCATCTGTTTCATGCTGCTTCACGGTAAGACCAGAAGACATTTTGACTATCCACAAAATAAGCAAAGAAGATAATCTGTTAAAAGCTGAACAGCTGCAAGTTGGTAGTTAAAGGGGCACTTTAGTAACTTCTGTACAGTGGGAACCTCTTTCAGTTAACAATGATAAAGATTTATATTGAATTTACTGGTTTGTTGTCAGAAGATAATAAACTAGAAACTACAGTCAAATGCAATAAGATTATTGCCTTTCTCGCTTTATACATAAATACTATATACAGTCATGAAACACGAGAAAACAAAGAGATTAATATGTCATCAATTTCCTTAAATTATGTGATACACGTTTGACGTCAGCAACAGCTACATGGCACATTAATAAATACTATTTCAGTCCTTGTTTCTATGAATTTGTCACTCAATATTTCCAGCTTTTATTCACCAAAAGAAAATCAGAGAATCCATCTGTTTATTTTGGATATTAAAAGATTATCAGTTATGTGGCACATACGGGATTTATAAAAGCAGCACTACCTATCTTCTAATACAGCACCCTTTACTGTATAAATCAAATTAAACATAAAATTGCATTAATTTAATTAACTATTTTGAGGGCATTTCTATGCTTTTATTATTGACAGCAGCAAAGGTAACTCATAATGTATGTATCATGTACTAATCGACCAGTTATAAGCCATTTAATAAAAGCAACTTTTGGGATCCCTGATTGTGGAAACACATCAGGCTTGTGTTTATTAGCCATTAATAAAGCCTTTAGTTACAACTTAATACCTCTTTCTATACAGTGTTTGACAGACATACAAATCTGATTAAAGTTGACAGTTTTCAGATGTATTCAGAGGCAATTTAATGACTGAAGCCCAACATGTGCATTTTTCTTCTACCATACTGCAGAAACTGAGAATGCTGCGGTTGCAATAATTTAATTTGATACCATTATCTCTGGGTCCCATTTTAATTATCTTGTTATCCTCCATTGTAAGAAGGAGAAAGGAGTCTATGTGAAAGCCATGACCGCTCATCGTAAAGTCCTGTTTCTGGCTGTGCCCTGGAGGCACCACCCAGGCACGAACAATCAAGTGCACCTACTCTGGGATTTGGCAATTTATATGCAATAAAGATTTTCTTTTTCCAACATAAATACGATAGTAGGGTTGCCGCCTCTTTGTCAATTAGTTGACTAATTTGTCATTTTAGACTAAGATTGCCTTGGTCGATTAGTCATTTTTTAATGCTGAATGACTTATTTCCAAGAAACCTGTGAGCACATCTTTGGATTTAAAGTGGTGCTTTTTGTGATTCTTTGTGGAGGAACCCAGTTTAACAGAGCTGTCGATTAAATTAAAAGTCAATTAGACTTAAAAGTACTGCATTTGTAAGGTGAAATGACGCTGAAAGCTGTGACCATGGGACACAAACGAACAGCTGATTGTAATGTGACGCACAGGACACAAACAGCGGCCTCCTGGATTGAAAGCCTTGTGTTTGTTGGACCCGTCCACCTCCCCTCCTGCCAGCCCACTGTGTGTCTTTTAGCTCTTTAAACTATATCACCACACTCCCTCAGAGCATTTACTGTTGCCGTGGATGGGTTTAGTGTAGTTTTACTGTAGTTAATGGAACACCTGGTGTGTTTCATACTGATGCTAAGGGGTGTAGCGGTATCGAACACCAATGGCCATGACAAAGACTCTGTATTTAACGCCCTGGAAATGAGAATGGCCTGAGATAATTCACTTGTTAAAAAAAAAAAAAAAATATTGTACCCACAGCCAGTCTTGACTTCCCTGCCACCCCCATGGGACTAAATACTTCCATGTGCATGTATATGAGCTATCTCACAAATATTGTTTTCTACTTTCTCTTTAAACTCAGATTTTGCAGCAGCACTGAACTGCAGCAGCCCAACTCCTGAATCTTTGTTCGGTGCCCTTGAGAAGAACTTATTCCCTAAAAAACTACTGCGACCAGTACAAAACTTTTCAGTTCCACTTAATATAACTATCAGTATCACTGTGGTGGGAATAATAGGAGTGGTGAGTATACAGAGACACCTGTTCATGGCTGCACATGAACATGCACAACTTCATTGATTCAAATTGATCATTAACCCGTATAAGAGGCTCTAATGTTTCATCCACAGAACGAAAAGTCCCAGACCCTGACATCAGTCATATGGCAGATTCTGGTAAGTTCTCAGGGCAATTAAATCCACTGTGATTACATTATCTTTCACATTATTATAATTGCATTAGTTTTTGTTTGAAGCAAATCCAAGGTTAAGAGGTGTCTTTTTTTAGTATTATGACTGGGGGCACCAATGTCAGAAATTAGTTTGAAATGATGCGTACATGGCTACTTGTTTACCAGCCATGTCATGACTTTGTCATTCGGTTTGTTCCTAAGGACTTCATATCATTGTTTTTTGTTTCTGTTTGAACTAGTGCTTTTAAAAAAGGCCAATGAATTGGGGTCCTTTGGGACACGAGTCAAAAGCAGCCTACGCAGCTATGATATTCAAATTGAATAGATTGCTAACATATTTACTATTGGTCCTCATTTTAAGTATCACACAGTATCGTGGGAGGGATTGTTATTTTGAAGGAGACAGACACGGATGCAGCAGACACAATTCCTTATATTCTGTCTGGTTTTGTTTTACACAATATGCAAATTAACTGTAACTTCCCAAAAATAATAATAATCTGTTTTTTTTCTTAAAATGACATTAATTACATTACTAATAAAAAAGTGTTACACACTGTTAATTGTTTTTAATACATTAACACAACTTTTGGGTTTTTCGGTTGTAGCTCAGTTTTAAAGCTTAAGTTAAGATACTGATATCATGTGAAACTAAAAAAACCTAAGTTAAGATAAAATAAGATAAGATGAACCTTTATTAATCCCCGGAGGGAAATAAATAACAACTATGGCATACTAGCTTGTCGTGAAGAAGGCTAATTATTACTACAAACTTTTTGGCAAGATGTCCCTTGACCTCTGATGTAAACATATGTGAATGTAAATGGGTTCTCTGGGTACCCACGGGCCTCCCCTTTACAGACGTGCCCACTTTATGATAATCACATGCAGTTTAGGGCAAGTGGTGCTGTATTCAAAACCACATACTATACTAGTAGTACGTACTGATTCGGCCAAAATGTAGCATGTAGTTTGCAGTATGGAGTATGCAAACAAAACCAAAATCTGCAGTATGTCAAAATTACCCAGATGTCATACTGATTCATACTGAAAAAATTTCCAGTACTGAATTGGACCAGTCTCCTTTCGACTGTTCCCACAATGAAAGTCTGGAACGATGCAGGCTACGGTATAACAACAGCCACCAAAAACTGCAAGTTTTCTACATTTTTGCAGCTATTTCATTACTAAATCCACAATATTTACATACATACTAATACTAATTTGCCTCATGTAACCTTAGTATGTATGTAAACATACATACTAAAGAATGCAGTATGCTGTATGTACTGTATACTGCGTTCCTCAGTAATATGCAGTAGGTGGTTTCCAAGACAGTCATAGTCAAGTCAGCTCATTGACACACAGACTGCAGTTGTTGCCTGTTGGGCTGTTTCCAATGTTATGTTTTGAGAATATTTTTATGCTAAATGCAGTACCTGTGAGGGTTTATGGACAATATTTGTCATTGTTTTGTGTTAATTGATTTCCAGTAATAAAGATATACATAATTTTGCATAAATTAAGGATATTCGTCCACTCCTACATTGATAAGAGTTTTAAAAACTTGACAAATAAGGTACATTTTGAACAGATAAAAACATGTGCTCAATTTGCTATTAATTGTGATTAATTGTGTACAATCGTGTGATTAATCGTGATTAAATATTTAAATTGATCGATAATAATAATGTTTCTGAGATAAAATAAGTTAACATTTTGCTATAATGGTTGTTTCTTCAGGTCTCCAGCCGCAGTCAGAAGCACTTGTATGTTAAATACATTGGTAGGATGAGGGTTAAAATTACTGAACTGGAATAAACTTAAATAACAATTAATTGATTTGTTTTTGTTTATTAAAATGTGACTAAATTCATGTAAATCATTTTTGTAACATGTTAAAATGTCTTGTATTTTTTTCCCTAAAATAATGGTGACATATGGTGTTTTGGATGAAACGTCATATTTTTCTTTATTAATTTAAATAGTGCCACAGCTGAGATGAATGTCATTTTCTTATCTGTGCATCACATCCGTGTTGTTGTGTTTAATATAGGAGTGGGATATCGAGGGGCTGAGCTGGGATGAGAAGGAATGCGGAGCTAAAAGAGTCTCTGTCCCTCGAGAACAGATCTGGGTCCCAGACGTCCAAATCTCAGAGTTGTGAGTTAAAAGGATAAACAGTAGTCTCTGAGCTTTTAATTTATTAAGTAACTTAAAAACCTGAAATATCAGCAGTTGGAAAGCAATCTTAGATGCCGTAAACATGAGAGGAGAGAAGTAATCCTCCTTGTAGGGGTACAGTATTATAGTTGTTTCAATGTAGATTGAAGGAATCTACTTTCTGCATCATTTCATGCAAAAATTATGATTTTTTAAGTATAAAAAGACCAACTCATTTTAGTAAACACATAATACAAATTCCAGTGAACAATGAAATGAATGAGCTACTGTTTCTGAGAGAGATATGAACATTCTTGTCTTTGCGTTCCTCTCTCCTTTTAAAATGTCTTACATTAATTTGTTCATTAACAATTAAATGTTTTTTTCTATTCTATTCAAGCATGGACGAGGACAATTCTCCCAAAACTCCCTATGTCTACCTGTACAACACAGGTCGTGTTTTTGATGATAAGCCGATCAGAGTGGTCAGCTCCTGCCGATTAGTAATCTACACTTTCCCCTTCGATATCCAAAACTGCTCTCTGACCTTTGGGTCATATTTACACTTTGGTAAGCCTGCTTAAATATAAAATACAATACTTAAAAATTCTTATCTTTGAACAGCGTGACTTCATAAAAAAATCTCTATCTCTAAGCCATTTATAGTATTAAAATATTCCAATGTGTATGGATGGATATTAAAGGCAGGGCTGGTAAAGATTTTAGAAACCTTTTTTGTTGTTTGTTGAACTTCACAATACATCCCGACAGCAATCAATAAATCAAATGCTCTGACAAAAAAAGAAAAAAATCTGGAATATGTGGCTGTCGCAGGACTGTAATATACCCGTCCAATCATTTCAGCCTGAATGAAATGACTGGATAAACTACCTGTCTGCGTGCTCTTAATCCGTGCACTCATTGCCCGTCACTGGAGTCGTCCACAAGCTGCTAGCTTCAAAAGCTAAGGGACTTTTAGGGGACTTTTGGAGCTAGTCGGCAGCTAATGCTGCAAGCTACTTTCACTGGAAAATAGCTGGCAACACTGGGCTCGTTTTTTCAGCTGGATCATTTTTAAAAATCTCAATATCGCCTGCCCTGCCTTTAACACAAAACTTCACTTGTAGCATCTAATAACTCAAAACAAAACTCTGCAATTAAATGTCGTTCAAGCTACAGACATAAAGATGATTCCAGGCACCACATCTGAAGAGATCATGGAGGAGTCCCAAAATGTGCTGGAGACCAACGGGGAGTGGGAGCTCGTAAGTGTCAGTGTAACTCCCTCTAATCTGGAGTTAGAGGATGGAAGCTACTCTGAGATTGAATACGATGTAAGTATGCAATGTATGTGTAATAGGAATGCATATTTTGAAAAAAAAAAATAAATAATGAACCGATAACCAACTGTTGTTAACCGACTGTTAACTGACAAGATTAGTGCGTCTCATGCAGCAGTGCGCCAGCTGCAGTGTACAAGCACAGCAGACAACTGAGTCACCAGTTCACGTCTGGGAGCGTTAGCAGCCACAGTGCTGCGTGCAGCATCACGGACATGCAGCCACCCAGTGAGAGTCCGCCACCACCACCACTGGTTGTCAGCTGTGTGTCTGCCTGGCGTAACGAAACTTTGAATTACTTATTTAATACGTACAAACTTTTGCGATTGTCCAACAATATGTGTGTGTTTGTGCTATATTAGCAGCTGTAGCACTGCTTCGTGGCTTCATGCTCCCCGTAGCCACATACAGACGATCTGTCAGCGTGGCGTAACTTCAGCAAGTGTCCAACAGACCGTGTGTGTGGCGGTGGTGAGTGTGGGTTGGTTGGTGGCATCATAGCGGTGAACGTAGCTGTAGCAGACAGTGTGTGTACACTTTATTTGTCAGGGAATAAATGCAATGAGGGTATAACACTTCCGATCAAGACCGGAGCCAACTTCCATTTACTATATATATATATATATATATATATATATATATATATATATATATATATATATATATATATATATATATATATATATATATATATATATACATAATTTACTGTGTATTGGTTTTCAGTTTGCAAATTGTGCATTTAATAACAGCTATATAATATGTACATGTACATCCAAATAAATATATATAAAGAATAAATATAGATAAGATTTGATCCATTATATCATTAATATCTTGCCAAAAGGATTTCTTTTTCACACATCCCCATATTCAGCGGTACGGTGCCCCTCTTACCTACTGCTACTCGTGTCAATGTTATCATTAAACGTATGCAGTTTAACTGGAATATACACATCAGCCACTTACACTGTATAAGTCTAAGGCTACTGTTACCTCTGAGCCTTCTTTCAGGCCTCGCTTCAGTCTTGTAAAGACATTTCATCATCCATATCCTCCTTCTATTATCTCAGTTTAGATTCAGAGGATTCATCAGAGCCAGGCACAAACAAGTCAAACCTTTATCATAACAATGTCCTATGACTGCTGCCTCTAATGACAAAATGACAAGTCTGAATGGTTTTGAGGGATACAAAGCTCAGTTGAAGATATCTGAAGGAATATCATATTTGGTTGATATTTCTGCAAAGCACATAAGTACGTCATCTGCTCTGTACATACTTTCCTTAATCCTTTTCAGCTCATATCCAAAATCCTGGATCACTTTTTCGTGGTTTAAAATTGGCATTACCCCAAATGGGACTGGAGCGAGACCAGGAAGAGTTGATACTGAAATATTAACAACTGTCAAACCAAATGTTAATCATATTCAGTACAACTGGGTTGTCTGTATTTAATCTAAGGTATTTATGATCTGCTGAATACAAAATACAAGTGTAATTATAAGCTCGGTGTGAGGGGCAGGAAGATATTCGGATATATTTATTTATTAATTCATGTATTTATTTGACAGGGACAGTGTGCAGCATCTGAGCTGAGCCAGAGTTAACTATAAGCTAATGTAGATAATACTAATATAATCTATAATTATATTTAGAGAGTATTTAGAGAGTATTTTCATATTTAGAACATTCATCCTGTTATCCATTGAAATACATAAAGACAGCCAACGTTCTGGTAGTTTCAAGAATTGAAAATAAAACACAAATAAAATAAAATCATCAGTAACTTGTTATATATAAAGTTTGAGGTATACAATGAGGTCAAGTAAAAGGCAAAGAAAGAATTGGGGTAGGTATCAGAGGTCTCAGTGTGGTCAAGAGGGGAGAAGGCAGACAGGGAGTTACTGGTCCAATTACGAATTACTACCAATTACTAATTAGAGAGTAGCATGCAATAGAAAAGAGGCTGAACCTGCAGAGATCAACAGGAGTGACTGGGCTGTCTGTCCCACATCTTACCAGTTGTAATGCATGATTTTGTGTATGTTACCAATGTTCATAGTTGTTACACTAACGACTAATATAGACATTTAGTCAGTGGGGATTTCTTTAAATATTAATGTGAAAATCCCATACACATCACTTTAAAAAATATCAGCATTTGTTGCATAACGCGCTTCCAAGAAGCCTAAAGTGAGTCATGTTGCATCCAAATTCAGAAAGAAATGAAGCTAAATGTTCAAAGTGTGGCTAAAATGTTGAGGCGTTGTACCTGTCTCTTCCCAAGATCATTCTGAGACGTAGGCCACTCCTCTATGTGGTGAACCTCCTGATCCCCAGCTGCTTCCTCGTCACAGTGGACCTCTTCAGCTTCCTGCTGCCTCCCCATAGTGTGGACCGTTCCTCTTTCAAGATGACCCTCATCCTGGGCTACACCGTCTTCCTGCTCATCATGAACGACCTGCTGCCTACCACTGGGGAGACAACACCTCTTATCAGTGAGTGATACCTGTGATAGTGTTACTACGTTTACTCAAGAGAAGGTTGAAGGAACAAACATACTTCTTCTAAGTGAATACAAGTCATTAGGAGTGTTGAAAGGTAAACTGTGTAATCTACAAACACTTAACACTACTGGGTATACTTAAAATGAATCTTGAGAAACGTTTCAGCTATTTTTCTTCAGGCACCATTACAAAATTATTATGAAATGAAAGAGAGAAGAATTCAGACAAAAGTGGCATCCTTTGACATTAAATATTGTGTAGTTATGTTTAATTGTTCGACAGAGAGTTCCCCAGTAAAAATCTGTCCATTTCCAGCACTGAGTTTTTCTTGTGCTTTGAAAAAGATACCAATAAGGGATTATTGTTTGAGAGGCTAAGCCCATCCTAAGCTGAAATCCTAAAGCTGCCCCTGGTCATAGCTCGGTCAACTTTGAGCATAAAGACATTTTTCTTGAGATTCACTGTGACCAATGTCAGCAGGGATGCTATGATCCTCCTCCATCATAGAAAAAAGATGCTTGTCATAACTTCAGAGCTTGCCAAAGAACCATCACATTTTTTAGTTTTCTTCAGTATCAAAAATCCAGTCATAGTTTACTGAACATCCATGGGTACATTGCAAAAGGCAACTGCTAAAAGCTAATTCTGCATACTTTTAGAAGTGCCAATTTGCCAAAATGTAAAAAAAATAGGCTAAAAAAAGGAAGGGTTCAAGTTGTCACCTACAGCTAACTCACTGCTTGTACTTCCTGTTTACATTCCCAAAGTCCCAAATTATTAAGAAATGTAATTACAAAAGCTTAAAGCTTTGAGACGATTATCCCCAATGGTATTAAGACAATTACTGAGGCTTAGCGTGACACTGATATTTACCTTGTTTTGAAAACCTATGGATACAGACTAAAGAGTAAACATCGTAAATTAAAATTTGAAAGAAGAAGAAGGAATAACAGGTCACTCAAGTTTTAATGTAAACGGCATTTCCCAAATAAGATCATAACCAGGATATGGCTGAAAATGTTTAAAAAGGTTACTAGCGTGCACTGCTTCCTCCCTGTTTTTGGTGTTTTTCTTTCCTGCAGGCGTTTTCTTCTCCATCAGTCTCGCATTGATGGTGGCCAGCCTGTTGGAGACGGTGTTTATCACTAATATCCAGTACAGCTCCAGCCAGTACAGTGCGGTGCCAAACTGGCTCAGTGTCCTCGTGCTACGATATCTAGCTGTTGTAGTTTGTCTCCGTCGAAAGACAAAGAGCAACCGAAAAACTGTCTTCCTCAGCCCATCTGCTACAGGTATAATACTATTTTTATTATTATTAAGTCCTATCACAATACTTGGTTAGATCTGACTCAGGTTGGTGGGAACTTGAGGTATGTCCTGTACAGTGGAAATGGTTACAGTCGGCCAATCAAGACATCCATCCAATCAGTCCTTACAGTGTACAAGGCAGCGTATGCAGCTCTGTCATTCCTTTCTCTTCAGCACACAGCGATTTGCCATCTGACTGCTCATCTCCACGGATGGAGATGCCGCTTCAAGAACCTCATCAGTGCCCATCATGTCCTGGCCTCAATGACAGGATAGATTCTCATGACGCAGGCTTCCAGTGCCTCTGAACGCAGAAGTTCGCTGCTGACATTTCTTTGCCAAGACCTCCCGCTGCGGCAGGACGTGTTGCGCTACAGCTGCCAAGTGACAACAGGCATATTCCAAGTGACAACAGGCATATGCTAGCAACAACATATGCTAGCATCAGACAACAAGCTGATGCTAGCATATAGTACTTAGATTTAGCTCAACCGTCCGACCAACAATCCCCAAAATAACAATTTGGCATATTGAAACAAAATCAACAGCTATCAACAGCCATATCCCTTTGAAAGTGTTATCACAAGTTGTAATATCAAAATTAGAAAATTAACAGTCACTGGATACACAAGCATGACTGATGGTTGTTTCCATTACAACACCATGATTTCTTCTAATTAACTTAACAGGCACAATAATTTAAACACATTATCATACACAGACTAACTACACTACTAAGAACACATACAGATGACTAAGTGACATACAGTATATTCAACTGAAAGAAAAAAAAAAATAATGGCTAGTCTTCAGTGGCAAATACACTGACAACTGAACAACACTGCGCAAGTCCATAGTAAAAAAAATTTCAACCAGGAATCTCTGAAAACTTTTTTTTATTTTATTTGTTAAATACAGTTGTTATTCTTAATGTCCTCACTTGCTCTCTTTTCTGTGTGTGTGTGTGTGCATGTGTGTGTGTGTGTGTGTGTGTGTGTGTGTGTGTGTGTGTGTGTGTGTGTGTGTGTGTGTGTGCATGTGTGTGTGAGAGTGTAGGGCAGGCCTCTACTGTGTGTACTCTGAGTGCAGAGACTGTGAGTTATGATACTGTAAAGCCAGTTAAGCCAAGGCGGCGCCCTCTGTGAAGGGGGCCCTGCCGCCCTGTGCTACTTGCTGAAGAGGTGGAGGCTGACAGACAGCTGTGTGTTGACTTATATACTGTGGGGTTATGCACCTTTGCGAGTAGGCCCGTCTTGACTGGCCGGCTCCAGTTATGCAGATTTTCAGTGGGCGAATGCATGCTCCTGATTGGAGGAGAGTATTACCCATAGAGTCCAGTAGTGGACTCCACCTGTGCTTATAGAACAAGGGTTACAATATGTAACCTTTGTTATTGACAGTAAATGTACTAGAGATCGTCATCACGCCCCTTTTGAATCCCATTTGTGTGTTTATTTTATTTAACATTAAAATCACAATCTTTCCAGGTAACCTCTGGTAACTGTAGAAGTAACATGTGGTTGGGAGTGTATTGAAAGTATTGTTGCCAGGTTTCCCTTCATTTATGCTGACCTTATGCAATAATTTCAACTGTTTTCCATGGCGACTGAATAACATAATCTTGGTGAAATTTAGATTTTGAATTGAATTTGAAGATTTTGAAGTTTTATATGATTAGTATTTTGCTATTTAACATATATTAGAATTCCAACAAGCTGTTCTTTGTTTTTGACAAAACCAGCAAAGAATTCAAGTATCACCAACATCTCAGCGATTGATCTTTGCCGTGTCTCTGGTGATACACCTCCAGAGAAACCCCCTCTGACCCTTCCGGAGCCGGTCCTGGATGAACTGAGGAAACTGAGCAGAGATCTTCTGGCCATCCGCCTACAGATGGACAAACATTTCCAGGGGAGCAAAACCTCACAGGAATGGAAAATGATTGGGATCATCATCGACCGTCTGCTGTTTGGTTTGTACATTGTCTTCATCACTGTCAGCTTCATCACCATAATATGTATCTGGACCTGGAGCAACTCGTATGTTGCATGATGTAACTAGAGGGTTAAAAGCCCTAAAACTTTGGTAGAGCTGCATAGAGAAACTACTGTTGAGACAGGAAATTTTAACTACAATTTTGAATAAGAGCCTCAAAGGTTTTTAGGAAAAAGTAAGACGTGAGGTCGCAAAGGAGTTGTATTTAGTCTCTTAATTAATCAGAGGTGTGTTTTGGGGGTAACAAGAATTAAACCAGTGTCATCTCCCATTCCCTTTAAAAGTCAGGTGTACCTGCACATTGTCACATTGCTATTTAAAAGGCGGATTTGGCAATTTGGAGAAGCAAGACGTTTTCTGCTGAAGAAACCGATGCTTGGCCGTTGGACCCATCTTCTGTCAACAACTCCACTTGACTGCATGTACCATTAAATGGTAACTGGACATGCATTTATGTAGCGCTTTTCTAGTCTTCCAACCACTGAAATCGCTTACATGTCAGCATTCACTCATTCAGACACTCATGGCTATGTCTTCGGTAGCAATTTGGGGCCATGTGACCTGTCCAGCCTGGAATTTAAGTACTGACCTTCTGATTGGTGGTTGACCTGCTCTAACCTCTGAGCCACAGCCACCCCAAACCGGTAACCTACTGAACCAGGGCAGGCAGCCCTGGGGAGGCTTACAGCCAAGCACTGTTGTTTAGGGGAAGAGGCCCTGGTAACTTTGAAATAACCTACTGCTATCCTGCACACACAGAAGGATCATGAGTGGAGACGCCACAGGGGCGTCACCGTGACCAGAGGGATCATGGTGGTCACATTAGTGACCAGACAAGCACTCAGAGCATGCTGCAGGTTGAGCAATACAGAATACCCGAGAGACTTACTTTATTGTATTCTATTATATTGCTGTCTGAATGTTGTCTTCTTTACTGCGTACACTGTATGTAACTGAGGATGAGAACTGCTGTGTAACAAGCTGATTGTATGTGTGTTGTGAACCTGTCTGCATAGACACATCGTACTATCTGAATAATGCACCCATTAAATAGCAGGAAAACACTGTGCCAGCAAGCACCTGACCACACCTCATTATAAGACATTTTAACATGGGCACGCAGATAGGCTCAACTACATGTGCTGCTTTCATAATATGGGCGCTGGGCATGAAAATGACACCTACGTCAGGTCTAAAACAAAAAAAAAAACGCTGTGGACTGCTTTGCACCAGGTGTTTTCAGCCATACTAGCGTGCTAGTTTGTTTCAAGGCAGGTATGTAACGTTCACAAAGGTCTTCACAATAATTGTACTAGAAGTGCAAGTGTAAATACGTGTTTACAATATTGCAATTTGAGATATGAGTTTGAGGACTTCCTTCATTTGTTTGAGGTTTGTATTAAAATAAAAAAAAAAAAAAATTACAGTAATTGTTTTAATGGAGGAACTAAATGCACCCTAGTCACCTGTTTAAACTTAATCACCATGTTCAATGGTTACAAGAGTCAACCATTAAAGAGTTCCTCTTTTTTGGAATGTTTACGAAATCCTTCCTGTGTACTGTGGGTTATAACCTGTACACTACAAACCCAACTCATCCAGATCATTGTGTACCATGTGTACATTTTACTGATCAGAAAACAAGGTCACTACACAAGACAAAGCAGATAAGCAAACTAGGATTTTCCTGCATTTTTTTGCTTTTATGACAATATTTAAGTCAACTAATCAGTTAATGATGAATAAAAAAGTTTGATTCGTGTTATGTCGTGTCCACTAGATGGTGCCGTGGATTGATTGTTGGAGTGCTTGTACTTCCATCACAGTACCTTCCATTTTCCATTACAAATATAGACAAATATTGCACATTTTAATCCATTATATTTTGTTGATTTTTAATGACAAATTAATAATAAATATTATAATTTTGCATTACTATTATTTTATTTCATTATTTTTTCTTTAGTTACTAGTTACTCTGCAAAATTCAATCAATAATACCAAATATAGGTTAAGATAAGATTTTATTGATCCCAGAGGGAGAAGTAAAATTAGCTCCACCTTTACCAACATTAAAGTGATGTGCACATGAATGCTGCAATAACCACAATCCAATAATTCTGAAATAGGTATTTCTGCATAATGAGTACTTTTACTTTTGGCACATTAAGTATATGTGGATGCTTATAGTACTGTATTTTTACTTATGCATGACTTTTGGAGTTTTTCTTGACTGTGGTTACTTTTACTTCAGTAAAAGTGAGTGCTTCCATCTCTGTGCAAATTTTATAAACATTAATGTACACAATAGGAGGGGAAAATATTTTTTCACCTTTTTGTTCATGTTTTGATGACAAAAAGTCAGCGCTGACTTACTGCACACTCACTATAGCACACACACACACACACACAGTATACACACACACTGTATATGCAGTAGTTAGTGATTTTGGTAACTGTAAGATAATATAGTTGTTGTTTTCCACATCTTGGAAAAACTGGAGAGCACTTGATCAGTTTCTGTCTGTACAATACATTATACCAAACAGCATATTAAAATTAGTTGAACTGGCAGCTTAAGCTGTGCGAAGCAATTTAAAATGTGTCTTTTTCAACAATCTTTAGTTTAGAGCTAAAATAAGTGGTCAATTAATTTGCAGCTATTGTGATCAATCAATCAATTCATTGTAATTGAACTCATTTTTCAAACAAATATGCCAAACATCTTATGGTTCCAGGTTCTCAAATGTGAGAATGTGCTGCTTTTCCTTCTTTCACATTAAAATAAACTCAATCAAAACTCAATGTTGGACTAAAAGTTACATTAATCAATAAAAATAATTGCTACTTCAATTTAGCATTAAAACGTCAAAGTCCTCCTCTGTCTAGTTTCTATTAAGTATAAGCTGCCTTGACACACCCTTAAAAACAATTCTGTACATTTTTATGTCTCTATGAAAATGTTTTAATGTGTATTCTTGCTCTTTTAACCCAAACACATACGGATGTGACTTTTTCAGTATCACCTTGCTGAGTGTTTTCAAGGACATACATGGCTCTGTTCATTCTGGGGTATTTTAAGCACCAAAACTGGTTGGAAATCTCAGAAGTTTGCTATTTTGTAATTAGGACACATGATGCTCAGCCAACGACAGCAACATTTTGGTCCACATTGGCTGTTTAGCTAATGTTTTTAACAGAGCTGAAACTGGTTATTATGGTGGCCTCCAGAGCTCTGATCTTCTTGTACAGACCACCGTTGGTGACACTGGGTTGAACAGCAGGTCTCCAGCCGTCTTGCTCAGCAGGTCCCTGGGAGAGTTTCAGTCCAGTTAAATCTAGACCTGCATCTTGTGCAGTTTAGTCAGAATGGTCTTGTTTTTTGTAGGTTTAGGTTTTATTTGTGTGTGTAACAATTATTTTTAAATGTTAATATTTCATATTTAATATTTATATTATGCTTCTGCTGTCATAATAAAATATGCACATAAAGAATGAGGGCTGTGGATTTTGTCATCCAACACTTACTACTGATTGTCTGACTGATGAACAGACAACCGGGAAGGAGAACATTTTTAAAAATTCAGTTTATATAATTAATTATGATATAGCATCCTGTCTACGTCTATGCTGCTCAGCCACACCTCAGACATGCAAAACAAAACAAGGTTCTTCAACTGTTTAAATAGATGGTTATTGCACAAAGGGCAGTGAATCATAAAATGAAACTCATCCTCAACAAAACCAAGATGGCAAACAAAAACACATAAATCCTACTCTTCAGAAACACCTCTATATATGCCGACCTCAACTGCCGGTGGAAGGGTACCAGGGCATGGAAAAGCAATGTGCCAAAGAGGCATCCTTATCAGATGCCTAAACCACCTCAGCCGGTTCCTTTTAATGCTACTCTGCTCTAGCTTTGCCTTCAGGCTCAACTCCCTCTTCACCACATCAGTCCAGTACAACATCCACATTAGTGCTGGTGCTGAAATCTCACGGCAGCGATCTGACGCTCCATTTTACTCTCACTTGTGAATGAGACCCTGACCTCTATCCATCAACCAATATATGTTTCGGTACGATACTGAGGAAAAATTTTGAATTGCTTCATACAGACCATTTGTTTTAAAATGTCATGCATTCACTTTCAATCTCATACAAGAATCTGTTTGGTTACTGTGACGGCCCTTCCTGATCTGGGTTGTGGCTCATTGGGAGTGATGGCTGAAACCTGGGGCCTCATTTGTAAAACTAGAATCCACACTAAATATTTGCATACATACAAATGAGGAAATATTAACTATTCTGATTTATAAACCGTGCGTACGGCTGCCTTCCTTCAACTTGGAATTGTCCCCACATACATTATCCTCATATCCCACCCACTACATGTCCACCTTCAACATAAATGGTCAATGCAAAGCACCACATGAATGTTTCTGCAAATAAATGAGCTTGCTAATCAGTGTTCTATACAGCGAATCACAGCAACTACCAAGACAAAGACAAGAAAAGGATGAGTTTTTCTGACAGAAATCAAGGTGCTTGTTTCTGTAACCCTTGCAGCGCCAGTGTGTCTATCATGTAGCGTTACGCATTACGAGTGTCACCTGGTGGATGGATGGAGAATGGCAAGGCAGGGGGCTGGGGAGGGGAGATGGGAGATGGGAGATTGGGCTGATGGGAGGGAAAGAAGGGCAGGATGGGAAAAGCAGGACTGAGACAGACTTTGTGACAGTACGTTGGCTACTGATCACTGAGTCACGTTTCTCAACCAAAATAAGCACTGGAAAATAGAACAGATTGTAACTCCCATAGGTGGAGGTGTTGAAAAATAAAATGGTTGAGTGCTTACCAGAGGTGTGGAACAACAAGTCCTATGATGTCCTGTATGTGTTTATGATCAGTCTGCACATACGGTAAATGATGTTTTTTTTGCATTTCTATTCCTTTATATATATTCATGAGGATTAAATGTCCACAAAAGGATAGAAATATCCTGTCTGGTGCTAGTTTGCAATATTAAAAACCTAATGTTTTTACGATGTTTGAATTGAAAGAAAATATATCCACACTTTTAACAGTTAATGGGGCAACTAAATATATATATATAAAACTATGTGAAAGTCATGTTTTGTGTTTGTTGAGGTAACAGGCTGCATGTGAGTGTATGTGTGTGAATACCTGTATTACTTGTGTTGTGGGGACATGCATGGAGACACATGGTCACATTATGTGGACTCATTTAACATTTGGGTACAAAAAGCAGGTTCCTACAAGTTAAATCACAAAATTTTGATGGGTTTTAGTTTTTGTTTAAGATAAGGCTCATGTTATGGGCTGGGGTTAGGCATGCAGTGGTGGTGGTTAAGGATAGGATAAGTCTCCAGAGAATTAATGTTTGTCATTTCAATGTCCTGCATAGTGGCAAAAAATAAGTCTGTGTACATTTCCACTGCCAGTAGGAGCCCTCTTTAGCTTTACACCTGATTAGATCGTTGGCTGGAGGATATTTAGTCCATCAGAAACATCCAGCATGAGTCCGTCTCCGCAGAGTATCAGCATCATCTCAGGTTTACTCTTCATGTCAGGTAATGACAACCTACTTTTATTCACTACTTGTTTGTTTGTAGTTATGTACGCATTTTGTTTTCCAGACTGACGCATATTTAACTCTGCAATGGAAAAACTCCTGTCTGCTCATGTGAATAATACAGTGCAATGACACTGATTTCATCTTATCTGTTTTGCCCAGACAAATTTGAACTGCTTGCATATGAAAATGTATAAATGGAGCAAAACATGAATCTATAATTTACCAAGTTACGCTACATTATCTCTGAAGAACACTGTAAAGTAATTTAAGGATTGTGGTCACTGTGACTTCATTTGTTCTATGCTATTTAATATCATTACTCAAAGTAATGTTAGGATATTGATACAACCATACAATAATTATTACAAACTCACTTTCTCCATGTGCAAATAACTTTGAATTTCATTTCTGTTTGTCATATTTGTATATGCAAAAATATTGTGATTAGTAACTTTGCAGTTAACAAATCTTATCATAGTTTAGTTGTATTTGAACCATGTGTAAGAAAATCTGTAAATGCCAAGCACATCATTTTGTTCTACATGGTATAGTATAGCTTTATAATTAGAAAACCGCTCTTCTCATTTAAAAGTGCAGGTAATGAGTAATTAAAGCAACAGTTAAGTACCTCTCTCTCTATCTCTCTCTCATTCTCTTGTCAGTGTCTCTATGTTGTAGTAAACTGTCCTGTAAAGAAGGCCACAGTGGTCCAACCCATGAGTCCATGCAGGCAGTGTTTGACCTAAAACCCTTCAGGCCAGCAGTGAATCTCAGCAATCCAACCATATCTAACATCTCCTTCACCCTGTATGCTGTTCTGGGGGTGGTGAGTCAGTTAGAAATCTAAGAAAAATACTAAGAGCACCTAAATCCAGATTAAACACGTTCTGACAAACACGTTCTGCACTAAAGCAGACAGAGGAAATGTAAGGAAACTTTAATACAGATCTTGTGTGTAATGTGGAAACATTTATTGCTGCAATTGACATTAAAGTGTATATTGTTATAAAAGATTGCATTTTTAGATTCTTACATGTTTAAGAGATAGCTTCATGTGATATTTATCTCTTTGTCTAATGTATTTCAGAATGAGAAAACCCAAATACTGACTACTTTCTTATGGCTAAGACAGGTAAGTAGCAAGACACTATCAATAAATGTAATGAAATCTGATTTATCATGTGCCTGTAACCACAGCAGGACCACATACAGAAAATGTTAAATTACAGGCAAGCAGTCATTTTAATTTTATGTTGGAGGTTTAACGGTGCATTGGTTCTGAATAATTCACTGCAGTACTGGCACCATGAGTTCCTGGTTTGGGACCCTGATGAGTGTGACGGCGTCACTAGGATTTCTCTCCCTGTGAGGAAGCTCTGGTCTCCAGACATCATCGTGTATGAGTTGTAAGTACTGTAAAAGTTTTTTTTTTTTTTTTCTATAGATCCCTGAGGGTCTTGTACGCAAAAACAGCTCATTAAAAAGTAGTGAGTGCCCTGAGAGACTTACCAGCCCCTACTCGCTTCCTGTAAAGTGCAACGGTTGCTGGTTTGTGTTTCACACCAATTCACGATCAGTGAATTATGAACCCCACAAGCTCTGGATGACTTATGCACAGTAAATAGTGACCACCATTACACAATATTAATCCATTCAGCTGCAACCCAGAGGTGTTGACACAGATCTGGACAGGAGGAGATCACACCTCTGCCTGAATCTGAAGGTCCAAACACATCAGGCAGCTGCCAAAAACCACTGAGTCCCATCTAAACTTGGTCTAGATCAGCAGGCAACCTGGTCTGAAATGTGAAGCCAATGCAGAAGAGCCTTAAACTTGCATTATTTATGGCTATGGCTATTAATAGCCAGCAGGGGGCGACTCCTGGTTGCAAAAAGACGTCTGATTGTATGGAAGTTTATGAGAAAATGAGCCTACTTCTTACTTGATTTATTACCTCAGTAAACATTGTAAACATGAGTTTAGGGTCTCAGTCGCTAGTTTCAAGTCTTCTTCAATACAGCATGGTGTTCATTTAGTAAATTATGGTTCCATTTAGAGTAAAATAGACCATAAAGCAGAGTATATTTTAGGGCATAGCATGGCAACTCTGGGAGTTGTCTGTGTTTTCGTTTTACAACTTTAATCCGTTCACAGTGTTTCAGTTATTGAAAATTAATCTTATTCAGTGTTCGGTTGTACTTCACCCTCTTCTGTCACTTCTGGTTGCAAAAAACAAGATGGTAACAACCAAAATGCCAAACTCAAGGCTTCACGATGGCAGTCCACAAACCATTGGGTGATGTCATGGTTACTACTTCCACTTCTTTTATACAGTCTGAGGTCCAGATACAAGCTGGCACACTGACAATCTGGCAATACTAAAATGACAAGCACTGTGTCTTGATCTTGTAAACCAGCTGCATCATCGTTCTCTGACATGGTAGCGCATACATTAATACCAAAGGATGCACTGGGTGTGCAAATGCATCATCTCCCTGGAAAGATGCATCACTCATCCTCATGGGATACCACAGTCAATAGCACAGTTTCTCACACAGGACACAGGAGGTCGGCTAAGGTCTGCTTGATACCAAGGAGTTGCCACAAGTTATGGTCATCCTCCGGACATTATGCCCTCTGATGAAGAAACAAATGTGCCAGGGTCTTAGGGAGAGACTGTGAACTCCCAGCTATGGGATGGACTTTATCCAGGAGCTGATACACAGTCAAAAATGCCCGGTCCACAATGTGACTGGTCAGTGTACAGATGTCCAGGATGAACAAGAAACAAGAAAGTAGGGGAAAATTAGGTTTTATTTAAATTAGTTTATCCTGCGCAGACAGGATTGAGATGTTTCCAACTAATTTCAGTGTCACATTTTTGTCTGAGAATACAATACAGCATACGAAGCAGAGAGAGCAGAAAAATTGTATGTCTTGTGAAAGCGAGTTTATTTTTGTTCCCCTGAGGGACACATTTAAATGCCTGAAACATTAACCTGTTTGTGTTTATTTCTTTTACCCCATCCTGACTCCTCCGACCCTCCCAGTGTGGATGATGATGTTTCCCAAGCGTGCCCTTACGTCTACGTCAACCATACAGGTCACATCCGCTGGGACAGGATGCTTCGGCTTGTCTCAGCCTGCAACCTGGAGATCTTCAGTTTTCCATTTGACGTGCAGAATTGCACATTTACATTTGGCTCCTATATGCACACTAGTAAGAAAACGCTTCATGACACTTACCCAATCATAACAATAAGCTGGTTCAATAATGGGTCAGAAAATGCATCGGCCGCACTTTTTTTGCAGGGAATGAAATAGGTACGTTTAGGTCAGCTTAGATACTGTCTGGTTAGTTTTCCCTCTCTCATTGTGTTTTCCTTTTTAACAGTAAGGGATGTGAGGGTCGGTCCAGCTCTGACCTTTCAGGAGATATCTGGAAACTCAAAGCGCTACCTGGAAGCCAGTGGAGAGTGGGAGCTGGTAGATATCCTAGGAGAGACCTCCATCCTCCAGTTTGGAATCGACGAGTGGGACATCATCACCTTCTGGGTAAGGGGAACACTGAGTTTATTACTTGTACGTGTGTAAATATAACAGCTGTAACGAAAACATCTGGCTGTCTGGCTCTCACTGCTATCATAGTGTTGTTGCCACAGCAGGCAGGTGTTTCCTACAAAAAAGTCACTGTCTATTACCTGTTCATCCCCATACTGAAGACAGACACAGTTAGGGACCAAGTGGCGGTGCTGAGAAATGAAGCCAACTCAGAAGTGTCAAAAACTGTAGTTCTTCAACTGGCCACTTGAGGCTGGCTCCAAAAGCGAGTCAGTCCCCTTAGACCCCCATCTTAAAATGCCTTTAACACTTTACAGCTGAAAAGTTTAATGCCTGGTACAAATATCCTTGTTCATGACATTTGTACGGGGGGTTAATTTTTATATAACTCACCTGTACAAATTATATTAAGGCTCGAAGTTTGGCATAATCGAGGTTGAGGCCACTGGAAGTGACAGGTCGCTAGCTGCTAGCTGTCTGCTCTGATGCGTCACCTAGGCCTGGGATCAACCTCTTTGCCCATTTTTGGATTAGTTGGGAGTTAGGCTGTGACGCCACTGTCAAGTTGTCAACAGCAAGAGCCACCCACTTTGAGCTTCACAACGGTTCCATATCTTCCATATTTTATACAGTCTATGTTAGGGACTAGCTGGTTATCATAGTGGAGCGTCAGGAGTTGGGTGAGACCAAACACAGAGCTAAAAGACAGAGAATATTCAACTCAAATGAACATTCAAATGAATGTCTGTGTTGTTCCGTAAGAGTCCAAAGAGATTCGCCATATGAACTAAAAGGTGATTATACTGTATGTCAATGCTGTGTTCCCAACTTGTTTCTTTGTTGTCCCCAAGTGGCCAAACCGGTTATTGCAGGGTTTCCACAGAATTAACAATGCATAAATACAAGGGTGTCCTTGGAAATAACAACTCTTAGTTCACATATTGCCATAGTTAGATATCATATTTTGAATGCATACACACACACACACACACACACACACACACACACACACACACACACACACACACACACACACACACACACACACACACACACACACACACACAGTAAAGGTGGTGAGACTCTTCAGCCTGACTCTCTGACTCTTGTTCACTAGGTGGTCATAAAGCGGAGGCCAGTGCTCTACGTGGTCAACCTGCTGATCCCCAGCTCCTTCCTCATGCTCATCGACATCCTGTCCTTCTACCTGCCTCCCCATAGCGTTGACCGTGCCTCCTTCAAGATGACCCTCATTCTGGGCTACACCGTCTTCCTGCTCATCATGAATGACCTGCTGCCCAGCACAGCGAACGGCACACCCATCATAGGTCCGAGACGATGACAGTGACATAACCTGAGCACTGTCATAATTGTGTTCTATTAGTAAATCGATCATCAGGTTTATAAATCATACAATCATGGGGTCCTTTTGCGTTAGTTTAGAGAGGTATCTCGTAAAAGAAAACACAGAGTCAATGGGGCTGACCAACCACTTTGTCACTTCACTGCAGATATATTTTGGTTGTATTCTGCTACTGAGGAAAGAAGATTTACATATGCATTTAATGTGTATCCTTCAATCTCTCAATATATCTAGGTATCTATTTCTCAGTGTGTCTGGCCCTCATGGTCATCAGTCTACTGGAAACAGTCATCATTACCAACGTCCTTCACCACAACTCCATGAAATATCAAGAGGTCCCAAACTGGGTGAGGGTGGTAATCCTCAAACACATCGCCAACCTCATCTGCTACCGATGGCCAGAGGACGTCCAGCCCCCCTCTATACCACAGAAGGATAAACCTGAAAGTTCAAATGGCCATTCAGGGTCATGGATCATCCAACCAGCCAGCCAAACACCTGCCCAGAACCCAACCAGCAGCGGAGGTAATCGAACTCAATCATGACAATGATGAAACGGGAAGATCAAATCAAGCAGTCTGGTTCATAGCTGTCCGGTCACTACCATGGTCGCTACAATACTGTTGCACACCTGTGCCATTTTACACTACATGTCACCAAGTCAAGTTTTATTTGCATAGCCCAAAATTACGAATCACAAATTTGCCCCTGGGGGCTTTACAATCCCTGCAGGAAACAACACCTTCTGTCCTTTACAGTACAACCCTCTCAACAAATAAGGAAAAAAAAAAGACTTAGCCTAGCTGCTAATGGACTTGAGTTAGTTACTTATTTTCCTTACTCATACCTCTTCTACTCTTACTTGGTTTAAAGTTAAGTTACTACATCTCCCAACAGAAAAACACCACAGTTGAGTTTCAGCCTTCATGCAAGTTGTCAGCTCAGCCTTGTTGAATCAGCGCAGCTGATATTGGCAGCATCAAGCTAGCTGGACTAGCGAGTGCCATCTCTCAGTTCACAGACTGTGTCCAAAGCTCTGCCTCCCCATTCAGTGACACACAGCGACAAGAGGAGAGCAAGAGCGAGAGAGAGAAAGAGAGAGAGAGGAAAGAGGACAAAAAGAGAGGAGAGAAACAAGTGTGACAGTAAATAAATGAAAGTGTGCCCATCTCCAAAAAAAAAAATCCACCAGCTAAACAACATGCCGCACTACCTTGGCTGCACAATAATTGGCAACATAAAATAACATAAATAAAGAGCAGGATAATGAAATCAATATAACGCTAGCCTCTGTTGCTGTACATTTCATAGCAACCAACCACTGTTCTAGCAACCGCCTCGGTATGTACAGGAGTACCTATTTTATTGTGAACATTATCATTTATTTATAAACCACTATCTAAATTGGAAGGTGACAATAACTTTCATATTGCCATACTTTATGATCATTATATAAAAGCAATAACTCACTTCAGGCCATGATATGTTGTGATTATATCAATAACATACCAGTTATTGTTCTAACAATAGTGCAGATAGTGCTGTTAGTACCATTAGCTATGAGCTGTCGGCTCAGCTGTCGCCATGTTGAGAGTCATGTAGAGGAAACAGAAATGCCCCTTTAAGGTTAACACTAATGTTAGGTCTAAATGTGTATCTATATTACTATTATTATGTGATTCCTCCTATTGCTATCCAGGTGCAGCTGCTCTGCCTGAACTGCAACAGATCTGTCAATATCTAGGAGACCTTCGTGCCCACCTCACTTCACTGCAGAGGGAGGGCGAGCTGCAGGACCAGTGGTGCCACGTAGGATACGTCCTCGACTTCCTGCTCTTCCGCATCTATCTGCTGCTCATTTCATGTTACGCGCTGGTTATCATCTCCATGTGGTGCGTCTGGATCAGCCAGTCCTAAGGGTACAAGTCAGGGACATTTCATATAGGTTTTCTGTATTTTATTTTGCAATATGGCAACTAGATTTCTAGACTCGTTTTGTGTGCTGCAGTTATTTAGCCCCTTCTAAAGAGGTGCATCCTGGACTCAATTAAAACATCATTTTATTAGGAAAATAATCAAGGGCGTTTTCACATCAGGTACGACTGATTCGTACCGTGCCCAACCAAGCACACCACTTAGCTTTCACATTAGTGATGGTCTTCCATATCTGAGTACACTTGTGTAATCATCCTTGTGTATTTGTTTATGTTGACATCAGTTGTTCTAATAGGGGAGCATTGTAAAATAATTTTTTCAAACTTGACAGAAACAAAATAAAACATTGGTCGTCTTTCCAACAATCACCAGCTCTGGTTTGGTTGAAATAAACTCTTCTTTCACTGAGTAAGATGTGAAAATATAAAAACTGTACATTCTTTTTTGCCCTCGCTGCCTCTCTCTCTCCACTTGCTACCGAGCAGCTCTCGTTCTTCAGACCAGACAGAATGGCAGAATGAACCATTAAGAACCATTAAATAAGCTAAATGAAATAACAAACATGGCCCAACCCCAATGTCTACTACCATTTATTTTTTAAGGAAACTCTCACCTGCTTTCCCGCTTTGGTTCGGAGGATGAGATTGGTGCATACATATTCAGATTTGGGAGAGACTGGCAGCATTGAAAAAAAGCCTGTCCTTTAATGTTACTCGCATTAAATAGCAGTCCACGTCCGTGTTTTGGTACAGCTGGCTTTCACATCTAATGTGAACTGTACCCAAGTATACATGAACCATATTCCAGACAGACCTTTTCAAGTGGGCTTGAGTATCGATCAATGAACTGTGCCCGAGTACAATACAGAGCATTCACACGAATCAAACTGGACTTTGAGGTCAAGTGTACTCTGAGCCAGGACCGGGCCCCTTATGTGAAAGCCTCCTGAGACTTCTTGAATGTAAATGGCCTGTTGGGCAAAGTCCAGTCTGGCTTCCAACCACAACACAGCAACCAGACCGCAATGATAAAGACATACAATATCCCATTTGAATGCTGTTTCATGTAAAACTTTACTTCTGGCACTGCTACTGGTAGTGCAGTCTTTGATACTTTTACTTCCTACCACTCCTATCACACAATCCTACGGTACCTATTATCTAGTGATGATGAATAAAGTGGAGTCCCCCAGGATGTATAAAGAGAACAGAGCTGACGGGAGAGCCAGCGTCAGATTTGGCGAAGTTAGTAGTAGCATACAAGCGTGACTACATCTGGTTTTCAAAATAAGATGTTAAAAGAGGGAACTGTGTATAGAACATACATAGTGTATGGAAATACAATTGACTGGATTATTTTAACCAGAAGTATAAAATATTATATGTTGCTTATGAATTAAACATTTCTGGGTTGCTGGAAAAATAATTTTAGGTATTTCCTTTTTCCCATGGTCTGGTGTTAAAAAAGTTAACAGAAATCACAATAAATCATAATATCGAATCGCAATACTTGTAGAATTGCAACACAAAAACTGCTATACATATCGATTTGGCACCCAAATATTGTGATAGTATTGAATCAGGAGATCATTAGATGGGTTACAACCCATCTAATGATGGGTTACAACCCAATAAGCTAATATTACCAGATCTTCTGCAGGTTGCAAATCATCAGGAGGCGCACACACACATCCCTACACTCCTTGAAGATGTTGGATAACAATTATCATCACAAAACAATGAAGTATTACTGTAATAAAAAACACCTGCAAAACGCTGAGCTGTGTTTTGAGTTTAGCATTAAAATAAAAAAAATGTGCATCCTTAAACCATCCAGTGAAGAATACAAGTTGTTGACACATCTAATACAAACATGAATGAACACATGAAGATGATTCAGAAACCTGTGGTACAATCCAAACATTCAATATCCAAACATAGCCATAGTGGCTCCCTGCCGCAAACCGGATCACCCTAAAGGCTTAGAGTAAGTATGTAGCAGTCTACCATACTCTACAGTCAATATTAGCCTCTATAGGAGGTTACATGTCATTTAATTAATGATAAATTCCTGTTGCTCCAGCAGATTGTCTCAATCTGATGGAGCAGACTGCTGACTTCTTTTTCTCTAAATTGAGGCACTTGTCCTGATAAAGGCTTAACTGAGACTGAAAATGGCAGATGTAAAGCCCACAGTGCTCATCTTCATCTGTTTCGTGCTGCTTCATGGTAAGACCAGAAGACATTTTGACTATCCACAAAATAAGCAAAGAAGATAATCTGTTAAAAGCTGAACAGCTGCAAGTTGGTAGTTAAAGGGGCACTTTAGTAACTTCTGTACAGTGGGAACCTCTTTCAGTTAATAACCTAACCTAACATAACTTTATAAATTAAATTTAAAAAAATTAAATTTAAAAATAAATGTATTTTATTAAGTATTTTATGTCTTTATTATGGACAGTAGACAAGTGAAAGGAAATGAGGGAACGTAAGCAAAGATATTTCATACTTAATATGCCATTTACTAAAAGTTAATAGAAGTTATAAGTAATTATTAAGAAGAATTATTGGGTTGTTAGGTTGTGGAAAAAAATCTCTGGCTGGTGTTTATTAACCATTAATAAAGCCTTTTATACTGCAAGTGTCTGACAAACATACAAATATGATTAAAGGTATCTGGAGTCTTCTGATGCAGTCAGAGGCAATTTTGTGACTGAAACCCTTGAGTTAGGGATGTCGAGCTATAGATACAGGTATTGACGATAACCCTGATATATATAAAAAAAAAATACATATGGTAATATTGTGTAAATAAAGCAGCGCCTGTGACATCATGCTTTTGTACAGCTACAGTTACAGACTCTCTCTACACTTCCCTACACTCATATTTTCACTGTAATTCATTTGCTAAAAAAAAGAGATGATGTGTATGTATTTAAGCAATCTCACAAATTTTGTTTTCTGCTTCCTCACTCAGGCTTTGTAGCAGCACTGAACTGCACCAGCCCAACTCCTCAATCTTTGTTCAGTGCACTTGAGAAGAATGTATTTCCCAAAAATCTAGTGCGACCAGTAAAAAGCTTTTCAAGTCCAACTAACATAACCATCAGTATCACTGTGGGAGCAATTATAGGAGTGGTGAGCCTACAGAGACTCCTATTCATGCCTGCAGACTGCACATGAGCATGCACAACTTTTTCAATTACGATTTTTAATATGACCCAAATTCCTCAGTAATTTGCATTACTGGTTCTGATTCTTTTAAACATATGTTTCACCCACAGGATGAAAGATCCCAGACCCTGATAACATTCTTATGGCAAGTTCTGGTAAGTTCCCAGAGCAATTAAATACACTATGTGCAGATGTTTATGTGATTGCATAATCTTCCATATTATGATAATTACACTGTTTTTTGTTTGTCGCAAAATAAGCAAATCAAAGGTTAGGAAGTGTGTCTTTTTTAAGTATTACCACTGGAGACACCAAAGTACTAAATTGAAATTATTTAACATGCTATTGTTCATTAACTTGTGACTAAAACTGCAAAATGCAAAATATTAAAACATATGTATTGTTTTGTTGTTTTTGTCGCGAAAATAATGGTGACATATGGTGTTTTGGATGAAACGTCATATTTTTCTTTATTAATTTGAGTAGTGACACAGCTGAAATGAATGCCATTTTCTTAACTGTACATCACATCCGTGTTGTTGTGTTTAATATAGGAGTGGGATATCGAGGGGCTGAGCTGGGATGAGAGGGAATGCGGAGCTAAAAGAGTCTCTGTCCCTCGAGAACAGCTCTGGGTCCCAGACGTCCAAATCTCAGAGTTGTAAGTTAAAAGGATAAACAGTAGTCTCTGAGCTTTTTCAAATTATTGTCCATATCAGAGAAATCTGCCATTAAGTAAAGTAAACCTGAAATATCAGCAGCTGGAAAGCAATCTTAGATGCTGTGAACCTCAGAGGAGATAGGTAAACCTCCATGCAGGTACACAGTATTAAGATAAGATAAGATAAGATAAGATAAGATATTCCTTTATTGGTCCCACAGTGGAGAAATTCACATATTACAGCAACAAAGTGGATAGTGCAATAAACAAGAAGCATAGATTTTAAAACAGTATTAATACAAATAAAATAAAATGATATATACATAATAGAAAGTAGAGCCAAAATATGTCAAGCATATCAATAAATAATTGTCCAGTTACTATAATTTGTGCAGATGATATAATTGCACATATGTGTTGTTATTGCACTTGTGTCCGGTCAGTTTGTTGTAAGTGTTTATGTGGTCTACTGGGAGCAGTGCTGATTGTGTATTACAGCTGTTTGGTACAAATGAAGCTTAAAAGAATCTACTTTTGCCGTATTTCATGCTAAAATTATAACTTTCTTTAAGTATAAAAAGACCAGCTCACTTTAGTTAATTATACAATACAAATTTGAATATACAATGAAAGGAATAAGACAAGATTAACTCATTTTTCTTTGTAGTTTTCTCTCCTTTTAAAATCAAAATGTTTTTTGTATTCTATTCCAGCATGGACGAGGACACGTCTCCCCAATCTCTGTATGTCTACCTGTACAACACAGGTCATGTTTTTGATAACAAGCCGATCAGAGTGGTCAGCTCCTGTCGATTAGTAATCTACACTTTCCCCTTCGATATCCAAAACTGCTCTCTGACCTTTGGATCGTATCTGCACTTTGGTAAGCCTGCTTAAATATAAAATGCAATACTTAAAGGTGCTAAATGCAAGACTGGGAGAATTTCTATCGCTGCATGGCTCTCAACATGGCAATGGCTGAGCTGGCAGCTAGCAGCTAATGTTGCTAGGAGCTAATGGTGCTAGCAAAAACAGTGCTAGCAACAAAAACAGTCACTGCTAATAGAGCTAACAGGTTTAACCTGGGAGGGAGGGGGGGCAACCGGAGGCTGGACGTTACGCCATGCAATAGCACTGTCAGTCAGAACGGCGTTATCAGCTGCAACCTCCGCATGAGTGCAGTGCAGAGCAGCGGCCTTCAGTTTAGCCAGCAGGGCACGCTCACATGTACAAACATGCACTAAAAGCAAGCACGACCAGCGCAGCTGTGACAACAACACACAGAGAAGCTTGGATTACAACACAGTCAGAGGGAGAGTGACTTTGTTCTCTGTTCCAGTAGACATTACTACTCTATAGCTTAGAGGCAAATCATTGTTGATGCTATATTAATGCACTAGATATCATATAGAGCACCTTTAAAAAGTCTGTTTTGAACTGCGTGATACAATGCAGCTTTGCATACTAGGAAATGTCTGATGTAAGCAGTGTTGTGTTAAGAAGGGCCCAAAGTGTTGAAGTGTTGAAAGTAACACAAGGTTGCACAAGTATTTCTGTTGTCACACATTCAGATTATTTGACAAATTTAACTCTGAATAGTCCTTTAAAGTATTGAAATATTCCAACATGTTTGGATGGATATCCACACAAAATTTAACTTGTGGCATCTAATAACTCAAAATAAAACTGTGTGATTAACTGTTATTCAAGCTACAGACATAAGGATGATTCCAGGCACCACATCTGAAGAGATCCTGGAGAGGTCAAAAAATGCGTTGGAGACCAATGGGGAGTGGGAGCTGACAAGTATCAGTGTAGTTCCTTCTACCCTAGAGTCAGAGCAGGGAAGCTACTCTGAAATCAAATACTATGTGAGTACTTTTCAAACCATCCAAAATCTGGGATAACTTTTCCATGGTTTTAATTTTTACAGAAAAATTAGTCAATGAGCTAACAGATCATAAACAACTAAACTGTATGTTTGGCTGTATTCAGGACACAGAGGCCATGTCCCCTGTATATAGATATATAATTGAGCAGTTTTTCAAAGCATACAAAGAAACAAGTGTTTGTATATTTAGAATAAAATTAAAATTAATTTTTACAGTAAGTTCACAATGTTTTATGTTGAGTGCTCAGGTGCATGCAATCCACTGGACTGGACATGTCTGGAACGCCATGAAAAAAACAGATTTTTGGGGGGGAAAAGTTGAACATTTTTTTCATGTCTTGAGAAGAATAAAAACACAAACAGGAAAAAAAAAATCTTGACCAAGGCTTTCATAATTCATGCAACAGAGGGTTAATACAGTAGAAAAAAGGTGTAGAATCTACATCATCAAAAACATTTTGGTGTGTCTGTTTTCATTTTGCATCTACCGGTATTTGAATTTTCTGAAGGGGAAGCCCACTGAGGGGAACATCTGGCTATGCAAACAGTATGAGTGATGCTAGAGAGTAACATGCAATAAGAAAAGAGGCTTAACCTGCTCAGATCAAGATGAGTCACTGGGCTGTCTGTGCCACATCTTACTTCTTTACTGGTTGTAATGCATGATTTTGTTGTTTGCCAACTTTCATGGTAGTTATACTAACAAGTAATATACATTTATTCATTTGTGATTTATTGAAGTAAATGTGTGAAAATACCATACACATTACTCAGAATTCATAGAATAACACACTTTTTTAAAGAAGAAGAAACCTAAATAGATTCATTTTGTATCTGAATTCAGAAGTGTGGCTAAAATGTTGAGGCGTTGTACCTGTCTCTTCCCAAGATCATTCTGAGACGTAGGCCACTCCTCTATGTGGTGAACCTCCTGATCCCCAGCTGCTTCCTCGTCACAGTGGACCTCTTCAGCTTCCTGCTGCCTTCCCATAGTGTGGACCGTTCCTCTTTCAAGATGACCCTCATCCTGGGCTACACCGTCTTCCTGCTCACCATGAACGACCTGCTGCCTATTACTGGGGAGACAACACCTCTTATCAGTGAGTGATACCTGAGATAGTGATAGTTATTTTATTACAGAGATGGTTAATGGAACATGCAGAGAAAATGTTGTGAATAGTTTAGCCTTCTGCTAACTGCAGCCATGAGCCATTTGCTGTGGCTAAACACAGACACATGATATATTTTTTAGATTCTGTGAGACTTAGGCTACACTCAGCGTGGATATCAATATATCCATTGTGAATAAATGTCGAAAAATCAGCTTAGAAAGTAAAGAAAAATCACATTTTTAAGTTTTCTTCAGTATCAAAGCAATTCAGTGATAGTTTACTGTACATGGGTGCATACATCACAAAAATAACTGCTAATAGGTAATTCAGCATACTTTTAGTGATGCCAGTTTACAAAATATAGGTTTTAAAAAAAGAAGGATTCAAGTTGTTGCCCACAGGTAACTCACTGCTTACTCACTTACTTCCTGTTTACATCCCCAAAGCCCCAAATTAATGGGAACTCCATTCAGGGAGGCGGGGCACACCCTGGACAGGTCACCAGTCCATCACAGGGCACACAGAACCAGACAACCATTCACGCTCACATTCACACCTACGGGCAATTTAGAGTCATCAGTTAACCTAAACTGCATGTCTTTGGACTGTGGGAGGAACCCGGAGAAAACCCACGCTAACAGGGAGAACGGTTACAAAATGTAAAGCACTGAGATGATTATCCCCAATGTAAGACAATAACAGAGGCTAAGCGTGTCTTATTAACATGTTTCTTATATCCCTAGAACACTGACACTGATGTGTACCCTGTGTTGAAAATGCAAATGTACATATACAGTAGATTAAAAAGGAAACCATTTACATTCAAATTTGTGCCTGAGGGGTGGTGGGGGTGTTGGTGCTTTGAGGCACTTGATCCAGCAGCTCCACAACCAGAATGCCAACCTGCCACTGGATTACTGTATAAGAACTGTATTGTATAAAAACTCCTAATGATGTTTTTTGGACATTAGTATCCTGGGGCCAGTTATACACTTAGTTTAAGACTTGTCTTCTTAGCCTTTGACTGGTTTTAGATCTGGTTAGACTAGTCTAATTAAGCCTGTGTGTTGCATAAATATTAAGTCAATTTGAGGTAGAAAAGTCATCCACCTCTCCCCCTTGCTACGCCTGATTTCAACTGTTTACCCATTACTTTTAGCTAACATTTAGCAAACTATTTCAACTGTTTTTCCATTACTTTTAGCTAACATTAAGATAACTATTTCAACTGTTCACCCACTACTTTTAGCTTACACTTAGCAAACTATTTTAACTGTTTATCCATTACTTTTAGCTTACACTTAGCAAACTATTTTAACTGTTTATCCATTACTTTTAGCTTACATTTAGAAAACTATTTCAACTGTTCATCCACTACTTTTAGCTAACATTTAGAAAACTATTTGTGTTTTTCTTTTGGTAATTTTCTTTTGCTCCTCAACTTTTTATATTCTTTTCGCTGCTTTACCTAGCTATTTCAACTGTTTATCCATCACTTTTAGCCTACTTTAGCTAACTATTTCAACTGTTTACCCATCACTTTTAGCCTACTTTAGCTAACTATTTCAACTGTTTATCCATTACTTTTAGCCTACTTTAGCTAACTATTTCAACTGTTTATCCATTACTTTTCGGCTAATTTTAACTAACTTTTGTTCTCTCAACTGTTTATCCATTACTTTTAGCCTGCTTTACCTAGCTATTTCAACTGTTTATCCATTACTTTTAGCCTACTTTAGCTAACTATTTCAACTGTTTATCCATTACTTTTAGCCTACTTTAGCTAACTATTTCAACTGTTTATCCATTACTTTTAGCCTACTTTACCTAGCTATCTCAACTGTTTATCCATTACTTTTAGCCTACTTTAGCTAACTATTTCAACTTTTTATCCATTACTTTTACGCTGCTTTACCTAGCTATTTCAACTGTTTATCCATCACTTTTAGCCTACTTTAGCTAACTATCTCAACTGTTTATCCACCACTTTTTGGGATTCTTGTACCATATACTTGAATAGTTTCTGAACATCGACCGTTTGATTACCTTTGCTGTCATCTTCTCCTATATTTAATGTGGCGTTGCTGTTGCAGCCGCCATTTTTCTGTTCTGTGAAGGGTCGTCATACGGTCTTCTGTCGGTGTCGACCGATACATCCATTGTATCCACCCGTCCATCACGGTGCCCACCCCACCTCCGCCAAACTCTCGCGGCTGTCGCGAGATGGTGGTTTGACCTCAGATAGCATCTGTCGTCGTGCAGCAAGTCTCACGAGAGTTTGGGTCTTCATACGTTTTCGCAACTTGGGGGTTCCCGTCTAGACGTTCTAGACCCAAGGGTCCCATGCTGCAGTCACCTAAGTGTTCATCTGACTTAAAGTGACATTGAAGACAAATTAGGTCTATTTCTTGCAACTGCCCCCCATTGTTAATATTAACAACTTCCTAAAGCTAAATAAGATCATAACCAGCATATGACTGAAGACATTTGAAAAGGTCACTAGCATGCATGAAAAACATACAGTAGCCTACTTAATGAAAAGTGTGCTGATTCCTCCCTGTTTTGGTTGTTTTACCTGCAGACGTTTTCTTCTTCATCAGTTTCGCTCTGATGGTGGCCAGCCTGTTGGAGACGGTGTTTATCACTAATATCCAGCACAGCTCCAGCCAGTACAGTGCGGTGCCGAACTGGCTCAGTGTCCTCGTGCTACGATATCTAACTATTGTAGTTTGTCTCCCTCAAAGGAAAAAAAAGCAACCGTAAAACTGTCATCCTCAACTCATCTGCTTCAGGTACGTTACATTATTATTTTTGATTGACATCAACTCCAAAAGATATGATGAGGAAATTGATTTAGTTTGACCTCCAGTTTGCAGGGAGTTGGGGGTGAAATCCTTTGAGGCACTAACATTTATGGTCTAAATAATAATAACCTAGTTTTAAAGTCCTCTCAATCACAATACGTCATCTGACTCAAGTTGGAATAAAACTAGCCTGCACAGTGGACCTGAAAGATTGTAAGTTATTGATATTGACATATACTAGAGAGAGGCATCACACCCTATTGTATCCCATTTGTGCGCTTATTTTCCACCTTGACTCAAGTATGCTCATATATATATATATATATATATATATATATATATATATATGAGATACTTGAGTTCTTTATATATATATATATATATATATATATATATATATATATATATATATATATATATATATATATATATATATATATATATATATATATATATATATATTTAACATTAAAATCACAATCTTTCCAGGTCACCCCTGGTAACTGTAGAAGTAGCCCTTAACTGGGAATGTATTGAAAGTATTGCTGCCATGGCTGCCAACCACTAGGAACTATTTTCCATGACCATTGGATAACCTTATGCAATTTAGACTTGCCATTTTCAGCAAGATTGTATTAAGCTATTTTACATATATTAGAATTCAAACAAGCTGTTCTTTGTTTTTGTCAAAACCAGCAAAGAATCCGAGCATCACCAACATCTCAGCGATTGATCTTCAACACGTCTCCGGTGATCCACCTCCAGAGAAACTCCCTTCAACCCCTCCGGAGCCGGTCCTGGAAGAACTGAGAAAACTGAGCAGAGATCTTCTGGCCATCCGCAACCAGATAGACAAACATTTCCAGGGGAGCAAAACCTCACAGGAATGGCAAATGATCGGGATAGTCATCGACCGTCTGCTGTTTGGCTTGTACATTGTGTTGATCATTGTCAGCTTCATCACCATCATATGTATTTGGACCTGGAGCAACTTGTTTGGCACATGATTTAACTAGAGGCTTAAAAGCCTGTTTGAGAAAATGTTCACACATATCATCAACTTACATACATGCTATATGGAAAGTATAATATACAGCGAGCCAGTCATTGTTGTGAAATAAACCATGACAGGGCGATGCCGTGTTGATGTAAAGCGAAAAGGTTTATATCACAACAATAACCCGCTAGCTGTACATTATCCCACTTCTTACACTGGTACTTACACTGAAGAAATCAACAACTTGACACAAAAACAGTCTGCAAGAGTCCAGCTTCACTGACTGAAAACTGTAGAACAGCATGTAATAGTGGAGAATAGAGTTGTGTCAGCTGTAAACATTTAAATGTCTTTTTAAAGCCAGCCAGCATCCGCAGGGGAGAAGAACAATTAACTGAGATTTCACTAGTGATTACGTTGTTTTAAAACCAGCATAAAACTAAAAATAATCCATGCATTGACAGCACAGTATGTTACGTGGTGCTGGAGAACATGTTGTAGCTCCCACAGGAGGTGTGAAAAATAAAATGGGTGAGTGGTTACCGGAGGTGTGGAACAACAAGTCCTGTGCTGTCCTTAGTGTGTTCAGAATCAAGATCCAACTGCAAGAATCTATACATTTTGTATTTATTCACAGGATTTGTGAGGATTAACTGTTACGGGTATGCAATGTGATATCCATGAAGGGCTTCACAATAAGAGTAGTAAAAAATGAGGCGTCAGCATGTTTACATTGTAACTTTTCTCATTTTTCACATAAAAACACCAAATATCTTGTGGTTCCAGGTTCTCAAATGTGACATTTTGCTGCTTTTCCTGGTTTTACATTAGTAATTTTCTACTCGATTGTTTGTTTTTTTATTTATTATTTGCAACAGAGATGCAGGAATGGCGTGCAGATAGGAGGGTAGGGGTGGATACAGGTTAACAACGTATACAGTACTGAAATAGTGAGATTAACTGTAGATGTGCATGGGGGAGGAAGATGTGTGGTGAATAATATTTTGTGATGGCAGTAAAAATATAAACAGCCAAAAGGACTGTTAGTAAGAAGGAAATAGATAAATGAATAAATAAGTAAATAGAAATGAGTCAATGTCAAACTAGAATTGTCTGACAGTGATGATATTTTACTGTTCTAATTATCTTATTAGCAGTTTCAGTGTTGTTTGTGTTTTTGCGATTGTCTTTTCACTTGAATGTCTGTGTTGACTTTGCAATAGTGTGCATGTGTCTGTGTGGTCTCATCTCTGTTTGTGCATGTATGTAAATGTGTACGGATATTATTTATTTGAGAGTGTAGTGGCATTAACTTAGTCCGGCTGTGTGATAGAGCACATTTTGAGTCACTATATCTTATTGATTAATGTGTTGAACATAACCTGATTAAGCCACTCTGCGTAGGTATGTCATGCTTCACTGTGTCTTCAAATTGCATGTTTTCAGTTCGCCTCCTCAGGAAGTTAAGAAACAAAAAAAGTCACTCCAGACATGAGGGCTGTTTGGTGTCATTTTTTTAACATAGGCATATCATAGTTTCAAAGGTCTTACTGAACAGAATAATGTAAATCTATACTAAAATAAAAAGTCTAATGAAGTGAAAATAATTTTCAAAAACATGCTGTAACATGCTGCTTTATGGAAAAGGTAATAATTTAACTAAAATTGCTATGAAATAAAAAACTTGATCATCCATTGTTATAAATCTGATACATTTAATGTTATTCCATTTTATTTATTTAAATATGTATGCTGAAATTATGTAATAAGCCTGAACTGTTACTGTCACTATTAAATGGTTGAATTGTCCTTTACTGGTAAAAGTAGTGATGCTAACATAAAAAATTCTAATCTTTATGAAATTTTTTGAAATTAAGAACATTCACTGTTGTTAATATCATTCAGCTCTCCTCGTCTTCCCGTCGCCCATGCAACTTTCGATCAATAAACCTAATTTCTGTGAAATTGCGGCTAAATTTTAGTTTAAAAAAAAGCAGAAATTCTGAATTAGTTTGATATCATAAACAGATCATTATAAGGGGAAGATATGTTGATGGATTACCACAAACTGGTGTATGTCAAAATTTAGCCAGATATTTTGAAAAAAATGTCAGTTTTTTATGGCAGCACATATGTCACCACAAATGCTATAAATTTGAATAAAACACCCAAAATTCAATGAAAGTGTTTTTGTTTTGTTTTTGTAAAGATAATAGTACACAAACATCAATGTTATTTTGGGGCAATTACATGAAAGAAACACATTTCTGATATAAAAACATTTGAAAACAGGTGAAGTTTGATCCAAGGACAACAGGAAGGTTAATATCATATATTTTACAATCACATCAACTATATCTTTCATTAAAAATGAGCATGAATTTCACCTTTTCTGTGATATTTTCAAAGTAGCCTTTTGTACATATGGTAAATATCTAGAATAAATACATGAAAATAATACTAATACTGGTAATACTATGAATTCCATAGTAAGAAATTGACACACGTTGGTATATTTCCATAGTAGTTGCATTAAAAAAAAAAAAGCTGTTGATTGTTGTTATTACAGCCTCATGGACGGTTGGTTGAAAAGTCACACTAGGCTCAGACTAAAAATAAGTTAGTTGCAGCTCTACTTTAGTTTAGTGCTAATTAGCTTTTTCTTGTTGAACTAAACTTTTCTATCAGCACACACACAAACATAACAACCCTCATCAACAGTCTGGCCAGTCTTTTATTGTCAACATACTTCCAGAACAAAGACAAATGAACACAGTAAAAATTATAATAACAATAATTAACATTTTTATTAATAGACACTTTAATCTGTAGTGCACTTTAAACCTCCACACACCTCCGTGTTAAAGGCAGTCCAAGGACAAACCGTCTGCTGTGTTGAGGAGTCGAGCGGTCGCTTCGTTCAAGAGCTGAAGAGTTCAGCGTTTCCTTTAAAAAGCAGCCGGGTTAAAACTGAAGACGTGGGCGCAGTTTATCTCTTCATACTTGTCTGTGGGGCCTTTGGGACATGAAAATCACATTTATTGCTTTAGGCAGTGTCTCGTGAGAGTGTGCTCACCTCGTGAGGATCGTACACATAAAGCAAAGCCTATTGAGGATGGTATGTAGTCTGGAAGTTAATCCATTAATAGGTCATTACACATAATCTTCTATTTGGGCTGAAATCCAGGGTAAAGGATATGATTAAATCAGTGGGTTGCATATCTGTTTTCCCACAGCTTTCTTCCTATCACCAACTATGGCATGAACTTCATGTATTAAGTTTTCCCCGACATCCTCTAGTGGTTGATCTTAACTCACTGCAGAGCCACTGTCTAGACAATGATTAAGCCCTAGAAGCTTTTCTATTTTTTTTATTTTTAAAAGTCCAGATAACCCATCTCTAAAATGTGTACTAGACCAGTGGTTCCACACTTATGGGGTTCCAAGATAAGTCTGAAGGGTCACCAGATGATTAAAGGTGCAAAAAACTGAACAGAACAATTGTTCTGTAAATTTTTTTAAATTTTTTAACAATTTCCGCATTATTTCTGTGAAACAGGGCTGTCCCGAATCCCAGTGTTTGGGCCTCAAAGCTTCGATGAGAAATCATCAAAGGTATTCAAAGCTTCGCGGTGCAGCGTAGGCAAGCTAACATGTTCATCTGTCTGTCTCCATCTCCCCCATTTTACTGCCTGAGACAGCACCAAACAGTAATATCTGTCAGATCAACTAATAATAATTCATGTTGAATATGGATAATGAGTAATGTAGGATTACTCCTTATTTCATGGGCTATTTGGGGATTTATACACTGTAGTTACATACTTATATATACAAAGCATTCAAACAGGGGTTTGGAAGTCAGATACCATGACAACACACAAAGCTTGGAACCATTCGGGTCAGCCCTACTGTGAAATACTGAATACTTTTACCTTTTTAGGCCTCTAAAAATCCTTCAAATAAAACAATCAGAGAATTGCTGTTCAGTTCAACTGCTGTGTCAGTTATTTACAGAGCCAGGCTCTGCCATTCACTATGCTGAGTTAAGGGAAGCTAACCAGCTGCTGGCCCCTGCTACGTATTTAGTGTACAGACTTTCCAAAATCTGGCCAATAAGTCTGGGAACCACTGTACTAGAGGAGAAAACACACTTAAATGTGAAAAATTTCAGTCCAAGAGTTGATTAATGTATTTTGATAATGATTTTGCTGCATGTAAGTATGACTACCATGGCTCTCTTATTTTGGACTGAAACCATTCACAATGGTGACAGGTGACAGGAGCTCAATGAAATAAACAGTGACATTCATGTTCTTACAAAGAACAATGCCGCCGCCACCCCCCCATCACCCACCCAACAACAACAACAACAACAACAACAACAACAGACAGGATCAGTGCAATTAACTCGACTCTCTATTACTCCAAAACCTACGACGGTAGAAAACAAGTGCTAATGAGGCTGGTGCAAACCATTTGTGCATGTACAGCAGGTAGACATGTGTGCACATACACACACACAAGCACTCTTATTCACGCAACTTTTTCTAGTAACCGCACACACGCACACAAAGCAGTGCTAAAATGGAGCATTTGCAGTTTCATTAAAAATACCTGCAACACTGACACTAAAACTCTGACGTCCAGTCCTTCTATAAAGTCTTTCCAATGGAACTGCACTAGCTCTACCAGTAAAGTTCATTGGTCCCAGAGGCACATAAGCGCGGCTAAAAGAGCTTAAAACAGGACAGTAAGGATTTGTTAAATATCTCCAGTATTTTCAAATCAAATTTAAAACTTTAACATAAAGGGCAGGATTGCTCAAATACAGTATCTGCACTGAAAAAAAAAAAAACAGTCAAAACATAAACGAGATCTTTTTACCTATTTGAGTATTTCTATTTGAGTATTTCTTTCAAATAGATCCTGCCATTTTAGGTCACAAATAAAAAACTTCAGCTAAGCCAGTAGCCAATAAAATTACCAGAGTTTAAGCAGTTGCCAGAAGCTGCAAATGAAGGAAGGAGTAAATATCAAACCTGGGTAGTATAGTCTGAGCAAATACTTGTTTTTCTGATCTACTTAAATCCGAAATATATTAGTTTTACCACAGAGGAACAAAGTGACAAAACATTTAGTGAATCTCAGGCCCTTTTTTGAACAGGTAACTGCAACATGGCCAGCATATGATATTCCTGTAAGGCAGAGGGTTTTGTCATTTACAATTTTGTTGCACAACTTTTTCACACAGTGCCTGTCTTTTTTGATACCGCCACTAGGTGTCACCAACAGCAGATATTTTCAAATCTCATACAACGGAAACCACTTACAGTGATCCAAGTGTCTGTCAGTCACCTTGATGTGGGCGGTTTCAACCACAGGTGCTTTCCCCGGTGCACCTTTGTTTTTTATCCAGAGACAATGTCTTTCTGTTTCCCGTCATGATATCAATGTGCACGCAGCATCAGCCTCACGTATCTAGCCAGAAAGCAGCTGGTCCGTGAAGCAAAGTATAAAGCAACTAGAGCAAGCAAATTTCAATTACTGTTAGTGTAACATAGTTTTAAAATGTTTTTCCATATATGCTGTCATGTAAGAAAAGACCCAAAACGAACACTTCCTGATTACTACGCTTATTTAAACGGCATTTGTATAGGACAGATTCCCCACATTGCAGTGGATCACTGTGTCCATGATCACTATAACTGGTTTCCACTGTGTTTTTTTTTTTAATTATTATGTGCAAGGAAATGTTTAAATAATAATTTTAGGAATTAAATATTGAAAAACCAATCGCAATGAACCAATTTCTTGGGAGTATTTTTAAAGCCATAATTGCTCTGAAAAATGCGAAGCTTGTGTTATTTCTCTGGAAAAGTCACAAAATTTTCATGGAAAAAAAATCGACTCAAGTCTCCTATTCATAAACTACTCTGACACAAAAAATACCATTATTCATGGAGTAAAGTGCGTGTGTGATAGGGGCTTAGTTTACGCTAAATGCACCTGAAAATCAACAGCCATACTAACACAAGTGATGTAGTAAATCCTGCACATCTGGCAATCTCTTGAGATCGAAACTTTTGCAGTATTGTCACCCAGGTCTGAGGACTGGAACGGAAAGAGAGGTGGTCAGTCACTACAATCATGGTCGCATTGTGCTCTTCTTTTGCCTCAGAGTTTCCTCCGTTTCCAGCACTAGGGCCCACCTCCCTCGTCTTCTTGTTCCTCCATGTTTTTGCGTGCCATCCTTTCTCTCCGCTCTGCTAGCCGCTGACATCGAGGGCAGTCTTTGCCTGTCCGGAAGCAGCTGCGATGGTAACACGCGTGGCACTCTGTAAAAGAGATGCACATCACAAAAACAGGAGTCAGACATGTAAGACTTCAAAGCATATACAGCACACGTGTGTCACCTATTCCTCACAAAGGAAGAGACGAACATTCACAGAGAGCTGCTAAACCAAACACTGCTGCAGCGTCCACTAACGCTAACCAGTACAACCAGTTTGGCGACAATGACATGATGTTTCAACAGAACAGCCAATCACGATCGGACCTGACGGGGGAAGGGTGAGGAGGGGAGTATAAAAGACGCAGAAGTTACAGGCAGCGCGGCAGAAGGCAGGAGGCAGCAGGTAAGTGAGATGGCTGATATCCTGGGAAACACTCACCACACCCGAAACCTGTTCAGACACATCCCGTTCTCCCAAAAGAAACCACCAGAGCGCTTTACAACTCTTAATAGGTGATTATGAATGCAGCGATTCGACTGAAATGTAATGACAGACGAGATAAAATGACAGGCAACTCAACTTTAAAAAAAAAATGGCGTTTATTTCATGTTCACATGAAGATGAAGCTTAAATAATAGCTAGTAAATGAATAAATTAACATTCATTCTGACACATGTAGTCACCTCACAGACATTCTTCCTTCAACAAAAATCTAAATAAAAACAACAGGCACTGTTTCCAATAAACTGGAAGAGTCTACATTTAAATGAAACACTACTTAACTCGTCATGTTTGGTTGGTTGGGGTGAAAACAGACTCCTCCACTGGCTCAGGAGGAACATGTGTAACAGACCAAACTGAATTTTGTCACCAAAGCAAACTGAAATGTAAATGTCAAGCTATTCTGGTATCGCTTGCTGTCCCTGTGGCCAAGACAAAAGCAGGACAGAGCTACGAACCAAAGACAGGAAACTAAACCACCAGTACCAGTAATCGCGCTGTCTGCACCCACACATCTAGAATCGAAGCCAAAGACATCAACCACCAAACAGCTGCCAAATATCTACCCTCCACCAGTTGTGCACCTGCGCAAATGTCAGAACCAAAGCAAGAAATACCAGCACCACTGTAGTGCAAAGAACCTGGCACCAGATGAGAACAGAAGAAGAAAATGTGCATGTTTCAAACCACAAGCTGGTTGACATTTAGGGAGGCCATTTGGTAAATATGCAAATTCACTTCTTTTCTTGCAGAGAGCAAGGCGAGAAGAACAATACCACTCTCATAATCTGTGTGCTGGATATGAAACTACAGCCAGAAGGAAGTCACTGTATCAAGCCAAGAAATAATGCAGCACAAAACGTTTTTATACTTTGGTTCTTGAGAGGATAAAAATAGCAAGATATAACATGTGAACAAAAAAGTCAGATGTGCCAAAATGTTCAGGATTGCCACTGTAGTTGCAGATATGCTGCACTACAGAAATTATTTGTAATCTAAAGACTTTAAATGCTGACAAAAACATGTGAAACAAAAAAATGAAATAAAACCTCTATAAACTTAACAAAAACTTTATAGTCTGCTCTGATTGGTCAGCTGGCCCGCTCTGTTGTGATTGGTTTACCTGAACCAGCTCCGCTCTAACTAGCTTTGTTTGAGGGCATGCCAAACTAGCCGCTAGGCAGGTATTATGCAAATGTGTTGCTTGGTGACATCACCAGGTTACAGAAGAAAAGCCGGGACTTGAAGCGAGGCTTTTCAGGTAGTTCAGGAGTGGGGTTTCTGTGGAGGAGAGTAACTCCCTTTGGCGTAGACTTAGGACTTTGTAATTTTACAGACCTTTTACATAGACAAAAAACTATATAACACACTAAAGGAAAGCCCAAAAGCATAATGGGTCCTCTTCAATGAAACCTGAAGCCCTCAGTTAACTGTTAACTGTCAGGCAGTCATCAATATCTGGACAAACACAAACCACTGTATTGCAGATCACTTTAGTGTACTGTAACTTGGCTGATTATCACTGGACTTGAGTAACTGATCATTTGAGGAGACAGCAGTCCCTACCAATTGCAGCTTCTTACTCCTGTAACACCACTGCTCTCAGCACAATTATCTACGTCACTTATTTCTGCACTCTCTCCACCTTCTGTCTCGCGCTCTTCTTCTCTCTCCTCCCTAATCTTCATTCCTCTGGTTTCTCTCCTGGCTACGCGACTTTTACGACCTCTCCAGTTAGTTCGGGTTACGACAGCTGGCTCTTGTTGGTATTCCTCCTCAGTATCCACCTCTTTTTTTCCATCGCTTTCCCCACTCCTATCCTCCTCTCCTTTGCTCCTCCTCCTGGAGAAAACAGCTGACAGCTGATGTGGCTTTAACAATTTCAGAAATGGAAATTTCTCCACGTTTTCTGCACCAGATTTTTCTGTATCGTCTGCCTCCATTTGGCCTCTGTCTTTCTCTGTAATTTCATCATTCTCCTCAACGGCTTCCCTGCTGGCTTCTCCGCCATCCACAGATCCTGTTTCTTTCTCCAAAAATCTGTTTTCAGACTCTTCCTCTTTCACTTCTGTTTTTCTTTCATCCTCCATCTCGCTTTTTGAGAAACCCTTGGCAAGCCTCGCTAACCCTGACACCTTCCAACGTCCTTTCCTCTCTTGTCCTACTTCATCTAGACTTTCCACGCTGCTGCATGTTTCACTGTCACTGTTGCTTCTGTCTCCTTTTGAAATGTTCTTCTTTAGTCTGTCTATGTGAAAAACCTTTAATAAGTTGACTTTTTCCCTTCTTGCATGACCCTCTCCCCTTTCCTTACTCTTTTCCCTTTCTTGGCTATATTCCTCCCCATACTGGCCATTTCCTCCCTCTTCCTCCCTCTCTGACTCTGTCCCTTCTGTCATCTCCTGATCTTCCTCATCGCTTTTACTCCTGGAGAAAGCTTTCACCAATTTTCCAGGAGCGAAAGCTTGAAATATTCCCACTCTTCCCTGTCTCTCTCCTCCTGTGTCAGCCTTTCCTTCTGGCATACCACTCTTAACCCCCTGATCCCCACCTAGCTCTAACCCTTCCTCCCCTCCCTCCCCCTCTCTCCTGTCTTTAGAGAGGGCCTTCGCCAGCCTACGAGGATTGGAGATCTTCCAGTCTCTCCAGGTAAGTTGAATGGAGGGGCGGGGGTAGGGGGCTCTTGAGCCGCCCAGGCCTGCCACCAGCAGAGAGGGCTCACCTTCGCAACGCTGGCACTTGTTCAGCTGGAAGGGGAAGATGATGTCTTTGTCGTTGCCGCAGAACTCGCATACGAAACCCTTTGCCTGGCACAGCTGGGGGAGATTGAAGAAACAGTGACAGAAAAATCTGGTTATTTGCTGATATTATAACAGTTCCTCATACTATACGATAGCCCACTTCACCGCAATAAACTATCCACCACCACCGCAATAAATTAAATGGAAAAACTCTCCATGTTAAAAGAGAAGGCACATGATTATCTTACCACACAGCCAGCTACGTGCATGGTACCAAGTTTAAGCAGCTCTTTCAGTCGAGGAGCCAGTTCCCCGTTACGCACAGCAGTGAGGTCATTGAGGGAGAAGAGGTGAAGGTCCTCGGTCAGGTGACCGGGCAGGCTGTCGAACTGGTCCAGCACCCTGAGCGACACACACACACACACACACACAGACACACACTTGTGATGATGTCCTTCTTTGCAGGGAAAGTAATTTGTTTTGAAATTACTGTGAAAACACGTACAAGCAGAAAACTTACTCTTTAGCAAAGCGACAGGTCTTGAAAAGATTTTTCATGTGAAACAGCTGCACCCTCAAAACCTGAATAACAAAGTGGAGAAAACATCACTGTGTTACATATGCTGACAAACACAAAGCCGTACAGTTTAATTCATGGAGGAAGTGATTGGAAGGCCACGTTCAGTTTCCAGTTACAGCATCTGTGCTGTTAAAGTGTTTAATATTCAGTGTCCCTGGCAGATGACTGAGGTGAACAAGCATCGTATTTCTCCTCTTCCAGTAGGTATAAGCTGCGTTGACGCACATTTAAACAACATTCTGTGCCATTTTATCTCTCCATGAAAAGGTTTTAATGCTTATTCTTGCTCTTTTAGACCAAACCTGCCAAATCACACACGTAAGGATGTGACTTCTTCAGCATCACTGTTAGTTGTCAAGGACATGAATGGCTCTATTCATTCTGGTGTGTTTTAAACAATGCATCCATCTGCGTTCTTCTCCAGGTTAATTAAATGGAAACTGCAAAAAGCAGTGATGTTGATTACCAAAGCAAGCTAATCAATACCGTTTGAATAATGTGAAAAAAAAGTTTTACGAAGGGCCTACGCAAAATAGCATTTTGACACTAAAACATACATATTTTGACCAATATTTGCTTGTTTATGCAGCATAATCAGTCACAAGTATGCTAGTTTACAATCAGGATTCATGCTCAGCAAACAACAGCAACATTTTGGTCCACAGTGGCTTTTCAGGAATTGTTTTTTAAAAAGAGTTTAAAGTTATTATCATTGTGTGATTCTGACTAGTTTCTGGTAAAAAGAGAATATTTTACAAAAAGAAAAAGATTTACCAAATGCCCTATTTCCTGTACCGCTGCTGCGTCTGTACTCACCCTGACTGCCTCCAGAGCTCTGATCTTCTTGTACAGGCCGCTGTTGATGTCATTAGGGTTGAACAGCGGGTCTCCGGCGATCTTGCTCAGCAGGTCCCGGGCAAAGTTGCTGACATAGTACTTGCTGAAGTCCCACTTCCTCAGTACTCGGCCAGGAACCACCGCCTGGGCGTTCTCATGGCAGCACTGGCAGAAATAACGGCCGAGGTATTCACAGTAACGCAGTCGCTTGATATAATCTGAAGTGTAGACAGACAGCAGAGACAGAAGTGGGGCAGAGTTAAGAATATGGGATGATACTGAGCCTGAGAACAAAAAGTAAAATCTCTGCATAGCATTTCTATAAGGGAAATGCCATAGGAAAACACCACATTTTAAGCCAGCTGATCACATTGTAAAAGTGGTCTTATCATTGCAACAGTGAAAACAACATTTTCAAGGACAAGTATTTCTGGGGTTTGCTGGTCATACCTGGGTCAATGCGGGTGCCACAGCCAGCGCAGCGGTAGTTCTGTTTAGCCACAACTATCTTCCTCCTGACAGGGAAAGAAAACATGTAAGCAATGTAAAGTCTGCAGAACAAAGCACAAGGACAGTGGTATAATCTACAAGTTTAGAAATGGCAGGTATAACCTGGTGTGGACTCACTTTGGGGCAGAATGAATGTTGAAGATGATCTGCGGTCGGGGTGGCGCCCACTCTAGGTTGCCTCGGACCCGAATCCTCAGCTTGTAGATGTCTGCGTGTTCGCCATCATCAGGCGAGATCGGCAGAGAGTCGGGGATGGGCAGCAGCTGGGAGATATTTACATTAATTATTGCAGTGTGGAGTGTGGAGAACTGCTTGTCTGTTGAGTACTATACATAGGCAGGATGTTGTACCTTCTGTGGAGCGTCGTGTTCTGGGACCAGCCAGTCCAGCTCCGAGGCTGCAGGAAGCTGCATGCCCTCAAACTGCCTGAGTAAACCCATGGCTACTGACTCAGCCGAGTTCGACTGGAGGAAGGATGGAGAGCTGAAAATACACAAAGGAGAACAGGATATATTTTTAAAATGCAGCATTTTTTATACATGTTTTTTCATTTTGCTGCTAATCCACAGAGCTGGTGTGAAATTCCCACAGTGGTTCCTTCTGCATTACTATAAAAACTGGAAGCTGGTTAAATTGTCAGTGAAAGTCCCTGGTGAGGACCTTGGAGTTTTTTGGTGTATTTTTTTTTCTGTGAGTAATTCAACAGCTTTCTATTATGATCCTGACAATTTGCATTATCTATTATCAAGAGGAAGAAGGGAAAGAGGAAGTGGCTGTGTTACTTACATAGACTCTGAACTGAGAAAAGACCTGCTGCTGGAGCTGACGCTTCGCTTAATGTCTGCATCTGGAAGACAATAAGTTTACAGTAAAATACAAGAGGAGCAGTGTACCAGTTATACACGTTTTTATCCACCAGCATAGATACCAAAATATTCTCAATACTTGTATAATCAAATCTAAATTTCAAGATTTTCTGAACTGGAAATAATAACTGTCAGATGATGGATGAATATCTCTGGGGAAAGAAAGCAAAATGTACCAGCAGTTAGCTGATGGATGGTGTCAATTTCTCACCATGAAAGCGTTTGCTAAAACTACGCAGTTTTCAGTGTTTTGAGAAGAAATTATTTAAGAGAGATGTGATCAGGGACACACAAATAAGAGAAATTTGAGAAAATATGAAACATAAAGGTCCATAATAACATCACATCTCTGGTTAAATTCAAGCACATTTTGAAAGTAATTTCACAGGTAGCATGCAGGAAAGCCAGAGAGATTGCAAGATAGAGCGTTGATGCCATATTTTCTCAAAACGCTTGACAAACAGCATGTAAGGAAAGGTTTGGTAGAACAGGAGACCGCCTGCATGGATTTGTGTGTGACGACGAGCTTCTTTCTATCAGAGGAACAACAGTCTTGTTTATTCAAGTGAAACACTGGTTAGAGTCAGAGCTCTTCTGGGTTACAGAGAAGAGTTGGATAAGCTAGTTACTCATCTGCAGGATTCAACTAATGCAACTGTCTGATAAATGTCTGTCTTCTTTTGTGCTTACAGTTGGTCTACTGCAAAGTGATACTACAGGCACAGGATAACCATCAGCAAAAAGCAAAGGTGATTGACTTTTAGTGATTCTGTGTACAGAAGAGGGAGATGCAATTGACTGAAGTGTGAGAGATGAGGAAGAATATTTCATCACTAACTTTAGGCAAGAATGTTTTCCCTTTTTTAAAGTTCAACTTTGGTCATTTTCATTCTGGGCCCTAATTTCCTATGTTCCTATGTCTATGTATGTTCCTATGACACTGTGGTCCTTGATTACACCTCTCCCCCTACTTTTGTTTAGGGTATAAAGAGTGCTCACTAAATTAGATAAGTTTGACCCTCAATGTCAATATTGTGACACTACTGGTGTTTACAGAGGATAATCACATTCAACATTTTTGAGAATAAATGTTAATAATGTGGTTATGATAACCAAACAGGTCATGAAAATGTGTAGTTTTCTATGGACTTTAATTTTAAAGACTTTTATAGGACTCATACAATGACAGAATATTGTCTGCTACACTATTATCAATTTGCACTTGCATTTCATCCCTGATTAAATGCAATCCCACATACTGCATGATTTCAGTGTTAGTTTGGATTCTGATTACATTTAAGGATTTTGGTTAAATGTAAGTATTAAGTATAAACCATCTGGGGTATAACGATAGCTAGAAGCATTCAATGATCATTTCACTAAGTTGAAACATTCTAATATAAACAGAAATGTACTAATAATGCAGACCAGGAAAAAATAGCATTATTATCAATATCACAATATAGCTAAGTGTAGTCATGTTCATACAGACAAAACAGCCTGTGTGCCCTTGATAGTATCATCACTTTGCCAGACGTACAATCTGCCATCACAAAAGAAACAATTTATACTGGGCTGAGTTCAAACTTTAACGACAGGGTGGAACGATGCATACGTGACAGCAATCAAACCTCATTCTCACTGGAGTCGCATTGGAGACAGTGAATAATTGGGTGGATGGATGATAGATGAATGAATAAATGAGTAATCCCTGCAGTTACAGTCGCCACAGAATGCCACTTGTTAACCCACTCGTTTCCTCCCATGAGCCTCCCTAAACTCTAACAGGTACAGGCACACCAACACCCTGGAGCACTGAACAACAAGCACCAACACAAAGAGCCAAGCAAACTTCAGCTGAGGTGAGGAGGCAGGTGGCTCAACTCCAAACTGAGAACTTGCAGTTCTCCACTGTTCTGCCTAGAAAGAGGACAGTGGAGAACCAAAAAAAAAAAAAAATCATCTTTTTCAACTGAATAACATGGCTAACGAAGTACAACAACAAAGGATAAAATCCTCTTAATGACAACTGTTTCCCTGCCTGCCTGGTAATAACTGTGTAAAACTAGTCAAATAAATCGAAAAACCTCAAGGCAGCACCGCCTTTTGGTAGACAGAAAACTGCAATTTGACTTGTGTTTGAATGCATTTATCTCTTGTTAAGAAACATTTCTTTTATACAAATGTCTAATCATTATTTTGCTATCTTACCTGAACCTGAGTGTTCATGATACAATAAAAAAATTAAGGTTAATCGCTGCCATGCCCTTCAGTCTTCCCCTGTCTAACACAGAGGCTGAAAAATGTTTATCCATAACATCATGTCAGGCTAAGTGTTGTCTGTACATGACCAACCTGTTAATAGCAAACTGTTTGATCTATAGGCTGAGATTTAGTTGGAGATGACAGTCTGATACTGATATAATGTTAATGACTATATTACTGCAGCAGCCGACCACTCAAGCTAACGTTAGCTAGTCATCAGTAGTAACATAACCGTCACCAGCATAAGTTTACCAGACTGATAATGAATATTCACATATTTTATATGGCTCAAAACTCAGCGTGAAAGCCTCCGTTAACCCATGACACAACAGCTTTTTGGTATTTTCCTGTTTCTCTCCTAATGTGACAACGCCTTTCTATCCCCCAGAAGAAAGCGCAGCCTCAGCAAGAACACAACACTGGTGTGGTCTATATAGCTAAATCCCTCTTTTATACCTTCATAGGACATGGCAGTCGGCATAGTGTTATTAATTTAAACCAGGTTGTTTAAAGCAAATGTTTGGAGACATGTTTCAACTTCTTCTGTTTACGCTGTTCAAGTCTCTGAGAGATACAGGATTGTTTTTCTCTAGAAGAGGTGTTGTGATGAGGCTATCAACTTAGTACTTTTCCTTTCCTCCTCGCTCTCAGATATGAGTGCATACAGTCAAGCAGAATCACAAGTGAAAGCTGTCAGTCCATGGATTTAATAAAAATAAGAACCTACTGTATATCCAACTTATTATTCAGTATTCCTTAAATGTCTTTAGCTTACTGAGCACTGTGCTCACTGGACGATTTGAACAGTATCAATCAGTATGATTGAGCAAAGACTAAAATAAGCTATGAACTATAACTGACTGACGTGCCATCCAGTTTAACAGAAGGGGTTAAAGGCAGACGTTCTCAGTTTGGAGTGGAGCCATCGGCTTCCTTTCAGAGGAGCCCCGCCACAATAAACTGTCTGTATTGTATTGTAGCTGTGGAGCCTCGCCCACCCATCCAGCCTGCAGATACCTGAGAAGAGGGACGCGAGTGACAGGGAGAGGCCGTTCTGAGACACCGCCAGCAGGGACTGACCCTCACAGCCATCTGAGAGACAGAAACTAACACTCAGCACAACCGTCACCACAAGCACAAACATTTTTTTTAACACTCCTGCTGAATGTGTCACAGGCAAATGTACAGTATACTGCACTGATACTGTACATGTGGAAGTCATGCAGTTATACAGCTCCCAAACCATGTGCTCAAACCGCAGTGTGGAGAAGTGCAGTTATACATAAACACAGTCAAACAAGACATGAAACAAGACATAAAGTTCATGCACATATGAAACCCTACAGCCCATGTTAACAATATTAAAGCAATACATATTTCTATATGTTAGTGATTAGTCTCTTGCGGTTACTATTTGTCACACAAAACAGAAACTGAAATCTAATCAGTTAATTCAGAGGAAAAAGTTTAAGTGTCGTGAACACTAACTGGAGTAAACAAGAAGCTTTTCCAGGCCAAAAACACCCAATCAAATGATCCTGACCGTATAAATCTGAGATGTGGCAACTCACATGACGGTAATATCTGTATAAATAGCAACACTAGTAAAAGCATTTTATAGGCTACCATTCTGTGACTTTTGTACTCAGACTTCCATGTTTATGGTCCGTGGTATAACATGACATGCTTGGTTAGCAACATGAAGCAAGTGTGGTGATGAGGTTATGAATTATGACCAGAACAGAAACAAACTCATTCACACAGACAAATGATGAAGTCGTCCTATATTTAAATATTTTTCTTTTTAAAAAGCAATATTTTTTCTATTGTAAATGAGAATTTTTTTGGTCAAATTTCTTAACAACAGATGGAAGGTCAAACCGTTATCTGCATCGCATCACTAAGCAGCTTGTTCATCATCAAGTAAAAAGATGCTAACTGACAAATACACAAAACGGAAGCAGCTTGGATACACTGATTAGCAATTCTGACAGTCAAAAGCAAAGATTGTTCATGTTTGTTGGTGCTCCCTCATTCCCTCTCTCTACCTCGTAGTTCGCACTCCTCCACCTCCTCAGCTGAGCCAGAGTCAGACAATCCGTGGCAAGAGTCCTGAGAGCTCCTCCTGGAGCCTCCACTGTCAGTGGAGTGGAAAACTGCAGGAGTCGAAGGAGACGATGCGGAAATAAAGAACAGATATATAATACAATGAAGTGTATTTATGAAAGCTACTGATGTAAAAAAACATTTTCAACTAATGTCTAATGACTGAAAGCATCGTTAAAAGAACATAAAATGGTAAATAATCAACCAATAATTTCCTAGTTAAGAATCGTACAAAGAAAACATCATCCTGTATCTGTACAGGTGACTATAATGTGGCCTTACGGTGCTGGGAGTTTGCGCAGGGCGGCAGGCGGCTGCGTCGGATCTGCTGCCTTCGCAGGCGGATCTTTTGTTTGAGCTGCTGAATCTCACAGTCGCTGTCTCCCTCCTCCTCGCCCTCCTCCTCCCGACGCCGCAGGTTGTACTTCATCAGCTCAATGGCAGCAATAAGGGACTCTGAGATGCTGAAATGAGCGTTCTCCTACAGAACGAAAAGAAAATTATGAATCAGAGACTAGACTTTTAAGTCATGCAACATAATGAAGTTCAACGCTGTACTTTTTCTAAACATTAATTTATCACAGGTGAGGCAGAAGTTTAGCACTGAGTTGCATTTGTAAAGCACTTTGTACTGCGTCAATATGTATGAGAAGTGTATATTATTAGAGTTTAACCAAGTTAGTGATGGACTAACTGATCAATAAGCATAGGCAGGAGTCAGAATTAGGCTACATTCACACTAATATGTTTTAGTTTATGCCAAGAACCCCTAAAACAGAAAACGTTTGAAAAAAGTGCTGATGCCGTTTTCATTTGAAAACTCCAGGACTGTGTTTTACTGTAGTCCAGATGGGCGGAAATGGAGACCTTCAAAAACGATTACGTAGACATCCACATTTGCTTCTTGATTGGGTCTTATCAGTCACGATGTGACATCTTTCGGAAGCAACATCAGCTGTGATTACCGTGCGACTACCAGTGGTTGATTCAGCATAGACAACAAATTACAGGCATTGCTGACCTTGTTGTCGATGGTAGCAGCTGTTGTGCAGTTAAATTCAGCATTTTATTATGATACTACTGCCAGCAGCGTTATCTGCAACATTTTGAAGGCACAGTTTCCAGCATTGAGGAGGGCAATGGATCTAAAACAGAGGACTTCCTTTTGGTTCTACACAACTATTATGAAATTTACAAAGACGCCGTTAACAAACAAAGCTTCAAGATTCAGCAACCATTCACAGAGTAGACAAATCCACTTCCTGTTTCACCAGCATGCATGCCCATTTGTACATGAATAGTTGTGTTTGTGTGTTTTCTGGCATGTTAATATGGACATAGATTATTTCTAAAACAGTGCTAGAATGCTAAATCGCTTTAAAACACTGTAGTAACTGGTAGCCTTAGTTAAAACAGACCCTGACCTTCTCGAGGTCAGCACAGCTGCCAAAGTCCTGCTCTGACAGGTAGCTGATGAGGCTCTGACCCTCTGACGGCTTCCTGAACATCCCATCTGAAATGCTGCTGTACTGGGACCCATCTGAAGAGACCAACACATACACACAGAAAATATATGACACCAGTACCCAAAGAAAATGAAATCCTCTGAGCTTACCAGAAGCCAACTGCATGCTATCAGGCTACCTTATTATCTAAACCATAAATTCCCAACAACATATATACACATACACACACCTGATCAACCTTTCTGTTACCTTCCTGCTCGGGTGCAGAGTGTCACATTTATGGACCAGATGACTCACGTGCTGCTACATTCATAGTCAGGAACTGAAAACTCATTTTTCTTCAACATTTCATGTCAGCTTTCCTGTGCAACTTCCTCATATTTAAGTTTGCTGTGGACTTTCTTTCAATGTTTTTTTTTTCTACTATTGCATTCATTTTTAGATGCAACAATAAAAGCCCACTTTTTAAGTACTGCACACAGAAAACTCACGAGACTCCATGTAGAGGGAACTAGGAGAGCTGGCATCCTTGTGCTGAGGTGAGAAAGGGCTGTAGTTCTTTATGCAGCAGTCGTCCCCTGCCGATTCTAAGAGACACAGAGCTCATGTTAAGGGCTGCTTATCATCCAAATGTCACTAAAGTCACTAAAATAAACACTGAATTCTTTGAAAATGATGGGAACATGCGTCACCATTCATACACAAAGCTCATGTAAAGCTGTTTTGATTTTATCATCAGACAATCAAGATCTATGGAGATGGCTCACTTTATTGCATGCAGAAACAAAAACATGACTGCTGAACTTTGTCAGTGTAATGGCTTGAATTAGGGATGTACAGGTTCAGAAAATAAACTACATATGTACTATAAACTGGTAGAGAAAAAAAGCATATATTATACTGCAATACACAGGTGCTCTTTATTTACCACATCCAGTACATATAGGAAAGCACCTACTTCATCTTTGACATTTACACTCTGATTATTGCTTTATAGTAAAATCTTAAATACCAGGCCATCACTAGCATAACTGTAATGAAATGAATATGTTTACACTAGGGATGGGGCCGGTTCAGGTAAAAATCCAAACCATTCAGTAAGCTAGTCACAGTTTGGGTCGTGTATGTACCGTTCGGTTCATTTGAAATAGGTTATGAGGCCGACTGTGCATTTATTTCATTGCATTTATTGTCACACTAGAAATCATGGCCTATGGAAAGAGCCTGGGACACGGCGGACAGGGGTATGAGGTAAAACACATGCGCAGTATAACTGAAGCTGAGGTTGTGTGCTGTGTTTGGCTCATTTTTGGTGAGGGCAGACCAGATTTTATAAATAATAATAAATAAATCAAAAACATGTTTAAATTAAAGTTGGAAATTGGCCTCCTTGCTGCACCATAAATGTACCAAACTGAAAACCATGACCCCAAACCATGATATGAACCAAACCGTCCCACCCCTTGTTTAAACACAGTTTCTATACAACTTCCACGATACTTTCAACACAACACTGATCGGTTATGAAAAATGTGTACTTGAACAAAAAAACAGAACACTGAAATGGTTCATTCATGGCTTCATAACATCAATTTGACCTGAGTAACAAAAACCAAAACAGTGTAAAAAACAACATCAAAGACCAAAAGCACATTAGGGGGCGAAGACTTGAAATGAGAGGGATGGAAAGATTTCATCAGCATGCAGAGGGAAAAAGAAAAGAGGTGTGAGAGGGGTAAAGTGATGGAGCACAGTGGAACTGCACTGCCAACCTGCTACCGGATCTTCTATTATTATGGTGATTTTTCGGTGGCCCCCTCCTTCGCACAAACAGTAAAAAAAGAGAGATAGAGCAGATGGAGAAAAAGTCAACTCAGGCCAAGAAGGGCAAACAGTGAGTAAAGAGAATAGAGATGTTAATTCAGAAACATTTAAACAAACAAAAAAAAAAAAAAAAAAAAAAACCCAGACAGGAAGAGTGCACCTTCCGAGAAAGAGCGTGGCCTCGGCACATCTTACAGAGCTAAAAATAAAAAAAATACGAACAGGCTATGCAGGTAAACCGCCATCTGATTCACACCTTCCTTTTAAGCAAACATTGTGCAAAAAAAGGAAGTTAATCAGCCGATAGACGATCTCTGGGATCAATAACGTTCAGACGTCACCAGTAGCCGAGGGCTTTGCCAATGACAACACAATATTTGGCTTGTTTTGCCATTAGTATATTGATTTATTATTATCATTAATAGTAGTAGTGAATTAATCTAAAATTTAGTTTACCCCCTCATAGTATCATGTTGGCAAACCCTGCATATAACTGACCCCGATACACATGCACAACCAACTGACCTGCGCCATTAAATAGACTTTGCATCAAACATTGTGAGGAAATACAGGCCTAATATAGTTGGTGCAGTTTGAGCCAAGGTAAAACTGGACCATCAACATTTTGTTTTCTTTGCATAGCACATTAACACGGACCCGAGACCTAAGTTTTATGTGCCCTATAGAAAATATCAAAAACAACAAAAACACAGAAAGGCTACATTTAGTCCCAGGTACTGAACAGAGCAGATGATACAGAGATACAAAGTACATCACTTCAGTTCAGCGTAGCTCGCATTTTGTGGATAATAAGACTGTTTTTGCAGCTTTAAAACAAATTCCTCTTGAGTACTTCGATATTTATACTAAAATGGACATTTGAAGACATCTAACTCTTCAATGAATTTATCAAAAAATAAATAAATACAGTGACTTGACAACCATGGGTCTTTTTTTTTAAAAGCTTTATAACTATAATAGATCGAGGGTAGCCCAGCTATTGTACATGAGTTATGTGAGGAAAGTTCACTCACCGTTCCTGAGTTTCTGATTGACCCCGGTGTCAGAAAACGAGCGGGTGTGTCCTCGGGGCCCCCGGCCTGGCCCCCTTTGGCCCTCTGAGAAAGAGGAGCGTCTGGGTGGGGGCGGAGCTAGGGAACTCCGTTGCAGGGACTGGTCCGTAGTGGCGCCCTGCTCACTGCTGTGGGTGGAGCTCTGAGAGTCACAGCGGCTGCGTTGCCCCAGGTTACCAATAGCCAGGTACTCCGGACCATCGTCGTAGTCACCATCACCAGAGTCCCCGGCCTCAGGCTGAAGGGAGGTGGGCGAGGGGGACTCTGTGAGGGAGATACACGGGACCGACACATGACCAGGAGGGGGTGTCACACCCCCGCTCGCTCTCCCCCGGTCTGGACGCACACACCCAGGGAGCTCCCAGGCTGCTGGCTGGAGAGGTAGTGTCTGCAACACAACAGGTGGATTCGGTGAGAAGGACTGAGACACAAGGTCACAGGCCTGCTTCTGTATCTTCCGTCATATGCTCAAGCTTCGCTGAAAGAAGTAACAATAATGTTAAAATACTTTTTAGGAAAACCACTCTGAAACTGCTTATCCATTTTAGTGAGCACAGCCAGATCTGGACATTTTGAGGCTGTATCAACACATTCTTCAATAACTGACCTTGTCCACAAACAATCAGGCCTCTGTATGGTTAACTCAGTCTGTCTATTCACACACAAACTGTAGTGCATTCATAGTGCCATCCCCCAGTCCCACCCCCTATACCCCTGTATGTACCGATGACAAAATAGTGACCATTCGCTCTTCATTTGAGTCATTCAATGTACTACTACCAAATCTTTCTCTTAAATCAAGACAAAAACAAGACGTCTGGACCAAAACAACAGTTAGTGCTGAGAACTGAAATCATTTTGTGGAACGACATTAAATTTCTGTTCCTAAAGTTGAACACAAACCCAGATGTGGTTCAAGATGTGAACCATGACTCAAAGTGTGCTCCATGTGACTCTACCATTAATCTCTGTTGTCAGAAATACACATTTTGCACTTCAGAGATCAACATAGCAAGTACTACTACTTTAATCAAGACTAATCACATGATTGCCCATAATTGATCATGAAAAATTAATTGCATTTTTTAGCAGTTCAAAATGTATATTAAAGAGAGATCTGACAAGTACTTAATACTTTGATCAATATGGGAGTAGACAAATATGCTACTTTATGCAAATGTATGTATATATTTATTACTGGAAATACATTAAATATACAAAACAATGACGAATATTGTCCAGAAACCCTCACAGGTACTGCATTTACCATAAAAAAATATGCTCAAATCATAACATGGCAAACTGCAGTGCAGAGTGTCAGTATGCTGACTTGCCCCAAAACTGCATGTGATTATCATAAAGTGGGCATGTCTGTAAAGGGGAGACTGGTGGGTACTCATAGGACCCATTTTCATTCACATATCTTGAGGTCAGAGGTCCTCTGCGACCAGCTAGTACGACACATGGATTCTTTAGGTTTTCTAGTTTCATATGATCAGTATCAGTATTTTCACTTTAGCTTTAAAACTGAAACTACAGCACAACTGAAAAATCGCAAGTTATGTTAATGCATTTAAGAAATTAGTGGCCTTAAAGCAAATTTGCTTTAATGCCTTATGACTGCATTAACTTAGACAGTCCTACTAAAGATTCATGACACTGTTATTCATTATTTAACCTGAACCTATTTGTAAAAGTAATAGACACGAATACAAGCCAAGTGAAACCCAGCCAGATCACCTATGAGCTGTCTGCCTACCTTGAGAGTTATTGTTAAAGCACATTTAGCTGAACCTTATAGGAACTGTCAATACACATCATTAAGTATTCGGCTGAATCAGAGGACACTACATTTTAAAACCAGAACATGAACAAAATAAAAAAAACCTTTAAAAACTACACCCGTCACTCTTCGTCAGTTCCTCACTTGTGCTGTTGCTGTTTTGGGATCCAGCTCGCGTAGTGTTCCCAGAGTTGTGGCTGGTGGTGACTGCTTCTCGGAGGGAGCAGTTGGAGGTGGCAAGTCTGTGATTTAGAGTTTCTCTTCTGGGAGCCGAATCAGCGTTCCTCCAAACCCCACCGGCTCCTGGCAGCACACACAGGCTCTGGCTCTTCAACAGGCCCAGACATGGTGGGCCCTTCAGAGGGGACAGCTGGAGGGAGAACAGATACAAAATGTAAGGTCTGTCCCGGATGTCCTCCTTAAAGTTTACTTCATTTTTAAGTCACCCTCAGTTTTGACTGACTCTCTAAACAAGACGCTACGACAGGTGGTGTAAATAACACGGCACGCATCAAAGACTGATAATGAGGGTGTGAAGCACCACCATTTTTTCCTTATGTTCAACAGCAGATTTTTATAGATTTTAAATGTTTATGGCATAATTACAGCCATAAAACACAACATCAAAAACAGAAAGACAAGTAATTAACACACATTTGTGCAAACTACAATTAAATAAAATGGAGATTATTATCACATCATGTCATGAACCAAAGGAAAGATGATGAGCAAAAGATTAACAACAAAATGATTCATGGATGAGATATATGCAACAATGTAGATAGACTTTTATGGGTAACATCAGTATTTTTCAACAACTATTTTCCCCATGTTTTCATGTGGGAATGGGAACAATTTCTGAAATTAGTCCAGTATTGAAGGATAACGCTGTAACCGGCTGCTGCGAAACTAACTGCGAGGGCAAGTGAGCAGCATCACATTCACTAAAAGTGCTTTGCTACTGACAGGCTCAGATTGTTATTATAAGTGTCTGACAACATTATGGAAAAGATCCTACACATTTATTGAATTCAGACCTCATCCACATTGTGGAAATCATCTAAATATTCAACCATTACACTGAAAATCTTTTAGATAACACGAAGCTACACTTTCTGTATTTCTCCTTGAGACTCTTTCCATAATGTCAGACATTTATACAATACTCACACAATAATCAGAGCCTGTCATGGCAAAAACAAGCACTTTTAATTGATGTAATTGATGGTGCCAGCTTGCCCCGATATCACCCTATTGCAGTCTGTGAGCAGGGCCGTCTATGGTGCTCTCCCTCAATACTGGACTAGTTTCATATATATTGTCCACCAGTTAGACACGAAAATGTGGGATAATAGGGTCCAGGTTGAAAAATACAAAAGTTACCCTTTAAGAAATTTAACAAGACCCACCCCGACAGTGTCTACTTGGGCCAGCAGTTTGGGGTTATTCTGCTCCACAGCTTCCAGACACTGAAACATGGCGGTCACGTGGGGCTCGCTCAGCAGAAAGGCATCATCTGAAAGGCAAAGACGGGTAGACAGAGAGACGGAGAATCAAAGAGGATGACAAAGAGAAGAACGGAGATAAGATAATGAGAAAGGTAATTGATTAATGGGGCATAAGTGAAGACAAGGAAAGTGAAAGAAAGGAGAGAAAGTCATAAAGAAGGACAGGGATAAATATTGAGGGAATTTGGAGAGAACAAAAACAGTAAGAATTTTAGATGTTTCTTACTTTAGTCTAAACTTCACACCAAATTAAGCTGGACCATTAATGTGGCTCATCGTCGCGACGACCATAACTCACCATTATAGTATTTACGTGTATGCCCCAGATGCCGGAGCAGAGGTCGGAGCTGAGGCGACAGCATGTGAACCTGTAAGCTGTGAAGGAGCCAACGCTCGGCCTTGTAGCTCTCACCAGCACTCTGCATCCCGCTGGTCAGCACCGGCTCCAGGTGACTGAACTGTGGATGGACAGAGAAAAGAAAAATGTGAAACAGGAGCATATTGTGAGGGAAGAAGATTGTTTTTTTTAATGTCCTCATTTATTATTTTATCCAAACTGTTTGTTAACTAAACAACATGACAACCAGTATCATGGGATCTTGTTCCAAATCTTATTCTATTTACTCCAAACATGCTGCTGTTGAGTTTATCTATTTGTCGATAAAGCCATGGAGGAGTAGTGAAGAAACAGGTCTGATGTGGTGTGATGCGGCTTATACGATTGACAGTCTAAACAAAGTGAGCAATGAGGAGTGAGGGAAAAGGAGAGAGAAAAAAACACATATAAGCACAAAACTGAGATGGCGGACAAGACATCAACAATCAATCATCACATCACGATTTAATCGTGACCGAGTGCATCATAAGTCCCGCTGGTCAGAAACGGAGGGCGTAATGAAGATAATTAGATTCCAGCTCCCCCACATCTCTTCATTGTTGCACACTTGACAGAGAAGACTGATCTCCACAACACACCGCAACACAAACAGGAAGCAACAGGTAATCCAGGAAGTGTAGTGACTGCTGAAGGCATCGGATAATGTGAACTATGTCAGGCATTTAGTTTGCATGTCACTAGAAACTTTTACAAAAGAAGGAAGCATTGTTTTAGTCTGGCAGGCAGGCTGGCTCTCAACTTCACCTCCTATCTTCACTGCCAAACAAGCTACGTTAAGCATAATTTATCAACTAAATGAGAGTTAATGTCTGCTACATGGGCCAATGATGCAAACAAACAAATAATACAGAATTCATCAGTATATGGTCAATACACATTGGTTGTTTTGATGCCTCCCTACAAAGCAGCAGTTTATTCTCTGTGATACAGAACTGAAACACAACAGCACCCTCTTGCATTAAATGTGGCAGTTCTCAAAAATTCAAAATACTGTTTTTAGCTTTTGAAACACAAACCAAGCAAAAAGATAACTCATGACAACGAGATAAATAAAACTATTCTGCAAAAAAACTGATAAAAGCTAGGGTAGAAGCCTGTGTAGTAACATTTTTAAAATAAATCATCAGTCAGCTTTACAAGTTTTGTCAGTGATTTATTTTCCCTTTATGTTCAAGCATGACACTTGTGATCCTACAATACTGATTATCTAGCTGTAATTGCATTTGCTCATGCTCACAATTTCCTCCTCAAGATTAACGTCTTATCAGCAAAGCCCTAATCGCTGATACAGTGACTTATTTCGTCAGCTTACGGGAACCTGCTTAATCTGATGGGTAGTGCCTCAAACCATATTTCACATTACCATTTTACCAAATTACAGTGTTAATCACAATATTTACTAAGGATGAAAACTGTACTGCAAAGTGAGTTCACAATCTGAAAGCTCAAGGCATGTCTACCTTACACTGTTAAATGAGATAACAGCTAGCAATTAGCAGTGTCTAATCATGTGTCAGGTGACAAATTTAAATGATCTGTATACTGACTAAATTTGAAAATATCTGTATATCACCCTGCAGGTTGGTGGCAGAATTCATACCTGTTCAACATGCGAGGCAAGGTGGGGGCTGATGTAGCGAACACACCACACAAACGGCCAATAGTCTCTCTGCTTGTAGTACACCTGCAACACAAAACCAGCATGACCCAGTTAGAGAGAAAAAAACAGCTTCAATAAACACAATAAGCCATTATGAAGAGTCCCACTGTGAACCATCTTCCCCTGCATTTGAATGACTGGTAATGCCTGTCTACTAATGTAAATATGTGGCAAAATGTAAGAAAAATGACCCCCTACATTGGCAAAGCATGTGATAAAAGCTATTACACCCAATCCTGACAACCCTGTGAGTGACAATCTTGCTCTCAGTTGAAGAGAAATGTTACATTTACTAATGTAACTTCAGTTTTAATTACTTTTGTAACTTGTCTTGTCTTAGGATCTACAGCTGCAATCAGATTCCCACCAAAACAGAAAGTGTTATCGCAGGTGTATTATGGGTGGTCTAGAAATATACAGCCAACAGATACTGCAATTTGTTGTCTGATGGTGTGGTACTGTGGGGTTATGGGACACACCTACAATCAATTACTCTTCCATGTTCAAACACAAGACTTCAGGGCATATTTGCAAGCTAAAGCTAACTTTGACCTGCAGAGCTGGCTGAACACAGGACATGTTCAGTGACAAATAAATACAAAAGGGGGAGTGGCATCAGTAGGCTCTGACCTGCTCATTCTTAAGTCCATGGCTCAGGATGTTGTTCATGTCCTTGTGGAGCCGTTGCAGGCCACCATAACGTGACCACACATTGGGATTGTTGGTGGACAGAAGACCCTCCACCGTGGTCTTCAGGCTGGACAGCAGCTTCCAGTGCTCCCTCCTATAAGGAAAACAGAGCAGCAGGAAAGAGATGGACAGGGTAAGGGAGGAAGTTTAGGAATGAGGAAGGAGGTAAAGAAGTGCTGGTGTTAGCAGTGCTGTGGCTTTAAATCATTACTCACATGAACAAAAATACTTCATCTGAAATTAAAAATGAAGTGTTCAGCAGTTTAGTTGTGATAACACTGTTTACACTGAACTCAGTGACTAACCAGGAGTGCTGACCATCAATAAAATGTGTCAGCAGTATCACCACATCCGAGCCTAAACAGATGGATACATACATTGACACCTACTCCTGCAGAATAAACAAAATGTTTACAAGAATCCAGGTACATGTTAGCACAGCACAAGCACAACTTTTTTATGATGCAACCATTATCCCATATTATTGTATACATGTGTTAGAAGCTTTAAAATTGCTATTTTCTGCAAGCAGGGCCTTCCTAAAGTCTCTATTGATATGCTAAATTACAAAATACAACTACTGGTTGATATGGAGCCACCTTATCTGTAGAATACAGCTGTGGAAAGCTATTGCTCCAAAAATGTCAGATACAACACAATATTATCAGGCCACATTCCCCCAGGGCAATAAAGTGCTGGCTCATATCCAGGACTTCCTCTTTTTCCCCTTAAGTCAGCAGTCAAACTGAATAGTCAAACTATTGAGAATTAGTCACATAACTGCCACAACGGGACAAAAAAATCTGCCAACACTTGAGGACGTCCTTTGAGCACAGATCATTTAACTTGTCACTCACAATTGAGGATTATCTTATTTTCTTTTTTAAAAAAACTCACATCCATCATATCAGATAGAGACGTGGATCTGAAGGCTGTTAAAAAGTGGAAAGATATGAAACCTATGAATAAGGGATGCACCGACACCAAATCAGATAACGGGCCGATTCAAACTCACATAGCTGGATCGAGTATTAGTGGCAATGGATCTGATAAATTCAGTTCAGGTCACTTCAATGTATGCATTTGTTACATTTTGTTTTAAAACGTTAAGAAAGTAATGTTTAAGTCAAGCGTGATGTTTCCTTACACATAAAGGAATAATCCCAGTCACTTCCACACAGTGTGGCATACAGTTTATTAATTTAAAACTGGTATCGGATCGGTACTCGGTATCAGCCGATAGCCAAAGACCAGGTATCAGTACTGAAAAGGTCAGACTGGTACATCTCTATTAAGTATAGCACATTAAAGAACATGGGTCTTTTTTCATAAAAAACCCAAACACCATCACGAGTTCAGCTACTTAGCTAGCTAATCAAATCACACCATGTACCATGGAAAGGTGGAGGCTGAATAGAGAGCATTCTCCAGAGAATGATGTATTTATACAACATGAGTGTGTGTGACTTGTATTAGGGGCATGTACATGTATATTTGTGTGTGTGTGTGTGTGTGTGTGTGTGTGTGTGTGTGTGTGTGTGTGTGTGTTTGACATCATGGGGTGAAATACTACAAGGATCAGAGAGGTTGTTGAGGTTGGGATCAACTCTGTTATGTTTCGTGTATGCTGCTGTGGAAGACAGTGTTCATCCCGCATTAGACTCTACAGCCATCAAACGTCTCATAACAAACAAAACTAGTCATCATATGGCATGATGGGTGGACAGCTCAAGGGACAAAGGAAGGAGGAGGTGTGCCTGCTCTATTTGAGAAGCCTCAAGACAGATTTGTTAATACAATCTCACTTTCAAATCCTAAACAAACAGAGATAATCTCAAAGTGACCATGACCCTGCACACCATCCTCCGTGTACCTAACGTCCGAGCAAGGCAAGAAAACTGTACATTATTAAAACAATACTCACAATATTGATAACATAAAGTACATATGTGCATTGTTCAGACTTAAAGGCCATTTTAGCCTTTCTTGCTACAGCGCACACGGTAGAAAATAAGTGACATTGTGCAACAGTTCCTCTTAAACAAGCTCTTCCAGTAATCTAGTGCTGACAACTATTGCGTGCTGTTTATGTCGACTTGAGTTAAAAAAAAAAAAAAGAAAAAAAAAGAGCTTGCCAAATTTGCTTATACGTTTAAACCAAATGTGGGTTTTCAGTGTCTTTTAATAATGTGTCAATATCTTGCACAATGCAACCAGCGACTTCTCTCGCAGATGTCAGCTTCATTTGACAGCTAGCGTTAGCTGTTAGCACAACCAAGCTAGGAGATAGCTAACAGTTAGCACTATTTACGCTAGGTGGTAAATGCCCCAGCGGTTAAACAAATGCACAAACGAATTGCTTAAATGCGACAAAACGCTCATTAATTAGTCATACTGCTTGCCTTTTATATTACACAGGCTGACAAACGCAGCTAGCTTGTAATTGCTCCAAGCTGTCACACACTGACATGTCAGGTTAGCCTAGCTTTGCAGCTAGTGCTCTGGCTAACATCACCGCAATGCTTCAGTTAACGTGAGCTGCCGCTCCAAAAACAATTACTGGTCTAATTGTTGAATCGGCGATGCAGTTTTTGGTTTAGCTGTTTATATAGCTAACGTTATGGTCACTATTAGCACAGCTAGCCGGGTAACGTCAACCTGCCCAGCCCAGGTTGTCTCTCACCTGCGCTCCTCCGCCTCTTCCTCCGCCGATATCTCCATGTCCTCCGGGCGGAATCGAGTACCGTACAAAGCTGCCAGCTTCCCCGATAACCTCAATATATTATTTCATACAAGGCAGTTTTACCGCAGTAGTGGTGCAGCTTGAAGTAGTTACACGGACTTCCAGTCTTCCGCCATCGCTGCCCCGCCTGGTCGAGCTGTGAATCAAAACAGTGGAGGCCGCATGACCTGCTATCATCAGCAAGTAGGCGGTGATGCTGTCCTCTGCTCGGCCCACTTTTTAACAATAATCATGTTTTTACTCCAGAATGTTCATTTTCCTCCGTTGTTTTTGCAGTATGCTGGTGAGCAGGTGAGCCTGCAGTTTGCAGGACTTGCTATATGTAAACTTCACAATAAAAGGTTCAGAAGAGAAAGAGCTTTCTAGAGACACATGACTGCTCAATGGGATCAAACCCTGGACATCACTGCCACCTGCTGTTAGTACATGATATTACACTCAGGGCTGCTGCCCCTGTTTAGACTCCCAGACTGTAGATTTATCAAAGTCACATATTACAAACTCTGCTGTTCAGCCAAAAAATAGGATCCTGAATTTTCCAACCAAACACGTTTTTAATTTTGGAGAAATGTGTACAAAATAAAACAATTAGGTGGAAAACATACATAAGTACAAAATAAATACAGAAGTGTATAAAACTAAAAATAAAGAAATACAAATTTTAGAAAATAAACTACACAAAAACAATTTCAGAAAATGTGTTAATATGATTACATAATGACACTTAGTCTGCATATAATGTAATAAAACAGTATAACATATTAAAATAATATAGTATTATATACTATCATGTAATATAGTCTGGGGAGGCATCTGCAACATTTTTATCTGATGTCTTGAACTGAAATATTTCACCCAGTGAAAACATTGCATACGATAATAAAAGATGGAACAAGGTGATCCACAATGTATATCCATCATACAGAGAATAAAAATATTTTCCCAGCTCTAAAACTACTAGGAGAAATATACTTTGAGGCAAAAATTTGGCCTTAACATTTACCTAAACTTCAAATTAAAGTTTATAATCTTATGTCTATGTGGACATACCCCCTGGTATAGAATAGTGTACAAAAAGCTCTACAGAGAATATAGCTGGGAGGAGACCCCGGGGACGACCCAGGACTAGATGGAGAGATTATATCTCCACACTGGCCTGGGAACGCCTCGGCATCCCCCAGTCAGAGCTGGTTAATGTGGCCCGGGAAAGGGAAGTTTGGGGTCCCCTGCTGGATCTGTTGCCCCCGCGACCCGACCCCGGATAAGCGGTTGAAGATGAAGAGATGAAGATAGATTTATGTAATTTAATGTTTATTTCTAGTGTCTATAATGCATTTAACTCAAGGATGTTTTAAAACACTTCTGGCTGTCCCTTCTGCCTTAAACCACTTTCGTATCACATCCACATGATGGCACCACAGTCTTGAATTGTCTGTTAAGTCCATGCACTCAAGTTTATATGAATCAGTTCAATCACTTGATGGCAGTAGTGGCCAGGGTGTGGTTGTAGATGACTGAATGGTGACTAATTGTCCTTGACGTGAAAAAAAACACGCATACACACAATGTGAGCAGTTCATGCAAAGCATAAATCACCACTTCCGTCCCCTAACATTATATGACACTTGAGATTCTTTGGTACCGTTAAATGACCCTGAGACACGAGAATTATCACTAATGACCATTTTGCTGAGGACATATTATCTCTTAACATATTTACTCTCTGAAAATATGTCAATACTCCCTATGAGTGCAGATATAGTACATTAAAGCAGGCCTGGATTTAAAATATGACAAAAGTAAAAGTACAAATATATTGTAAAATATGCTTTAAGTATAAAAAGTAAAGTACTGATCAAGCATATTGGTGTTATTTTTTATTGTAATTATTGGGGTCTTTGGGCAGGTGTAACTTTTTAATGAAATGTGATATTTATAAGAACATTATGTAACATTTAGGCAGATCTATTGGTAGAAATGGAATATAATATTAATAAGTATGATTTCTTTAGTGTATAATTACCTGAAAATATGAGTTGTTGTATTTTCATTAGCTTAGAATGAGCCATTTATATCTACATAGGGAGCAGGTCCTCGCTCAAGTTTCTACAGTAGCCCAGAACGGACAAACACTTCACAGCATGTTGGCCACCATAGTTGTTCTACAGTTTATGCCTGGCATACGGGAGAAACTTCAGCTGGTTGCAATCTGCAACCTCACCACTCGATGTCACCAAAGCCTACACACTGCATCTTTAAATAGTTGAATCGATTGTAGATTTTGTTAGTAAAATTTAGATCTGGAAAAGTAAGAATTGTATCTATAGTCTTGAAGTACTTCGAAATTGTAGTTATGATTATTTTGTGTAGAATTATGCATAATGTACAAATTATATTCTGCTGAACATATTTGATACGTGTCAGGAGTCAGGGCATGTCAGGACAAGATGGTATATCACAGGGACAGCTTCCCCCTTCATTCTTGGTCATGGATTTACCGAACTGTATTTGCTCAGAGTGACGTAGAAAACACACCCTGTTCTTACCACAGCGCTGTGTGAGCAGCTGTGACTCAGAGCTGCAACCCGCTGTGGCATGAACACACATGATGAGTTCAAGGTAGGTGGTAAGTAGGAAGAGTTTAATGGTGATGCAGAGCCCGGTTGATCAGTTTTTATCTGGAACAATGAGCCAGGTGTTGCTTTTAATGTAAAATCTTCACGGATGAGTCAGAAACTGCATTCAGAGGGTTTAGCAGACGTAGCAAGTCGCATATCCAACACAAAGGAGGAACTCTGGTGTAGAAAACACTTTATTTTGAGTGCATATTGTGTATTTAAGTGTATTTTGTTTATGTTACACAACACAGTGCTTCATCATTCCCAGGGAGGGAGTGTAATATTCCACTGAGAAAAAAGATTAAAAACAAGATGTTGTGTTAGCTCACCTGGTAGAGCTGCTGCCCCATGTGCCAAAGATAAGTCCTGCAGTGGCCTGGGGTTCAAATCCAACTTGTTGCCCTTTGTTGCATGTCATCCCCTCTCTCTCTCCACCTTTCTGAACTATCCCTTCCACTATCTAATGAGGGCAAAAGCCAAAGAAAATTATTTATCTATTTTTTAAAAAGCTTTATAAAAAGATATTTGACAAAACAAACAACAAAAATCAGAAGACTGTGCAGATACCAACCCATACACAGTGATGTACCACCTTTCTTTGTACCTTGTTGATCAGATTACATTTAACTTTGTAAAACTCTGAAAGGGAAATTGGATTCACATAGTGGCATGTGTAAACATAGAAACCAGCATTTCATAGAGGCTGTTTTCTTCTGCAAAAAACACCCTGATGGTTGATTCTTTCATTTTTTCCATTTTTTAAATTTTACAACCATTTTTAACTTTTAAAGGTATAGTGTGTAGGATTTCATGGCAAAGAGTGGTGTGGTTGCAGATTGCAACCAAGTATTCCTCCACTCCTCCCTCGCCAAGACTGCGTTAACGTGAGCGTAAGGTTTGTCCGTTCTGGGCTACTGTAGAAACACTGCGGAGCAACACAGCTGACTTCATGAAGAGGGCTCACTCCCTATGTAGTGGGGCAGTTAAGCATAATATTTTACAGTTTGAATAAAATTAACAAATTTGCAAAACAACATATGTTATGAACAGATATACTGTAGATATCGAGGCACTGCAAAGTTGACACCTGATGAGGAGGTCACTGGTGCTGAGGCTGCTCCTGCTGAAGGATTCATGTAATAAATGATAGGATGTTTTGGAGTTTAGTACCTCAACATGCACATGGAGGGCAGCTGCTGAAAATGTCATAAAATGACCCCTGGTGTGACAAGGTTTACTGTGACCACAGTCAATGGATAAAAAAATGTTTTGAGCTATTTATGCCATTGTCAATAAAGAAAGTCATCACCGCTATGACAAACCTGGAGGGAAAAAAAGGCCATGGTGACATCTGGAAAGACATTGATGAGGAATACGTTGATGCTTTCATTGGTGGTCTTCTTCTTGCTGGAGTGTACAGATCCTGCCATGAGGCCACTGATAGTCTCTGGGACGCATCGACAGGCAGAAATATTTTCTGGGAAACAATGTCACTTCAGACCTTTCAAATAATATCAAGAGTCCTCTGATTTGACAACAGAGAGACCAGAGCAAGATCTGCTTGTTCCCATAGGGATATCTGGGAGAGATGGGTGAAGGTCCTCCTGCTGATGTTCAGCCCAGGTCCAGAGGTGACAGTGGATGAACCTCTTGTCCCTTTCCAGGGAAAATGCCCCTTCTGGCAATACATACCCAGTAAGCCAGGGAAGTATGGGTCGAAACTGACCCGTAACACCATAGATGTTACTATAGTTATTAATTTTAAAATGCAAAAATAAATCAAGCAAATTCATTTCAGAGATGTGTTCTATACCCCTCAGTAATATTCAGGTAACACAACAACCTTTTATTCATTTATATGATTCTCTTAAGGTTCATTTTTTCATTTTTTCAATTGAAATTTGAGAGGTATACTGATAATAAAAGGCTCAGAGACCCACACCAAAAATAATAAACCCAACATTTTCATGGATAAGGAAGCCTAACAAGGTAACCAAGAGATGACAAAAAACTGGATGATAGGTTATTGTTTTTAGTGTATTTTAAAACTGATTTAAGACACGGGTCGAAACCAACCCGTTAACACCGGGGAAGGTAACAGAAAGCTAACACAGGAGGAAGATTAATTCAAAGGAACAAAAGGTGGAAATGAATAACATCATCCATATGGCTGCATTTTCTTCTGGTCACTGGTAAAGATTAATAAAGACTAGAGATTATTTAATACTTTTCTCTTAAGCTATTATTCCTTATGATCATTATCTGATCAAAGAGATACTGAATGAGCCGACACATCTGTGCTGACACCAGGCAGACATAGATGAGTTATTAGCACTTTCTCTGTTGAAAAGCAAGTATGACCGTTCACAGTTTGATTTAGGACGTGACAAACGTGTCAGAATATTTTACAAACACGCTGAGTCAGCGCCTGGCAAGAGAACAGAAGAGGAACATTAAACTTGATTTATTGACTCTGGCATGTACTGCTTATTATTCTTTGCTCATTTTAGAAAGCAGACACTTACAATTAAAGCAGTACTTTGAATTGGGATCTTTTAGTAGGAGAACTGACATCAGCTTGGTGAAAATGGAGCACATCGGGTTGATATGACTGAGTTGCTTTGGAAATCACCACCTTTCTGAACGAGAGATAATTTATCTCTGAAATGACAGGCAGACGGTGAGCGAATAAGGATGCCGTCATTTACGATTTCACACCTGTCTCTGAACCAGGTGTCAGCTTTCCTTCCTTCCTCAGAAGGGTTTTACGTCTCCTTCAAGCGAATACTCAGAGATTATTTACTTCCCTCTTTGTAATAACAATCAGATTCCAGAGAGTGTTATCAGCGTCTCCTGTAGTTCCTAGGAACTGTGGGTAGAGCATTTGAGCCGTTTTATAGATAATTGTGACGATGTGGTCAGAGTTGGCTGACATAGTAAGTCATTAATATGGAAAAATAGAGCTAGATGTTCACATCATAGACCTATTGTAGTTGTGGTCAGATTTCTGTTGCCATTTCAACATCATAGACACAATGAAAGCCTACTGCTAAAGACTTCATGCAACGTTGTGAATGTAAAGATCACCAAATAAATTGGTGATTTTAATGGGAATCTTCTTAATTCACAAATGCTGGCTTTACAATACCATGTTTACACTTTTTTACTTCAACATTTTGCATATTTGATTTAAAAAAAAAAAATAGACCAGTCTCATAACAAGTACTTTGACATGTCATAACAGGGTTAGGTGTAAATGACAAAATGAATCATGGTAAAGATAAGATAAGATAAGATAAGATTTCTTTTTAGTCACAGTGGGGAAATTTACAGTTAAGCAGCAATACAAATAAAATAAATTAGTATATAATAATAGAAAATAGAAGAAAAAAGTAAAGACAGAAAAAATGTGTCATATATAATGATATAATTGTAATAAAGTCCTTATTGCACGTATGTCCGGTGAGTTTGTTGTGAATGTGTATGTGGTTTACTGGGAAGTAAACTGGGATGGTGTTGTCATATTTAGTATGTTAAAGCCATTTATATTTATATTTACATTTATATATTTAGTATGTTAAAGCCATTCCAGAGCCAACACACACATTACAGCCTTAAATGAAACAGGGCTATAATTAATGTTATTATTATTATTGTTACCCTGCAATGACGTGTCAAAATGGCTGCTGTGAAAAGGGCATATCACAGAAAAGCCTATACACACAATTAAATGCTATAATTGAATTTTTGAAACATTTAGAATTTAAACTGCATTTACGTTATTTTATTATTATTACTTTTATATATCATGTTTATATATATTTATATATATGTTGGGGGCGGAGTAGCTCAGTCCGTAAGGATTGGGTTAGGATGTGGAGGACCCGGGTTCAATCCCCATGGACCAAGACAACTGGTTGCTGGAGAGGTGCCAGTTTACCTCTTGGGCACTGCCGAGGTGCCCCTGAGCAAGGCACCAAACCCCCAACTGCTCTGGGCGCTTGTCAGGAGCAGCCCCCTCACTCTGACACTCTCCATTGACATGTATATGTACTGTGTGAACTGTACTGTGTGAACAACAGAGTGTAAAACTGAATTTCCCCACTGTGGGACTAATAAAGGAATATCTTTCTTTTCTTTCTTTTTCTTTATTTTTCGTGTGTCGTGTCTGTTTTATTTTTCCTGAAAATGGGACATGATTACCATTGTGCTTCATTTGGATGTCACTTTATATCTCCAGATGTTCTCCAATAAACACTTGACCCAGCTGCCTGTATCCTGGGGATTTTCCCCTTTTATGCTTTCTGTCAGTTCTGCAAAGGTTCAGTTGATAAAAAAATCTTTTGTCCTCTGATAAACAATGTGTCCTATTACAATGAATATTAACGAACATCGTCCTTTTTTGACACGTGGATCAAATGTACTCTGCACTTCATGCACATGGAGACATTTTAGGCTTTTATTTTGAAGGACAAGCCTTTTCAGTTGTACACAATCAGAAACCCTTTTCTTTGTCTACTGGTAGAAGTGTGGAAGTAGTCCAGACTTCAAAACAAGGACTTTGTGGACTTGTAGGAGAACGAGAGGTTTCACTGAAGACACATGGACCCGTCACAGTAGGAAAAACACAGATGTAAATTATAAAAATGACAGCTGCTCCAGTTTCAGGGAGTCGTTCATGCTAGTAACACTTGTGCTCTTCCTATTACAAGTACAACGTGCCTACTGTGAAAATGACCCATTGTCATGGACTGACAAATTGTTGTCACTTTAATATTTGTAACTCTGCAAAACATGTCCTCCTATTCTGTTGACACCTCTATTTAGGCCTATTTCTCATTATTACATACTAATTTACACCTCTGTACATAGTACACATGTATATTACTTTTCATCATGCATATACTGTACATACAACATCATACATACACACATATTTACATTCAGTTTTCCCATCTGAAATAGTCAACTAAATTACAAAATTACATGTACATTAGTATTTTATCCTTACATATGTATTTTTAACTATTTTATGGCTTGGATTATCATTTTGCTTTTGCATGTACTTGTGTGATTTGCCCTTTTATATATACATATATTATGAACATTGTAGAAGAAACTGAGACCAAAGATTTTCATTGCCAATGACTGCTTTGCTGGGGACTGAGAAATGACAACCTCATTGACATTTGTATTTTTATTTAAAAATAAAAAAACTAGAACAAATTTGCTAATGTACTGTATTTAGCATGTTATTGTTTCATATTTTTTTGTTTGTTGTAATAGTCTGGTATAATTAGTGTATTTCAATAAATTATTTATATTGTCCATTCAATAGATGTACAGGTATAGATATATATCTATTGCTGATATACAGTATATATTTATAACTTGTTATTGGAACAAGAATTTCCCAGTTTGGGATCAATAATGTACATGTTTTGTCTATGATCACAACTCGGTTTACTTGTTTAGGGTTTAAATATATATATATAGAAAATATATGTTCTAATTTAATTAAAAAGGTGTTCATGTTTAAAAGAAATTATCTGTGAAAATTTGTAGTATTTTGTAGACTAATTTTTTGCAATATTACTCTTGACAAAACGTAATAAAAGTGAGTTTTGTGTTTGGTTTTCCTGGTGTTGGAGTTTTAAAAAAAGCATGAAGACATTCTCTTAATAAAACAGTAATTTATTTTTGACTGAAAACTAAAATTGTCTGAACAGCACATTACAAGGGCATTGTTAAGATATTTCCTCCAAGGCTCAGTGATCACTTTCATACAGTACACTTGGCATGTACACGGCATCTCCTTCAAATCAAAGAAAAAAAAAAAGGAGAGAAGAAATAAGCCTGTTTGCAAAAAAAAAGAAAGAAAAAAAAAGGGTAAATCAAAGCGTCCATCCTGTAGAAAGATGACTGATTGTACAATTACCAAGCATTTTGGTTTGGTTCTAAGCCACAGAGAAAGAAACCGAATCGCCTGACGATAGCAGACGACGGCACAGGAGGCACAAAAGACACGTACAGGACATCCCATAATATGCTCACACACAAATCGACTGGGTTCCAGCTTTTAAGTGTGAAATGTTTTGTTTTTTTTAAGGATATTGTTATTTTTTTTCTCTGTAAGCAAAGTGTTGGTACACTACAATCGAAATCTAAATGCTGAATTCATTAAATACATTAAAATCTGCTATGTAACAAAACCTTTTCTCTGCATATGAAATCCAACACAGCATTTACATGAAAACAAAAAAAAAGATGGCTCCTTTTCTGACTGTTTTTGTGCACGAGGCCCTTCACCTTGCCACTTTTTTTAATTATTCATACCCTCAACTACTTCCTCCACCCTCTCTGCCCATTGTTCCCTTTCTCTTTCATAAACCCTTTCACAATCATTCACAGACTGACAACTTGACAAAAAAAATAAGAGTGCTGATAAAAACATGAGGTAAGAAAGTGGTTTGATTATAGATCATGCAGAACATGCAAAACAGCAACAAAAAATATAGGGAAGGAGAGAGTAGGAAAAAAAATGTGTGCATTTAAAAATGGAAAAAAAAAGGCTTGCACAGCTTTGCGTCTTTGGTTATAAAGTAGGTCGAACAATTTTCACAGCTTTTCATCCCCCATCCAAACCCCTAAATTCTTTTTTTTGTTGTTTTGACAAAGAAAGTCCAGAAAAATTCTTTATCGAAACATCCCATCACATCTTAACAACAGGTGTACAAACCCTCCTTTGCTCTTAATACTTTACACTTTACAAAATATACATTCAACCTGGATTTCACCTAATGTAAGCTTGGCTTTAGTGTTAGCGCTATTTCATGAGAAGATTTCTATGATGGATCTTATTGCCTACTTATTGAGATCTACTTGTTGCAAGAAGAGACTACCAAATTTAATACCAGACAGATCCTAAAATACCAAAAAGACCAAAGAGAAAGGGTTTTTTTGTTAATAAGCATCTCCATGACATTGTTCATTTACATTATGAAAATAGCAGCCCTGAAATAAATAAATGCAAATACTAAAACTGAACTAATGAAAAAAAAAAAAAAAAGTATTATAATTCATGTCAAAGTACGGTGGCTCTGAGAAAACAACACAAGCTTTTTGTTGCAGCATATAACAACCCGAGGCTCTCGACTCGCTCCGCTCAAGCCGAGGCGCCCGCCGGCTTCCTCCTCTGCTCAGGGAGGACGAATCCTCTCCCAAACTTCTCCCTCGGCTCTCTGGCCTCCTCCAGCCCAGGAGTGATGTGGTGTCGGGGATACTGGGAGGACAGTCCCCGCTGGACGTCACAGGGACACTCGTCACCTCGCTGGCCCCCTCTTGCAGGGTTGCACCGCCCTCTTCCATTTGTTGTCCCAACAAATCGAGCCCTCTGTGCCCTTTGACCCCCGTTCTCCTGCACGAGAACAGCATGCAGTTTGATGGTGTGCACCGGCTCCCTCTCCCCTCCTGCTTTTTCAGCTTTCTTGCAGCCAACCACGGGGACAGAATAAGACTTTGAGGGGTGTTAAATGTCTTAATAATGTGAAGCCCGGTGACGTGCACACATTGAAGCTCTTGGTGGCAAACAAAGATGTCGCTGTTGTTGATTTTTCCTCAAATGGAGCATATTAAACGCAGAGCCGAGCCTTTTTGCTTTATGAAGCTAAGGGGACGGTAGCAGTTGTTTTTACGAAACAGGATCTTCCACTCCTGTCCATGTGTGTTTAAGCGTGTGTATTGGGGGAAGTGGGATCACGCCGAGGTGATGTTGGGCTGATGAGGGACGCTCTGACTCCCCTCGTGGTGAGCTACGGGAGTGGTGTTGTTGTTGTTGTTGTTTGTGACCAGCGGGTGTTGCTGCTGTTGCAGCGGCGGCGACGACGTGCTGCCGTTGCCCTGGTTGAGCTGGCTGGACAGCTGGCCGAGCTGATCCGTGTTGGCCAGCGACTTCAGTACGGCGTTCTCGCGCTCCAGCACTGAGTTCCTCTCATACAGCTCCTTGATCTGCTCCTTCAGCACCTCCACCTCCTCACGAACCGCATACATCAGGTGGCTCTTCACCAAGTCCTGAAACACAGAGAAGAAATAAGAACATAAAACTAGTTAAAAAAAAAAAAACAAGCATAATTCAATCCTCAACATGTGAAATCTCTTAATTTCAAATGGTAAATCGTGATCTTTTTCAGCCACACCTTCAGTGCTGAGGGCCCTTTGCCAAGGAGGGTTTTGCAGCTACATTTTAAAGAAAACACCTGTCAATCAAACTGCACAGCAATACTATTTATTTGATTTTCTTTCTTTTCTTTTCTTTTCTTTTTGACAGCTGGTGGTTCATACCAGCAAATGTAGAAGCTTTCATGACCCGAATACTAGTTATTACATTAAATGTCCCTCGAAGTGAGTTTTATGTTCATTGTCTCTGATGTATGGAGGACAGACCCTGCCAAAATCAAAAATAAATGAATACATTATTCAATTAAGTAATATTAGTCATTAAATGTACTCAAATAATATTATAAATAAATGTAGATATTCATAAATTGATAAACTTTTATTTATTAGATTTTTATATGAAAATAAATCGTCATTTTCATTAACTTAAATTTACTTTTTTTCATTTATTTTTATTATTTCAAAGAGTATTTTTATTTGCACTTATTTGGTATTAATTTTATTTATTCATTAATTTATTTCTGTTGTGTCACTTAGAGTCTGCAGTGGAAAACTGTGAAACAAGTCAGTGGACAGACTAGTTGACAAAGAAGGTCACCTGACCACATTCGCTGGAGCTTTTACATGTGTGGAAAACTCACCATTGCTTGCTCAATCTTGTTATCGATGGCGACGACGCTGGCACCGGATGCACTGTGGAGACAGAAGAACAAGATTTACCACAAGATACCCATCTCGTGTCTACCACGCATTTTAAATTGATATCAACTCTTCCACATTCAAGTGACAAATATGACCTCAGATGAATGCACCAGTGCTCTTTTTTTCCAGAGAATGAAATGAACAGATGAGATTTAACCAAAAATAAATACCCCATACTATTTTCAGTGCATTTGATAGGAAAAAGTGTCACAGATGAATATTTTCTAACCCTACAAAGAGCCGCCGCTTAATGCCATCAAAAGCAAAGAAAGATGTTATGAACGTGGAGTTGTTTTCAAACACACAGGTCAGAGTACATATTAATCACCATAACAGAGATTTACATTAAATAAAGTATTGGAGTGAGGAGGAGGTTAAGATGTTCCAGATGTGTAGCTTGTCAACAATCAACTCATGACCCAAATATCCTTTAAAATGGCTCCAATGATCTCCAGCAAATGGAAAAGATATGTTTAAATACTGCATCCCAAACTGGAACCTCACACCCATATTTACTGTTGACACACACGCCTGAGTCCTATACCATGTAATAATAATAATAATAATAATAATAATATGTCCTTCATCCCTGACACTATACACTAACAAAGTGGAGGCATGCATACATCATAAACACTGATAATGTTGTTGAGAACTAAGAATCACACCTTTTTTTCTACTTTGGAGGTGATTTTGTGACATAAACCAGGTCTAAATTTCCATTAAGACACACCGCACAAGACATCTTTCATCTGTAAAAGCTGAAAGTAGATAATACTAAAATAGAAGATTTTTACACATTTAAACCAAGCAAAAGGCACAAAGAAGCACCACATCAGAAACAGCAAGTGTTCAACCCTGGATAACATACAATGAGGACTGTGCCACGCATGAATCACACTCTGATCTCACTCACACATACACAAAGATGTTTTTACACATTTAAACCGGGTAAAAGGCACAAAGAAACGTCTCTCATCAACATTTTCACCAAAATCTTTCGGTGCAGAAACAGCAGCAGGGCCCTATGACATTACTGCGCCTGGAGGTTGTTTGAATACCCACATTTCAGCTTTTATCTATGAATGAGTCCACCGCAGTGAAAACAGATAATAGACAGGGAGTGTGCATGGATGACTCCTCTACTGCAGGAGTTCCGGGTGCGGCTGACGTCGCCACCTGCGATCCGTTTACATTATTACTAAAATATCATTGTTCTCCATTCTCCATATAAAAACGCACACGTTTGTCGTGTTCTGGCGAAACGAGAAGCATGCATACTTCTTCTATGTGCATCCTGCTTTATAAACATTCCCAGTTGACTCAAGAGCAGCGCAACATTTTTGTTTTCCACCCCCTCCCCCTTTCCACGGAAAGAAAGAAAGAAAGAAAAACGTGCCACTTTACGCATAAGACGATCCACTTACTCAGCCAAGTTACAGATCCTCGTACAACAAAAACGATGCCAAGTTTCACAGTTTTCCTCACGGAAAGAAAACAACAACAACAATAGGGTCTTTATCCGTCTCAACAGATAACGCTCTTGCTCAATCACCGCCCTGCTCCGATGCAAAAACCAAAACACCAAAACGCCGCTAGTCGGTGCTCTCACCAAGGATCTGGGGCCTGAGAGGGAACATAATGTGCAGAAAGCATCTTATAATGTTTGGAAGCAGTTTAAACTAATTTGTGATAGTGAGAAAACACATTTTAAGAGGTATTAACCGGGTGAAACTAGTCCAATATAGAGACAACGTGTTTTCTGGATCGAGCCATCTTAAATCCACGGGGGGAAATACTTCAAATGCATGAACTAACTTCCCTAATTACGTTTAAAATGGTATAAAATGAAAAGGTGAGGGTTGTGCATCACCACACAGTGAAAAACAACATCACATGGAGCTCCAATAATAGGCTCTCCAGCATGTGCGTCCACCGTGAATGAGCGCACGTATGCAGCGCGTCCTGGGGGGGGGGGGGGCTACAAACACCAAACAGATGCCACACCATCAGAGAGGTGGTTGCTGTTCCACAACCAGAGAGACAAGAAAAGTGGTCTGCATACCAAACAACTGATGGCATCAAACATGCAGGACACGGAGCGAAGGGAAAAGTGCCGATTGGGTTTCAACTTTGTCCGATAACATGGCAAGAAACACTTCAGCTGTAGATGACTGTCAGTTAAATGCCTCAAAGCCCAAATAAAGTGTGGTAAAGTAGAGTGGGAGTCTGACACAAAGTTTTCAGTTTTGATAAATATATAATAACGCATAGAAACCTAAATAACATGGATCTCAACGCAAGTAAAAACTAAGACCACATGCGCAAACCATAAGAATAAATAAAGTCCATTACCTGGCGCATCTGGCCCTGTAAGACATCAGACGCCCTGGAGGTGAAGTTCCCGGTGAGCAGGGTAAACTGTAGCTCATTTTGCAGCGCATGTTCTCTGTCTCTCCAAAGTTTCTCCACAGCGCACGACTCCGCTGAGTGTTAACACACGAGTACCTCTTGTTTGCATGGGAGCTGAGGGTGTGCGTTAAAAACCAGCCGGCTCGGTCACATGGTGAGAAAACAGGGAGGCGGAGTTCAGCCTCTCTCTCCTCTCTACACTTCATTATTCACTGCCACTGTCTGCCAAAGGCATTACACACTGTGACCCCAGAGGCACAGGACGCCCTATTCAAAGGATAAACGTTAATTAAAAAAGGAGACAGTTTTGCATGTGGCAGTAGTCTCACATCAGGATATTTCAATATCCGAAATCTAGAACGATGTTTAGTCTCATATCACAATATTTTGATGTCCAGAATCTAGGAAGATATCTAGTCTCAGATCAGGATATTTTGATATCCAAAATCTAGTATGATATGTAGTCTCATATCACGATATCGACATAATATCTATATACTGTCCAGCCTTTAGTTTTTCAGACTTCATCTCCACAACTGTTTCCATAAACCAGAGGAAATTTCCAATCACGTTTGTCCACGTGTTGACTCTCGAATGACCTTTTAATCTAAATATTCTATATCAAGATTGCTGAGGGAAAGAAATCATCAAATATGTGTAGAAAACATCAAAAGGAAGCTTGAAGAGCTGGTTGAGATGGCTTGTTTTTTCATTAACTGTATAAGTGATAGAAAGAATACTGCATGTTTCTACTGGTCACATTGACATTAAGCTAATATCAGTCAACACCATAGTAGATCATGCTGAGTCTAATGGGAATATTTATGTGCTTTCTTCTTCTTCTTCTTCTTCTTCTTTGCATGTAAATTCATTCGTAATGCAGAGCAGCATTCCACAGTTATAAGGTTTTCCTACAGCAATGCAAAAAATACAACATGTAAGGCAAATAAGACTTCAAAATGTCTACTAGTTCCAACTGGTTTGGAGATGGTTTATACAAGACGACAAATTCACACCGATGCGATGACAGCAAGGTAAATGAGTTGCATACCACAATGAGCAACTCGCTCTGCGGTGTGGTCTGGAGGCTGATAAACAATGCTTAGAGAAGTCGTACCCTCCCTTTGAACCCATTACACATCTGGGACAACGACAGAGAAGAATGTCCACCAGCTTCTTTGGCTGGAATGTGTTTTTAAAACTGATAAAAGACGAGGAACATACAGGTTGGATCACAGCTTGTCGAGTGACTGTCAGATCTGGCCCGAACGAGTTACAAAAAACTTATTTGTTGCCGTTCGGCATCCAAGGAAAACAAAGCAAACTGTACATTTTATTCAAGGCCGAAGGACATGTGGTGGTTTATATAAGGACCGCTTGCGGTGTTAACCTCAACATGGGCCTTCCCCGCAGACTGCAGCGGCACACACATGCACTCGTCCGCCCCAAAACAAAGTCTCCAGGACCACAAGCAGCACATTCCAGCGCTGGACACCTCCGGCACTGAGGCCAGCGCCTCTCAACATCTGTGTCAGAGCCGCCATCACCCTGTGACAGTCGAGAGCTTCACTGAGGAGGACTATTTATCCAAACAGTCTGGTTTTTGGTTGATACAGACTTAAAAGCAGTTTGTCCCTTGTTTGACACTGAGCTCCTATACCTGCTCACACACTGCGAGCAGCTCGAGAGAAAATTGAATGCCTTCATTGTAAAGTAGTGCTGTCAATCTCTTAAACTGGTCCTATAGTCATTCTTTGACTCTTAAAGTCTTGTGTGCGAACAAAAAAAGTTGGAAGAGTTTACAAAAACACATTAGAATTAAACACAATTGTACCTATAGGTGATTTTAAATCCATGATTACAAACTACTTGCTCTTGAATGTAAGTGTTTTTAACAATGCTTTATTGTTGTCTGGCTGATTGCGTCTTTATAATTTGTCTATTATGTTTTCGTGTGTATTCAGTCTGTCTTAGTGTACTCTGGACATCACTGAAATGATGGCATGCTTTCAATGATTCCTTGAGATTTAAATGAAGGTTGAATGATAAAGAATTAAAATATTTAGTCGCGATCCATGATTAATCGCAATTAATCACAAATTAAATACTCTTATCAACATGGCAGTAGCCAATATGCTTGCTTTATACAAATGTCTGTATATGTTTATTATTAGAAATCAATTAACACCAAAAAAGGACAAATATAAACCCTCACAGGTACTGCATTTAGCATAAAAAAAATGCTCAAATCATAACATGGCAACAACAGCTGTCAGTGTGTCAGTGTGCTGACTTGACTATGACTCGACCCAAACTGTATGTGATTATCATAAAGTGGTCGTGTCTGTTAAGTGGAGACTTGTGGGTACCCAGAGAACCTATTTTCATTCACATACCTTGAGGTCAGAGGTCAAGGGAGCCCTCTGAAAATGGCCATGCCAGTTTTTCTTTGTAACTTCGTAGCATTATTGAGCTTTAACCCCGATAAAGCCCTCCAAAGATCGATTGCATTAATGCCTTAAAAAAAATAGTGGTGTTAAAATGATTTTGCGTTGACATCCCTGATGTAAATATTACTGACTTTATGTTCTCTTTATCATAGGGGACACGTGCAGGAGCAAAGTGTGGTCACCTCCATCACTCTATCACATGATGTCTTATAGCATCACAAATCCAAAGTGTTCCTTATGAAGACACCAGATGCACGACACACGTCCCAGTCGCTAAGCATACCAACACTCACTGTAGGGGGAGGCAGCTGAATAAATCAGACCTCAGCCCTTCAGTGATAACCCCCCCCCTCCCTCACTTGGTAAGTGTATTTCAAAACACGAGCTGGAGGGTGGGGGCTGTAACAACAGAGGAGTGCCCTCACTGACAACTCACTTTCAGATGCAGGGACCTGCTTCACAGCTCATGTCCCTGTTTTGAAAGACGCAGTTCAGCCTCTGCGCCAGATGAGGTCAGCAGAGGCTCCACAACACAGCACACAAAAAGCTGCTTCGGGCTGGAGCGGTTTACTCATGTCTTTGCTATAAATGATCACAATGAATTCATTGTCATGGCAGAAATCGACTAGAAGCTTCTTCTGTATCATCACATTTTACAAGCTGATGTTTCAAAATACGAGCTCATCGAATGGTAACTGCAATACTGTCATCACAGCTCTGACCCTCGAGTTCATGACCATTTGTGAGTCTGCAGCGTCAGCCACATGCTACAAATTAACATGGAAATGTAACACGTTCTGTGAAATGGTTCAGAGAACTGAAAGCGGTTTCTTTATTAGACTTACTGAGAAAGTCCACACAACCACACAACCACTGATCACCGTCTCTGATAACAAAGGGACCGGTATTTTTGCAGGAGGGCGCTCTCTACAGGGGGGATCCCATCATGTTGACCTATCTAATTAGATCAGTTAGATCACGGCAGCACTCGCATCCAGTTTTCCATAGAAACCTCCACTGCAAAAAACAAAATCAACACAAAAAAACCTTGATAGATGTCAGTTTGAGGAAACATTAAAATGTTTGTAGTGCAGTTTAGGGCTGCAAGTAATTATTTTCTCATTTAGTTGTTTGGGCTCTAAAATGTCAGAAAATGGTTGAATGTGGATCAGTGTTTCCCAAAGTGTTTACGTCATAGAGGAATAAAGAAACCAGAAAGTCATTTAATAATTCACATTTAAGGAGCTGCAACCAGAAAGTTTTGACTTTTAAAAAAAAAGAAATTACTCAAACTGGTTAATTGATCATCAAAATAGTTGGCCATTAAACTAATCATTGACAAGTAATTGATTGATCATTTTGCAGATCTACTGCGGTCAAACGTATTTTAGGAATGTGTCTGTTGCTAGTAGTGTGTTAAACATTTCTAAACCAGCACAGACGAGTTCTTCAAGAGCTCAGGAAAAAAAAGGAAATTTGAACAACTACAGGTCTCTCCATGTCAACTGGGCACTCTGAGGAAGATTATATAGATACGATCAAAAGCTGCTCCTAAATGGTGGCGCTGGTGCTTATCTTAAGTCTAATTTCTTACCACTATTCATGCCAGAAAGTTAAAAAAAAAAAGTTGCTCCACTCCTTGCTGAGATTTTACCTTTCAGAATTTGCTTTGCAAGGTGTGTGAAGCTATTGTTTAAGTTTACATAAGTTAAATATGATAATGATCCAAATGAATGACCTGAAAACTGACTATTAAAAGCAACAAGCTGCACAACACGTGAGGAATACTTGGTATTTTGTGACGCACATGTGAAATTTCCTATGAAGACTTAAATTTGCATACTGCACAAAAATAGTAACAAAACAAAGAGTCTTCAAACAACGGTGATGATTGCAGGATGCAGGAAGTGTGTTAATACCGCGCGTGCTTCTGAACATTTTTCAGATGTCGTGTTGTTGGGACGTGTCATCTACATGACGAGTGGTTAGGGATTGCAACAAACCGAAACTTGTCCCGTGATCCAAGTGTGTAGAAGAGCTACCGTGGCCGACTCAAAACATGAAAACGTGAAAGGCCTTATCTAGAGCCAATGTTCGGTTTGTCCGTTTTGAGCAAGCCCCCAGGAAGACCACCAGGTTTTGAAGCAAGTTTTTGTAGTGGCCAAATGGTGGTACTACAACTTCCGTGTCCATCACGTGATGCCATTGGGCCAAAAAAGACTTTTCCCCGTAGACTTATACTGGGAAAGAGACATCTGACTCAGCGGGTAATTTTTATTTTTTTAGGTGAATCAACTTCCCAGTGCGAACACTTGAATAGCCCTTATTTAAATCATTAGGTTGTAAAAGTTGTAAAATAGCGGACTAATAGCTGATTTCAGAGTTATTCTCCTTCCTCCATTCATGTGAATGAGAGCGAGACCGAGGGCTGGGAGGCGGGGTTAAAGGAAACGCTAGTGCACCTGCTCTATGGGCCGGATGCGGAAGATCGCCGGATGATCCGAGTACTTTATCGCTCGCCAGTCGAGCCATTTTGGCTCATAGGAATGAACGTCAGCCCGCCTCCATCGCTGTATCCAGTTCTCTTTATATCCCCATGGTTTCCCACGATAGAAACATGGCGGCTGGCTCCGTGAAGAGGACCCGCTCCCGTATGTAGATATAAACGGCTCACTCTAAGCTAATGAAAACACAATCATTCATATGTTCAGGTGATTATACACTAAAGAACATACTTATTAATATTATATTCATTTCTGCCAATACATACCGCTAAATGTTACACACTGGTCCTTTGAATTTGCGACTGAAAAAATTTCAGGTAAATAAGGAAATCTGAACAACTACAGTACATTTCCATGAAAACTGGGCAAACTTGGATTGTACGATAAGATCAACCCAAAATGCTCTTAAATGGACCTTGTGGATGAAACTGCTTTGTCATTTTTTTCACACAGTTAGAGACAAGCATTTTTTTCCCATTTTGTTGTTAAAAATATAACTGGACACACGATTCTGGGTGTACAATTTTGCAGTGTAATTGTTCCAGGTTAACTTGCTGTGAATTTATCTTTGACTTGTGTGGTAAGTGAGTACAATTATAATTTGCATTGCGAGATGTGTGAAACTCGACGAAACTGGCACCAACATGCTCATCATGATGCAAACGGGATGACTCGACACCTGAGCATCACAAGAAAGAGACAAGTTACACAATACGTGAGGAATACATGAAATCCCACTTAAATCTGCATATTGCACTGAAGTAGTCATGAAACAAAGCATCTTGACTCTAACCACGTCTGACCTAACTGCTCTGGAAAGCTTCAAATAATGGCGACAATTGCAGGATGCTGGAAGTATGTTAATATGTGCCTCTGAACATTTCTCAGATGCAGTGTTGTTGGGAATGTTGTCGACATAAAGGGTGGTCCAGACTGACACAATGGAGACAAAACAAAATAAGGCAGACCTAAGAGGACCTTTCGTCTGGAGATGGAGGATTTATTATTCCAGCACTAACTCAGAGTCATGAGTAGGTGTGTCTGCTGCCACCAAGCTTCCTTGAAAACAGACAGAAGGAACTGTCCCACACAGACCCTCGTCTGTTACATAACCCCCAGACTTGTGCACAAATATCTTGCACTGCGAATGTCCGTCTGTGACGTACTCCTGTCTTCCCTGAAGACATGGACACCTCTAGCGGACCACTTGGTGGATGAACCGGACATCAGGGAGCATGAGAAGGAATCAAGGCCCTCGGGGATTTAATAAAAATAAGATCTGAATTCACAAGACAGCGGATCATTGTTGTTAATTTAAACGTAGCCTCTAGAAAGGCCAAAATAACTGCCAGCAGGGATGTTTGTTAATGGCTGCCGAGCCACCCTTTCAGCTTCTGAGGAAGCGATAAAGAGCCACGGTATAATGTGACCATCAAACTCCATATGAATAAACACAGTGGGGGATCCAGGGCATGGGCACCCCAGGCCTTAACCGACCACTGCCTGACCAGATCTTCAGTCTGCACCATGTGCCTCGATATCATATTTCACTACTTTTTCCCTTCGTCTCCCTGAGTGATTTGGGCCTGTGCCACATGTTTGGCTCAATGTGGATTAAGACCCCACTGGAAAGTGTTAAAAGTAACAGCGTCACTCCCGAGGCCTTAATGGGAAGATCCTGGCACCTCGCCGTTAACGAGCCTCTGTATTCAGCAGAGCATTTATCACGGGATCAAGGACTTAGCCTCATTTGGGCCTCCTCTCTGAAGTGCAAGGTTTGGGTCAGACTAATGTCATTAGGCGCTATGCTGCAAAAACACTGGGCTTGCTGAACACCTCAGCCGCCATCTTTCACTCTGCTTCTTCTTCTCGCTTTTGCAGATTGAGCATCAGTGATGACATGTCACTACTCAGCAGAGATATAGCTTAAAAGTTAAGTTCTTAAGTTCTTAAGGATTAGTTTTGGCCAACTGAAATTGAAATTCAACTGAAGGTGAAATGCAAAACTTGTTCCCTTTCTTCACCAACCATTCAGGTGCAGCGTTTCACCACGTGATGGTCCAGAGGGGAAGTTTAAAGTCGCATTCAGTAATTTATACGGTAAAAAATGCTCCTAAAGGCATTTGCTATATTTCACCGTGTTGAAAACAACCAATCAGAGCTAAGCAGTCTCTAAAACAGTCAATCACTGCTCATGAAACTCAAGAACTCTGATGAAATTGTCAAACTAGTCAGCTCTGAACAAATATAAATACATATTCTGCTACTGTTATGCCTATTTCTCTCCTCAAATGTTTTCAGATACATCTTTTAGTTAGTGTTTAGCTATAAATGAGAAAGTTTCCCTCCGTCTACAACAAAAGCATATCTGACGCAACAGATATGTTCTTTTAATTTTGTGCAGATGTCTACACCAGCTCTGTGCATGTATTTATTAAAGTTTTCTCATATTCTTTTATTGTCTAATTATCTTACCTTGTTCTTTGTATTTTTTTCAATTTCATGTTTTGTTAATTATTGCTGTTAGTTTATTGACTCATTTTGAAAAGTGGTATACAAATCAAGTTTTCTTAAAGTTTTTTTCTAACTCAGACTTTATCAGCTGTGGGAGAACATTAATTATTTAGAGTGAGATCATCACCTAGTGGTGAAAATAATAAGTGCAGGCCTTGTTCGACCTCAGAGAGAGCAGTAACCTGTAGCAAATTAATCATATGCATCAGTGTTGATGGAAAAATAGATCAGGAATACTCTTGTATCACAGCACATTTTGGCTGATCTTTTGCTGCTCGACACTTTGAAATTGGCGGACAAGATGGAGCCGGTATAGACATGATGGTGACGTGATGCTTGCAGTATAGACACTGGGTTTGGGACCCTGTCACCAAGTCGGAAACAGTTGAGCCAAAACCAAGCAGCGCCCACCGGCCCAAGCAAACTTTCTTAGCAAATGCC